>CAMZMU010000108.1:13064232-13602634 GCA_947311845.1 Poa pratensis
TGCCTCCCATGCCTCCAACGCCCCCGGGAGGTGCTCCCATGCCTCCCATGAGAGACCCAAAACTCATGCCGCCCCATGCGCCCATGCCTCCCATGCCTCCCATCGTAGCTCCCATGCCTCCAAAGCCTCCCATTGTAGCTCCCATGTCTCCCATGGTAGCACCAATGCCCCTCCCATGCTTCCATGCCCATCATCCTTTTTTGTATCAAGAGTTGATCACGGCATAGGTTGAGGTACTTCCTTTTGCTATCGTCGAAGAGAGATGTGTCCATGAAGAAGAGGTACTTCTCATATTACCATTAGCCTAGCTTGCTCTCCATTTGAAATTTCTTCTCCTCCAATGCCACCCTCCTCTCCTCCGCCAACACCTTTCTTGCTTCATTCGCCGCCTCTTGGGTCCTAGCCACCCTCCTCTCCTCTTGCACTTCCTTTCTTGCTTTCACCATTTCATCCATAGCAGATTTAGGTCATCATTCCTCCTTTCTTTTTCTTCTCTTTTGCTTGTTTAGCTCTCGTTGGTCTTCTTGGCTTGGAGTAGGAAACCGAGTTTGGCATAAGGCTCCTCTTGGCGCCGTCGCTCGATGCCTCATCATCATCTACGTTCAACACCGCATCAATATTTGGAAAGTTTGCCACATCTAAGCCATCACACTTCTTCCATTTCTCTCATCCTTCAACACATCGTAGCAATGGGCCAACACAAATGCTTTCCCTTTCTTAACCTTGCCTTTCTTGGTCTTCTTTCTCTTCTCCACGAAACAAGTTTTGTGCAATATTGAGCTACAACATAGAAGATAAACAAGTTATAGACACAAAATTGAGGTATTGCAATGAAGTTGTCACACAAAGAAATGCAACTTACCCTATCTACATCATTAGTGCCACTATGGTTTAGGTGGTCAACCGCCGTCATTGCCGCCGACCACTTTTGACAATCGGTGTTTATAACGACCACTGGACCGAAGAGATCTATTGCTACGCTCAATTCCACTCTTGTTGCGTGTGTCAAAGTACACTTTCATCGTATCACAATATGTGTTGAAAGTTTGGACCGTCGCAACGGCGACATCCAATGACACATTCAACCATGCATTGCATAGCAAAATGTCTTCTTGCACGGTGTAGTTGCCCGACCTTCCTTTTGGTGCATCCACCAAACCCTCACCTCCTCATCCACTTCTTCATATTCATGATCATCTTCATGATTTCATTGGTTTGAGACCAATGGAAGCATTGGAGCCAACACCCATAGTTGTCAAATATGCATCATCGCGAAACTACAAGTTGGTGAAGATAACTAATCAAGCTATACACCTATACACATTTGTAAAAGAACAACAAAAAAGTAAAACAATTATACCTTGTGGGCATTTGATCAAACACCATATGCGCATCGGCCTCCGGCGCAACAAAATGTGAAGATTCCGGCGCTTCGGGTGGCGGAGGCGGGGCGGCAGAGGCGGCTGCGGCGCAGCCAACGGCGCTGCCGGAGGCTTCCTAACGCGCTTCGCAACGGCGTCACCTTCTTCCCCTTCTTAGCTGCCGTCTGCGCCGTCGTCGTCGCCAACAGCCGCTTGGAGACGACTTTTCGCGGCTGCGCGACGCCTCTGACGGAGTTCGCCGGGGCGTCACGAAGAGGCCGCGCGCGAGCCCCATGCTAGGAGCAGCGCCGATGGCGGAGGTGGTCAACCCCGCGCTTGGGTTTGCGGCGACACCGGCGGCAGAGGGGTCGTAGATGTAGGGAGGGGTTCGAGGGAATGTCGGAGCGGCCGTCCATCGCTGGAATTTCGCCGGCGGCGGCGCGGGAGGGGGCGAAAGCGAAGCGAGGGCGGGAGCGGCAGGATATTTCAGGTGGCAGTTGGTCTCTCGCGCGCGATTTTCCTTTTCCCCGCGCGCTGGACCAGACGTCCCAAATACGCACTTCTAGTTCCGTTTCGTCCAACGCGCTGGCCCCTTTTTAGCGCGCGCGGGGTTTATGCCGCGGCCGCTGGAGCACAGCTTCAGCCGCGCGCATGCTAATTGACGGTTTTTTGGGCGCGCGGCTTATTTAGCGCCTCTGTTGGAGATGCTCTAATAACATCTCATGCGCGGTTTCGTTCCATTTTTTTCCCTTGTCCTGTAGTTTGTTTTTCTTTCTGCTGCATATTTAGATTGAACGTCTATAATGAAATAACCAGAGCTTTCCCGGTTCATATTTGGATTGAACGTGAAGGTCCACGATGGCTCACGCATATATTCTGCAAACGGGGAGATAGATTTGTTGAATGCGTCGAGCGAGTCAATGATTTTCGCCCAATAAGGCTCATCCATAGCGTCTCCAAAATAATGTCAAAGATGATGGCATCGCGCATTGCTCCCCTTCTTCCGGACCTTGTCTCCGCCACTCAATCCGCCTTCATCAAGAAGAGATGCATCCATGATAGCTTCCTACACGTTCAGAACCTTCTTAGAGAGCTGCACCGCGAGAAGACACCGTATTCTTCCTCAAACTCGACATCGCGAAGGCTTTTGACTCGGTTAGTTGGCCATATCTCATCGAGCTGCTTGGGGTTCTTGGTTTTGGACCTCGCTGGATTCGTTGGATTTGCTTGTTCCTCTCCACCGCCTCCTCCAGGGTACTCCTAAATGGCAGGCCGGCCCCCCCCATTGCCCATGCACGCGACTACGACAGGGAGACCCACTCTCCCCCATGCTCTTCATCTTGGCCATTGACCCCTTCACCACATTGTTCGACTCGCGGCTGAGACGGGCATCCTTCAACCGCTGCGCGAGCGTCCGGTCAGCTTCAGGGTGTCTCTATACGCGATGATGCCGCTGTTTTTGTGGGACCCTCGAGGCAGGACCTACATGCTATATAGACCATCCTTGAGACGTTTGGTAACGCCACGGGGCTACGAACAAACCTTGTGAAGACGGAGATCTTTCCATCCGGTGCACGGAGGAGCAAATTGTGGAGGCTTTGGAGGAGTCCCTGGCAAAGAGAGGGACTTTCCCATGCACATATTTGGGCTTCCGCTGCACTACGCAAGGCTCAAGGCAACAAATTTTCAGCCACTCATCGACAAGATTGGACCACGCTTGGCGGGATGGAGGGGGAAGCACTTCACTAGGGCCGGCCGTGTCGTTCTTGCTAGAGTGGTCCTCTCCTCGATGGTCACCTACTACCTCACAATCTTCATATTGGCAAAATGGGTGCTCAAAAGGATAGACAAGATTCGGCGACACTTCATTTGGATGAAAGGAAGCGCGGACCCGGGAACCACGAGCCACCCCTTGGTAAATTGGCAAACCGTGTGTAGACCAAAAGATTTGGGAGGTCTCGGCGTCTCCGACCTAGAGAAGTTTGGACGGGCACTTCGCCTTCGATGGCCTTGGCTTGCGTGGGCGGACACGACTCGGCCATGGATAGGGGCGCGTCTCCCCTGCTCGCCGGCCGACATGGACCTTTTCCGGACATCCACGACCATCACGTTGGGAGATGGTGCAAAGAGCATGTTTTGGCATGACCGTTGGCATGAGGGGAGCGCCCTCAAGCATCGCTTCCCGGGTCTTTTAAGATCGCAACGAGGAAGTGCAGATCGGTCCAAAAGGAGCTCTCAAATGGAAATTGGTTGCGTGCTCTTCAAAACATAAGCACCCAGCCACACTCACCGAGTTCGTCGACATTTGGACCCTCCTCCTTGATGTTCAGCTACAGCCAAGGCCGGACTCAATTAGGTGGCGTTGGACAGCATCCGAGTATACACCGCAGCCTCCGCGTACAGATGTCAATTCGCCGGAAGTCACCCTCCCTTCGAGACGAAGAAGATTTGGAATGCGCACGCGAACCCAAGTGCAAATTTTTTTTGCTTGGGTGGTGGCGCATGAGAAGATACGGACCAGCGACAACTTGGCGAAGAGGAGCTGGCCGCACACCCCCATTTGCAAGTTGTGCCACATCCACCCCAAGACGGTGCAGCATTTGTGCCATGAGTGCTCCTTCACGACGACGTGAGAGACGCGGTGCTGCCCGCTTTGGCACAGCCCCCCCTGCTGCCACCATCGACCACCCTTTCGACGTTTGGTGGGACAAGTACATTCGGAACATGGCAAATAAAGACAAGAAGGCGGCAAGTGGCATCATTTGCTACATCATTTGGGGTGTTTGGAAAGAGAGGAACCGCAGAATTTTCACGAATGTCGCGCTTCCTATAGGAGATGTGGTGCGCCTCATACGCGAGGAGATTGCTTTGAGAGCTTTTGCCCACACGGATGACCCCGGAGACAGGGTGCCCTAGTGCAACAGAGAGAGTTGTAGCCTCTCTTTTTTGTTGAGCTTTTGCTCCTTTCAGGCCTTAGGGCCTTAGCCTTCCGGGGCACTGTTTGTAAATACTTGCTTCCCCTTTAATCGAATGGCAGAACGATTGCCTTTAAGCTTAAAAAAAATGCGATCAAAATGGGACTCTGTTTATCCTTGAAGCTACACCTTCCCTGCAGATTTTTTATTTTTTTATTTAAGTCTGTTACTTTCGTTCTTTTAATCCACAATCTTGGTCTGGATACAAATTTCTCCTGGAAAATCTACTGTAAGGCGCCGCATGTTGCCTCGTCCCGTGCGGCGGCAGCACCGTGCGTATGATCTTTTTTAGACGTGTCAGATCTCTTGCAGCGGGACCCTACCACACTTGCCTGGTGAAGCGTGGCACGCGAGAGGTACAGACGTATAGTGTCACGCAGGAGTGCTGCAGTCACCTGCACGGATAGGAGTAGTGTACTCCGTATACTAGGACTAGGATGACGTAGTAAAGGCTACAAGAACACATCACGGTCCACTACAATACCCGTCATGCTATACATCAATTGCATGGTATTTACCCACCTATGGTACAACTCGCTACACGGATAAATATTTGGCGTGGCTTGTGCACCAAAGCTGACTACTACTATTAGGTAATGATTACAACTCACACTTTGTGCAGGACACTTTGATCCACGAGTGTAAGAAAGTAGAAAACACGCAAATTGATATATACTCCCTCCGTTCATAAAAAGTTGTCTCAACTTTATCCAAATTTAAATGTATCTACACATGAAACATGTCTAGATACATGTAATTTTAGACAAAGTTAAGACATCATTTTGTGAAAGGAAGAGTAGAAAACATGTCATCTGGTCGATGACTAGCCTGATAGTGTTGACCGAATAATCTGATACAGTAGTAGGATGTTAAGAGAGTAACCTAATAATTCAAAAGTGTGTTAACAGTTGTTACAAATTAATCTGGTGACCGGGACTAATTAATCCGGTGACCGGGAGTAATTATCTGATAACATTAACTAAGACAACCGGTGGAGTGCTCCTTATGTATATGGGTAGAAAATGATGTCAAGTAATTAATCTGGTGACCAAAACTTATTCATCTGGTGAGCACAACTAATTAATCTGATAACTGCAGCTAAAATAACTGGTCGAGTGCTCATTCTCTATATGTGTAGAAAACGACCTAGGGTAATTAATCTGATGACTGGGACTAATTATTCAGGTGACCATGACTAATTAATCTGATAACTGCAACTAAGATAACCGGCAGAGTGCTCCTTTTGTACCCCGTGTAGAAAATTATGTCGAGTAATTAATCTGGTGATCAGGACGATTTAATTTGGTGACTACGACTAATCAATCTGATAAATGCGACTAAAATAACTGGTGGAGTGCTCCTTATGTATCCGTGTAGAAAACGTGTCGAGTAGTTAATCTGGTGATCGGGACTAATTATTTAGGTGGTCGCGACTAATTAATCTGATAAATGCGACTAAGATAACCGGCGAAGTGCTCCTTTTGTACCCGTGTAAAAAATTATGTCGAATAATTAATATGGTGATTCGGACTAATTAATCTGGTGACTACAACTAATTAATCTGATAACTATAACTAAGATAACCCAGTAGGCCTTTTCCAAATAAATAATCCAGTTTTAAAGTGTGGTGTGGGGAAATGTAAGTATTGACAAGAAAGCATCGTAGTGCATGCACTGTTCTTAGTTCTGTCCACACTGCCAGCCCGATGGGACTTTGCATGTGGTGGCAATCGGCTCATTGTTTTACTTTTCCTACTCGATGTGGCCAGTTTAGGCTTTTTGTAGAGCGATACTCAGGCAGGCACGGGCGCATGTCGAGTCCAACTAGAGCTAGTTTACAACTGTAGCTAGCAGTACGGTAGTTGGTAGCTACTAGTACTTCTAGCAGTTCGCAATTTTTTAAGAACTGCCACTTCATGTCACGAGTCGCGTGCTTTGCCGTCTCATACGCGCTTGGGAACGTGTTTATCAGACCTAGTTGGGGTGATTAGGAGCGCCTAGTGGGCTGACTAGGGCCGCCGCACGCAACGACAACGGTGCGGCGCCGCCGCGTAGTCTTCTCCATTTCTCTTATGACATGTTTCTGGATATTCACCATTACAAATAACCAGCGTGTCTGTATTATATTGAACCACTCAATACTCTATGCTGGCAAAAAAAGAAGTAAATCAGTACTCTTCGTCCTCTTGGAGATGCAGTCATGGAACTCATGGATTTTGTAGGAACGATGATGTAATTTTGCTGGAATGCAAAACAGAGGAATTGTTCTGTTTGGGTTTTTTTTTTGAAACCGAAGGCAAAAGCTTTGTCTTTTTCCATTTATTAAGCAGAAGGTGCCCGGTTTATTATCGGAAGAAACCGGACGAAAATCATACAACAACACAACCTCACGGGGCGAAGCCCCCACAAACTCGAGAACAACTAGAGCCAAGCTCCAAACACCACTCCGCAACGAGCCGGTCAGCCATCCACCCATGCTGGAGAGAAGAAACCGTAACTGCTATGGGAGGAGCAGATACGGGACGCTCCAACGTAGATGAAAGCGACGAACCCATCTGGAGCCCCGACGACGACCAACACCGTGAGCAACCTTGTCGTCCACACGACACAAAGGTGGAGCACCCGCGATGTTGTAGAAACCTCGGAGCCGCCGCCCCGACATACACCTCTTCGTCACGCCCTGCGCAATCCACCTGCACAACCTTCCGGGGCCGCCGCCCCGACATGTCACCGCTCGCACCCGACCTGCAACGCCGCATGACCTAGCTGCCCGCAGCCCAAACTGCTCAGATCCATGGCCGCCACACCACGTCTGAGGCCGCTGCCTCGACATATTGAAGATCGCCCCTCGCTGGGATGCATCGACCGAGCCGACAACCTCGGCACCCTTGTGTGGTGTTTGGGTTCTTATCTTATATAAATTGCAATATTCATGGAAGTCGTAAAAGAAATTTCCCCATGAGGTCTAATCTCTCATTGACTTCCTTTCTCTGCACGTACACGATCAGGATGTGGCAGCGATAGCATACCAGCAACTCCATCAGGTTGTGGCACACCACGCTTTGTCAAAGGCACGATGATCTCATCAGTAGAAAAAACTTCATCTGCGCGAAGTTTGATGTCTTGCTGCCACCAAAAAAGGAGCAGGACGAACAGTGACCTGACAATACAGTGACCCCGGTATATGTCGGGAAGAAGCCTCCCACCGATGGTCGTCAGAAGCTAACCAGCGCCCTCAAGGTTTCTGCAGCACGGCAAGGACATTTCTACCTTTGCCAGGCCTGGATTAAATGAGCCTATATATACTGATTAGCCGGGACGGTATCTGTGCAAAAATAGAAAGAACCGTGATTTTAGCCATCTGTTTAGATTCCGATCCTTAGCGGTGCTAACTAGAGGTTGAATAAGGAATATCAAACTGTACCACATAAATATGAAGATTACCCGGGACAATATCAATGCAAAAATGGACAGAACCGTGATTTTAGCGATCTGTTTAGATTGCACACTTTACTTTGACGAGTACCTCACCTTTGATTGTTGGGTATATATATTAGGACACCCAACGAAGATACCTGACATTGGTTCTCAGAAAACCCTACTGCTATAGACGAGGACCAAACAAGCCCGCCTAGTAATTTCTCTATGGACAAGTGTAGGAATCGCTTCCATGCACCAATCATACTCTTGGTGCTTCTTCTCACGAGCTTTGTGCAGAGTAAGTTGCAGATAAACTCCCGATCTACTCGTACTTATTTTGGTGCTTCAGTTGACTTGTCTCTCCAATACTAATCTTCCATCTGGTCGGCAGTTAACATACACGCTATGCATAATTTTTACTTCTTCAGAAGTGCATATGCATTTTCTAAGTGATTTTGTATTTATTCATTGTATGAATTATTTCTCAGTTCATAAACATAGACTATTGTGAATATCAATTGTTTTTTTTTGTTCCATAGGCAGAATATTGGAAGACATGGAAAACAATAAGATCTACTCCCTCCGTTCACATATATAAGATGTTTTAGATAGTGTACATATTGACTAGGTGCAAACCAAAAAGAGTGAACATACACACTAAGATATGTCTAGATACATGTAGATGCAAATGAATGTGTCAAAAGTCTAAAACGTCTTATATATATATAAATGGAGGGAGTATGTACCTGGATTATGTGAGCGTATATGCGATATACAGCCTTGCTTCTTCTGCTGTGAAGTAAAGAATGTGTGCTATGACACACTCGATGAGTGCTTGGTTGACTGTCCCAAGGCTTCTACACTAGACCCAGCGGCGACGGTGGCACCATCGCCTCGTATCTAATCTGATCATATAGGTTTCCAAGGATAGTGCGCCCGATGAATAATTTAGATATTAATAAAAGTCATAATCTTTGTGTATCTTGAGTTGAGAATCAGGTAAGATAATTGTCTACGTTCATGAGTCATAATGTCTTGCGATGTAAGGCAAGTGGGCAACTCTATTTGGAATGTATTTTTGGTCCCGAGTAGATCGCATTCAGATAATACTAGCATTTAGCTGTTTAATTGCACTGCTCAGGCACAACTCCGGTTCCTCAACAAACACCGGCAAACTTTCTTTCCTCCAGCAATCAGCACAGTGGACTCCGGTTCTATGCTTGACACACAAAGACACACAAGTACACAACCATCTTCCCACGGTCCAATTGATGTTTTAAGCAATCAACAGTACCGTTTATTTAAATCTATCACATGAAAACACAAATATATATCACACTCTGTTACCTAAACCATCTTAAGCTGATACGCATTACGGAGGACAACAACAGGTCCATCTCAGAGACATATGCATCGAGGGCGTGTTTGGTTACTTGCATCGTGTTTTGCTCTTTTGCATCCGAAGATCACTATAGCCTGGCTGAGGAAAAACATGGGCTGAATCATGTTGTGCATCTCATTTGGTTGTCCACAATGATTTTGTTCTGGCTATGAAGAAACGTGGCGTTTGGTTCCAAATTTGTGTCGTCTGTACAATCATTACTCTCACCTCTAGTCCACCACACTTGGAACAAATTCCTCTACATGACAACCCTATGAGGAGCGGCGAGCTGGATGACGGCACGGTGCGGCGGCGGTGTGGCGGCAGAGGTCGCGATAGGAGTTACGCCAGCGCCGGTGGCAGCGAACGACGCGGAGACCAGAGACTTTTGAAGGTAAGATAATACGGAGTACACACAAACACACAATGAACATGTTCAAAGGTTCAGCACAAGCCTAACATGAACACGTACGCATGTCTGCGTTGACCAGGTTGAAAACACACATGTGCTCGGGAGTGTTCGCCGGTGGCTTGCCCCTGCTCTGGTATATGTGGTTTCCGCTGTCTTCGTTGTCGATCCCTCTCCTAATAACATCTCATGCCTGTTTGGTTCCACTTTTCCTTTTCTCCGCTAGTTCCTTGTTGGAGATCGAGGCCAGTGTCCCCTAATATTATGTTTCCTTAAATAAAGGGAGTGTCTATCTGTCAGTCGACTGATTTCGTTTTCAGTCTCAGTCGAATTTTTGAGCCAACCAGCACTCTCCACGTCGCCACGTTGGCCCACACACAGCAAACTCAAAATCTCCCCCGCGCTCAGACGCAACAGAGAAAAATAAACGGGTCCACCCAGCCAAACCCGTTACTCAAACCCATCAGACCAACACCACCTGCAGCCCAACTCAAAAAGCCCAACACCGCGTCCAGCCCAGCTCGAGTGTCCAGATTATGAAAAGGACCTTCTTCCTCTTCAAGAAAAGCACCTCCGTCGCTGGTCGCAGCTGCAGCCGCCCGACTTAGAACAAACCCCCCCAGACTCGCTCCAGATCAAAAGAACAGAAGAAAGAAAGGGGAGAACACGAGATCTAGAAGAGTGTATAGTACAGAATGGATCTGATCCCAAAACCTTCAGACATCAAGCGAACTGACCTGGGCATGATGCAGTATACATTGCTGGAGGTTCCCAGATCATCTGTTCTTCTCTGCCATCTCATCTTCCTTCGATTCATCTCCTCCTCTGACGAATTCCTGGCTTGTTTCTTTCCATCAAATGCAGGAACAGATGCTGATGGTGGATGGAGCTGGATTTATGGACAAATCAACCAACCTGTTCTCCAAACAACAACCCTGCAATTTACAGGTAAAAAACCTACAGGAAACTGTTGTTAAGCTCTGAAAATGCTTCCCCAACATTAAACACTCTAACTGATGCTACCAACTTCTAAACCAAAACAAACAGGGACAGCTGGGGTTGATCTGCCAATCTGCAAGAAGAGAGAATGAAGGGAATCCTCCACTGCATACACAGCATTCGTCCCTTACACAGGTAAAAAATTCAGAAAACACTTCATTTTGAGAAAAAAATAGACATGTTCCAGAATTCCCCCAATGTGTTTTGTTACAAAATCAGAGGAGAAAAATGGGTGTGCAGTGGAGGATGCATTTGAAACTAGAAAATGAACCACAACTGAGGTATGACCAGAAAACACATAACATGAAGGTAGAACACATGAGGGTGGAACACATAAAAAGCTAGTTTGACCACATAGGTTCCAGAATTCAAAATAGCTTAGTTCGCATAAAATAGAAACCAACACGACAGGTAGATGCTTCCTTGCACTAAGAAGGTTCAAACCCATTAATATATCGGGGGTAGAAACCAACAGGACCCCGACTAAGAAAGAGGCAACCACGACACATAAAACCCGACATATGAAAGGTTCTCTTGCATCGGGAAAGCCGTGAACTCCAAAGCTGCGCTCTAGAGACGATCGAAAGAGACACAAAGACGATCTCCATTGTCTTTATGGAAGAGAATCAGCAACACAGAGCCATCGCCTATCTTGTGCTGAGCGGCAAACTGTGGCCAACCAGCTCTGAAACAATCCTCTCATCTTTGCAAGTGTAGTATGAAGCTTCACAACTTTTCCCATCATATCCAAAAATGAGGTTAGCTTTTCCCTTCTCAGGTATGTGATGACTCCCAGTGCAGGAGATCAATTGTAGTACCTTTCGAATAGAAAAGGTTGTCGAACCCACGAGGAGCTGAAGGTATTGGTTATTAGAAATGATAAATAGACAATAAAAGATGCAAGTGTTTTTGGTATTTTCGATTGTATAATTGCAAGACAGTGACAATGCAGCAGGTAAATGGTAACAAGTAAAAGCTCTCAAAGAGAGAGAAAGCCCAATCCTCTATGTGTAAGAGGACAAGCTCAAGTGATGTGTAACTTATATGTGGAAAACGTTCCCGAGGGCGGCATGGATATTGCTAGGCATATAGATTTATTAAACAACACGTTGAATATCTTGTCTAGTTTTAATCTTCTTCGGACGGAGCTATTATTAGGTACAGCTAAATAAATAGACTAAACCCCTTATGATGGATCATGTGGCCAATTAAATGACAGCACAAGAATTATTAAGATATAAAATCCCACCATAGCATTACGCTCTAGGTCCCCGATACTAATACCCCGTAAAGTAACTTAATGATTCGGTCTCAGGCTTTCGTGTCCTCCCAAGTCTCCCTCACGCCATTACACTACGGTGTTCTCCTATGAGCCCATATAGGTGAAGTGTTGTGCAGTCGACGTTCGCACAACACCATCATAGAATCACACAAAAAGATAAACACTAGACAAAATACCAACACATGTCATATATAAATCATTGCCAATTCATCCTATGCCCTCAGGAACATACGGGAACTACTCACAACGTGCAAACATGGTGATATTCAGTGGCATAAGTGGTACAACACAATCTGAAAATATAACTTCACCACAAATAATGACAAGTACTCAATCACAAACATGAATAGTAGCACAAGACAAGTATCTAGGGTATAGCAACTCTCAAACTACGAGGGGACGGAGTGGATCACGGAGATGATGATGGAGATGGTGCTGGTCTTGGTGATGGTGATGATGTAGAGGCCTCCTCCCACGCCAAGGAGGAGAGGTGATGACGATGACGATGATTTCCCCCTTCTCCGGAGCTCCGGAGCAGCAGGATCTGATCCCCCTCGGAGGGAATCAGGAGTTTCGCCGCCGCCGCGACCTCGGATAGTCTTAAAAATTAGGGCGTTACTTTTCGGGCGAGACGGAGACCTCGTTAAAAAGCCCCAGGCGAGGAAGTGCCCGAGGCTCCATTTGGTGGGTCCCACGCGGTCAGGGAATCTGGCCGCGTGGGCCCACCCATTTTGGGCCTCGTGGCCTTCCTCGCTTGCTTCTTCTTCCCTCTGGTGTTCTCCCGAAGAAAAACCAGCTGTGCAATTTTCCTTTTATTAATTGGGCCTTCGTAGCTCCTGAAACAATAAAAACAGAAAAAGGAGGTTTTCTGCCTCCCAGAAATTAAATACTAAAAATAGGGACTTTGTAGGAAAGTCCCCTAAATCATCTAAAACATGTAAAAACAATGATATAATAATGCAAATAACATCCTAATATGGTATAAGTGGTATAGATGATGATATAAAATGCACGTATCAACTCCCCCAAGCTTAAACCCTTACTTGTCCTCAAGTAAGTAAGGACATAGATCATTACATGCATCAATGGACTTATGGTTGATAAATAAATACGAGCATTGTATCATCATCATATTCAATTGCAATGTAAGATTAATGAATTAAAACTCATACACATAAGGGCAGCATAAGTAGAAGCTCTAGCAATCACCCCTTACACTTTGAAAGCAAATAACCATTGTATGTTGGACAATTGAATCACACTATTTTTAACATGCTTTTGCTCTTATGGCTAGCATCATAATGTTTAATACTTTACTGAAGTTTAAAGACAAGATAAACTCTCATTGGATAACAAGTTAAAGAAGACAAATGAAAAGACAGATATAAAATTATTTGCACCCTTGCTTCACTAGTAACTAGTGCAAACTTTAGTCATGGATGTTTCAATCAAGTTCTTATGCTCAAACAACCTTTATCTCACACTTTCCATGGCTAACCGAATCCTCGGGTGCCTTCCTTTCATACACTTTACAAGAGCATAAGTATTGACACATCCATGATCATTAATTTGCTCAAAAGATACTAGATTCTAACAAGAGTGTTTCATATCCTTTTCATTAACTATTCCCAACTTTTTATGCTACAAGACTATATCTCAACCTTAAACTTATTAATTCTCAAGTCATAATGACTCACTCTTTTCTTATTTATATTGAGCTAGATTCTACAATTGTCCAACATACTCAAGTTAATTAAATTCAAGGCAAGATGTGACTGAAACCTCTAAAATAAACCACGCTCATTTGCATGAGTGTTACCCATAAATCTCCAAACAAGAGAATCATGGATGACACCATACTTTAATATTCATTGATAAACCATAAGATAGGGATACATGATAATGCTCCATGAGCTCACACAAGCCTAAAAGAGATTGATAACTAAATGATAAAAGCAAAACACACCATGACTAGATAGATATGATAAACTAGTAAAGATAAAGACTAGGTGGAACTCCCCCAAGCTTGACGTTCTGCCAGTGCTTTCTCTGCTGCAGCCTCTTCTTTCTCATATTCTTCCTCCCATTCAGCCCTCTTCCATGGGAAAGGCCTCCCATTGTAGAAGGAGTTAGGTGGATCATTATACCTGAGGGTAGCAGCTGCTGCAATCTTCTTGAAGCGCTCTTCATACTCACAGTTTTGATTTTCCACATCCCACAGTAGAGCTTGATGCTTGTCCAACTCAGATGTGACATGTAGATACCTCTTCTCCAAGTCCTCCAGCCTCTCCTTGTACTCTTCAACCTTCTTCTCCAGCTCCAGGTTCATGAAGTGATGAGCATCAAGGCTGCGTTCAACAACAGTATTATACCTGAAGATCTTCTGTTCCAGGTCCTCCAGCCTCTCCTCCACCGTGCCAATGATCTTGGGAGCCTTCACCTCCTCTATGAGCATCGCGCCCTCCTTGAAGGACAAGGTCTTCATTGGTGCCATCACGGAGTTGAGGTAGCGGTTCACAACACCTCCCTTGGGGAAGCTCTCCCCCTCATGATCGGATCCGGAGCTAGACATGGCTAAAACCTGACAGACAGAAACAGCAAAAGCAAAGATCGCTCGAGAACGCTCGGTGCGAGATTAGATCAACGAAAAGGGGTATATATTGACGGTTTTTAGGTCAAGACGAAGCGTCGGAGTCGAAAACGAGACGGAACGGGACTCCGAGGGGCAAAAGGAGTGGGCCCACGCGGTCAGGGAATCTGGCCGCGTGGGACCCCCTCTTTTCCTTCTCGAAGCTCCGTCCGTCCAATTTTCTTGTCCCACACGTTAATTTCCATAAAAAATGATGTCCGTAAAATATTACGCAATTCCGAGAAACTTTCCAGAGTAAAAGTTACCTTTTATTGATTTTGGATTTCTGAAACTGCAAACTTCTTTGCAATTACCTCCTCCGGTGTCTGTAAAATGAATTCCTCCACCTTTCCAATGAAGCTTTTTCCTGCAATATAATGTTTAAGGCGTTGTCCATTAACCACATGAGGTTTACCTTTCATATCACCATGAAGACGGATAGCTCCTGAACGGTATACTTCCTGTATCACTAATGGTCCCTGCCACTTTGAAGCTAACTTACCTGCAGAAAACTTGAAACGAGAGTTGTATAATAGCACTTGATCACCTACTTTGAATTCTTTCTTTTTAATTTTCTTGTCATGCCAAATCTTAACTTTTTCTTTAAACATCCTGGCACTTTCATAAGCTTCATTTCTCCATTCATCTAGTAGGTTTAAATCAAGAATTCTCTTCTCTCCAGCAGTTTTAAAATCAAAGTTCAATTGTTTAATAGCCCATCTAGCTTTATGTTCTAATTCAACAGGTAAATGACAAGCTTTTCCATAAACCATTTTATAAGGAGACATTCCCATAGGATTTTTAAAAGCAGTTCTATAAGCCCATAATGCATCGTTAATTTTAAGTGGCCAATCAGACCTAGACTTATTCACTGTCTTTTCCAAAATGAGTTTAATTTCCCTATTACTTAATTCAACTTGTCCACTAGTTTGGGGATGATAAGGTGATGCAATTCTATGGTTAACATCATATTTTGCCAAAGTTTTCCTAAGAATACCATGTAAGAAATGAGAACCACCATCAGTAATTAAAAACCTAGGAACACCAAACCTGGGGAAAATGATGTCCTGAAGCATCTTCATTGCCGTGGCATGATCTGCACTTTTGGTTGGAATTGCTTCCACCCACTTTGTAACATAATCCACTGCAACCAAAATATGAGTATGCTTTGTCTTTGATTCGGGGAAAGGTCCCATAAAGTCAAAACCCCACACATCAAATGGTTCAAGTGGTAAGGAATAGTTCATAGGCATTTCATTTCTCCTACCAATATTTCCTACTCTTTGACATTTATCACAAGATTTAACATATTCAGCACAATCCTTAAATAAAGTAGGCCAATAAAAACCAGACTGTAATACCTTTGCACCTGTACGATCTCCTGCATGATGTCCTCCATAGGGACTGTCATGACAATCTCTTATAATAGCCTGTTGTTCATACTCAGGTACACAACGTCTAATAATACCATCCACACTCTTCTTATAAAGAAAAGGATCATCCCAGAAATAATGTCTAAGATCATAAAAGAATTTCTTTCTTTGTTGAGTAGTGAAGTGTGGAGGTAAAACTTTACCAACAATAAAATTTGCATAATTGGCAAACCATGGAGATGCAACTTTAGCACTAGAAACATTAACAATTGCAAGTTGTTCATTAACAAAGCTATCATTAATAGGAATAGGATCATCAGGTATATTTTCCATTCTAGAAAGATGATCAGCTACTTGATTATCTTCCCCTTTCCTATCAACAATGTGTAAATCAAATTCTTGCAATAGAAGTACCCATCTTATTAATCTAGGCTTAGCATCTTTCTTATGCATTAAGTATTTAATGGCAGAATGATCAGTATGCAATGTGACTTTCGAATCAGTAATATAAGGTCTAAACTTGTCACAAGCAAATAGCACTGCTAAAAATTCTTTTTCAGTTGTGGCATAATTCCTTTGAGCAGCATCAAGTGTTCTACTAGCATAATAAATGACATTCAGTTTCTTATCAACACGTTGGCCCAAAACAGCCCCAACTGCATAATCACTAGCATCACACATAATTTCAAAAGGCAAATTCCAATCAGGAGGTTGAATAATAGGAGCACTTATTAAAGCATTCTTCAAAATATTAAAGGACTCAATGCAATCATCATTAAAAGAGAAAGGAACATCCTTTTGCAAAAGATTGGTTAGGGTTTTGATATTTTGGAGAAATCTTTAATAAACCTACGGTAAAAACCTGCATGCCCAAGAAAACTTCTTATACCTTTGAGATCCCTTGGGAATGGGAGCTTTTCAATAGCTTCTATCTTTGCTGGGTCAACTTCTATTCCTTTCCAGAAATCTTATGCCCAAGAACAATACCTTCAGTAACCATGAAGTGACACTTCTCCCAGTTTAAAACTAAGTGTTGGTCTTCACAACGCTGCAAAACTTTGTTAAGGTTGAACAAGCAATTATCGAAGGAAGTACCATACACAGAAAAATCATCCATAAAGACTTCCATTATCTTTTCAATATAATCAGCAAATATAGCATTCATGCATCTTTGAAAAGTAGCAGGAGCATTGCACAAACCGAATGGCATTCTCCTATAAGCAAATGTACCAAATGGACATGTAAAAGTGGTTTTCTCTTGATCATCTTTATGAACAGGAATTTGGGAGAAACCTGAATAACCATCTAAATAGCAAAAGTGAGAGTGTTTAGATAACCTTTCTAACATTTGATCAATAAATGGCAATGGGTAATGATCTTTACGAGTTGCTTTGTTTAACTTCCTGAAATCAATACACATTCTATAACCAACAACAGTGCGTTGAGCTACAAGTTCATCCTCATCATTTGGAACAACAGTCATTCCACCCTTTTTAGGAACACAATGAACAGGACTAACCCACTTACTATCAGCTATGGGATAAATGATACCAGCTTCAATAAGTCTTATTACCTCTTTCCTTACCACTTCCTTCATTTTTGGATGGAGACGGCGTTGATAATCAACAACAGGTTTTGCATCCTCTTCCAAATTAATTTTATGCATACATAGAGCTGGGCTTATACCTTTAAGATCATCAAGAGAGTATCCAATGGCTGGTCGGTGAGCTTTAAGCACATCAAGTAATTTCTCTTCTTCTTCAGCTGAAAGGTTAGCACTAATAATGACAGGATATATGCTCTTCTCATCCAAATATGCATATTTCAGATTTGTAGGCAAAGGTTTTAATTCAAAGCTAGGATCCCCTTTAGGTGGTGGTAGCACTCCTAAATTATCAGGTGGGATATGCAATTGTAATTGTGGTGGCTGTTGTGAAAGTATTTGTTCTAAAGCATCTTTTTCTTCTTCATTAAATGGTTCATCTTGATTAAGCATGTATCTTTCCACCACGTCTGTTGAAGCTACAGCTACATGAGCAAGAGTTTCAATTACATCTTCAGAAAATGGCTCTTTCTTTGAATGCTTATCAGAAAATTTAGAAAAGTTGAATGCAAGTTTTTCTCCAGCACAATTAATAAACACTTTCTCTTTAAGCAAATCAATTTCAGCACCAACAGTATGTAAGAAAGGTCTACCGAAAATGATAGGACAAAATGAATCTTGAGGGCAACCAAGCACAATAAAATCAGCAGGATATTTAATTTTACCTACCAATACTTCAACATCTCTAACAATTCCAAGTGGATTAATATAATCTTTATTAGCAAGTTGAATTGTCATACCTGTCTCTTCCATACTGATAGGATCAATATCAGGCTTGATTTCAAGATACAGAGAATATGGAATGACACTAATGCTTGCTCCAATATCACATAAGCCATGATAACTAGAAGTCCCAATAGTGCATGATATAACAGGCTTACCAACCTTGGCCGAATTGCCTTTAACAACTTTAGTAGCATCTTCACATAGATAAACATCAACAGGATCTTCTTCATTTAATTGTTTGATAATAGAGATTTGACTGTTGACTTCCATCTGTTCATAAGGCTGAGATCTTCTTCTTTTACTCTTGTTAGAAACAGCAATAAGTAAATTTTCCTTGACTTGGTTTGGATATGGTGGTGCCTCAACATACTCCTCAATTGTCAAGGATGACACTGGTTCTACCTGTTTAATAACTTTGGGTACAACAATAGATTGTTTAACAGGTTCAACATAAGCTTCAAACCCAGTTTTAGGAATACCAATATGATTAGCAAAAGATTTAGCTACCTCAATTATAACATAAGGATCAAGATTAAAAGTATCACTCAGATTTTTAAACAAGGTAGAAGTAGAGAAATTCTCTACACATGAATACTCATAGTCCAGATAGGGCTCATTACCTTTATCAAGATCCCAATGACCAGTATTCTCAGAAATAGTCTCCAATAAATTCCATGCTTCTTCTTCAGTATTATTTGTAAAGCTTCCACTAGATGAATTATCCAGAAATTCCTTTTGTTGCCTTGGTAGCCTCACATAAAAGTTTATCAGAATAATTTTCCTTGTAAGATCATGACAAGGATTCTTGCGGAGGAGTTCCTTTAACCTCCCCCAAGCTTGAGTAATACTTTCTCCCAGATGTGGCCAGAAATTAAATATATAGCAGCGGTTCTCATAAGCTTCTCTAGGAGTAAAATACTTAAGAAAGAAAACCTTCCTCAAAATACTCCAGTCCATAGTGACTTCTTCATCTAAAGACCTGAACCAAATACGAGCATTACCAGATAAAGACAGATATAACAGCTTCCTTTTTACCTGATCTTCAGAAATACCAGGAAGTCTAAATAAACCACATATAGCCTCAATTGTTTCCATGTGTTCACGTGCAGATTTAGTTCCATCCCTGTAAATGGATTTTTCATAACTCTTTTAACATGACCAACGGGAATTTTATATCCCACTTTAGGTATCTCAGGCACAGTAGTTTCAACAGTTTTAGGAGCATAAGCACTTTCATATAGAGCAAGATGCAGCGAGGCACGATTCATAAATGCCATAGTAGCAATGAGATAAAACAGTAAATAAAATTCACCTTTCAAGTTTCCTTACCAAACTTCTTACCAATAGCGCTACGCTCCCCGGCAACGGCGCCAGAAAAGTATCTTGATGACTCCCAAGTGCAGGAGATCAATTGTAGTACCTTTCGAATAGAAAAGGTTGTCGAACCCACGAGGAGCTGAAGGTATTGGTTATTAGAAATGATAAATAGACAATAAAAGATGCAAGTGTTTTTGGTATTTTCGATTGTATAATTGCAAGACAGTGACAATGCAGCAGGTAAATGGTAACAAGTAAAAGCTCTCAAAGAGAGAGAAAGCCCAATCCTCTATGTGTAAGAGGACAAGCTCAAGTGATGTGTAACTTATATGTGGAAAACGTTCCCGAGGGCGGCATGGATATTGCTAGGCATATAGATTTATTAAACAACACGTTGAATATCTTGTCTAGTTTTAATCTTCTTCGGACGGAGCTATTATTAGGTACAGCTAAATAAATAGACTAAACCCCTTATGATGGATCATGTGGCCAATTAAATGACAGCACAAGAATTATTAAGATATAAAATCCCACCATAGCATTACGCTCTAGGTCCCCGATACTAATACCCCGTAAAGTAACTTAATGATTCGGTCTCAGGCTTTCGTGTCCTCCCAAGTCTCCCTCACGCCATTACACTACGGTGTTCTCCTATGAGCCCATATAGGTGAAGTGTTGTGCAGTCGACGTTCGCACAACACCATCATAGAATCACACAAAAAGATAAACACTAGACAAAATACCAACACATGTCATATATAAATCATTGCCAATTCATCCTATGCCCTCAGGAACATACGGGAACTACTCACAACGTGCAAACATGGTGATATCAGTGGCATAAGTGGTACAACACAATCTGAAAATATAACTTCACCACAAATAATGACAAGTACTCAATCACAAACATGAATAGTAGCACAAGACAAGTATCTAGGGTATAGCAACTCTCAAACTACGAGGGGGACGGAGTGGATCACGGAGATGATGATGGAGATGGTGCTGGTCTTGGTGATGGTGATGATGTAGAGGCCTCCTCCCACGCCAAGGAGGAGAGGTGATGACGATGACGATGATTTCCCCCTTCTCCGGAGCTCCGGAGCAGCAGGATCTGATCCCCCTCGGAGGGAATCAGGAGTTTCGCCGCCGCCGCGACCTCGGAGTTCGTAAAAATTAGGGCGTTACTTTTCGGGCGAGACGGAGACCTCGTTAAAAAGCCCCAGGCGAGGAAGTGCCCGAGGCTCCATTTGGTGGGTCCCACGCGGTCAGGGAATCTGGCCGCGTGGGCCCACCCATTTTGGGCCTCGTGGCCTTCCTCGCTTGCTTCTTCTTCCCTCTGGTGTTCTCCCGAAGAAAAACCAGCTGTGCAATTTTCCTTTTATTAATTGGGCCTTCGTAGCTCCTGAAACAATAAAAACACGAAAAAGGAGGTTTTCTGCCTCCCAGAAATTAAATACTAAAAATAGGGACTTTGTAGGAAAGTCCCCTAAATCATCTAAAACATGTAAAAACAATGATATAATAATGCAAATAACATCCTAATATGGTGGTATAAGTGGTATAGATGATGATATAAAATGCACGTATCAGTATGTCGAGAACAGATGCAATCTCCTTTGGGATGCGCACATCATGTGAAAAGGTTCAAAATCAAAAGAGAAAAGATAATAACTACAAACCTAAAAACTTGAACTCAAGAAGGGAGATAGAAAATGCTACCAGTCCATTGTGTGCAAGATCTGTTACAGTTATGGTGTGGACAAAAACATGTCCCAAACCAAGACCTCGAGTGAGAACATGATGGTTCATCCTTCCAGTCTGACCAGCAGTGAGTGTGAGTACTTTTGAAAACACGACAAACTTGGTGCTATCCTTGAACACATGAGCTTCTGCGCATTTGTAGATAGCCCAAAAGCAACAGAGACAAAAAACAGCCTATTAGCATACGTAAAACAGACTGACAGTTCGAAAAATAGAGTAGAGAAGGAATGCCTAATAGCATACATAAAAACAGACTGACAGTTTGAATAAGGTAGTAGAAAAAGGAACGCCTAATAGCATACATAAAACAGACAGCAGTTCAAGGAAAAATACCTAACACCCGGTCCTTGACGACACCATCAGGTCCCAACGGGGAGAAGGCAAAAAACGCATCAATTACGTGATCCCATTCCAACCTTATCATGTCTCCACTCTTCATATCAAAGTCAGTCAACATCTTTTCATATTCAGGACCATAGATGATTGTCTTGTCATATTTATTCTTCACATGGAACACGTACTGATCTTCCTCGGGAGACATGGCAATCATGATCTTGCCTAACATGTTGTTAAACTGTTCTCTCATGAAACACGGGATAGTCTGCCCCAAAAATGAAACATGGAAATAAAAAAGTGAGGGATGCATGAGATATCTAAACATTAGAGGAGACATAGAAAAAAGAAGCACAGATGTACATACCATCGACTGAAGAAACCCTTCCCCTAGATACACATAGAAGAAAGAAGCCTTCCTCTTCTTCTCTTGGCAAGATCCATATGGCCATCCGCATGTTTCGCACTCCATCTGGGTATATAATAGTGAGACATAAGTTAATAATGATATATATATATAATGACATAAGTTAATAAAAAGAGAGAAACACAGTTACAGACACAAATGACAGATAAAGACATTCCATACCATCACTAAACTAGAACTGAGACATTCATAGAGATGGTCATTATACTGTAAACTGTTAACTGAGACCATCACTAAACTGTAAACTGTAACTGAGACCATCACTAAACTGTAAAATACTGTCACTACCATCACTAAACTGTAACTGAGACATTCACTACCATAACTTAACTGTAACCGAGACATACATAGAGATAATAGAGAAAATAGGAATAGAGATAGAGAGATAGATAGAGAGAAACATAGAGATAGATAGAGATATAGAGAGAGAGGCCAGAAACAGAGATTCATAGAGAGAGACCAGAAATAGAGATTAATAGAGAGAGACATAGAGATAGAGATTTATAGAGAGAGATATAGATAGAGAAAGATAGAGATAGAGGCCAGAAAGAGAGATAGATAAAGAGAGAGAGAGAGAGATAGAGAAAGAACAGAAAGAGAGAGAGAGAGAGATGGCAGGAAGAACAAGAGAGAGAAACAGAGAGAGAGAGAGAGATGGAAAACTGAGAAGAAAAAGAGGGAGCGAGAGAGAGATGGCAGGAAGAACATAAGAGAGAGAGAGAGAGAGAGAGAGAGAGAGAGAGTGGTACCTCAAGCTTCAGAACAAATCTCACTACTATGTGGGAGAGAAGAAGAAAGAACAGAGAGGGAGAAAGAAGAAGAAGCAACCTAAACGTGGGGGCTGGTAAATAACAATTGTAAGTAGGTGGGGGGTGGGGGTACTGATTGCAGTAAAGCAATAAATGAGGGGAGTTTTGAGCCGGAGCAGTTGGGGTGTGGGGGGAATTTATCACACCAAACTAATAAGAACTGAAGAGATGTAAATGATTAATAAAAATATTCAAAATCACAAAACACATTTAAGCCATATTTCAGAATTTGTAACAAACTTTGAGAAACAATCTTAAATGAAGTTTATGCATGTTTTCTTTTGCAGGATGGTGATGCTGGAGACACAAATGGTGACCATGGACAGATGGACACATATAGATGCGATGATATGTTCTTTCAGGTTATTAATGAAAAATGAAATATACATCACACACATTGTGAATGAACAAAATGCTCCTGTTCAACTAACAAAAAACTTATAACTGATGCAGGACAAGGAATTTACATTCACAGGTTTGCTGACCGGGAAATTTGACACGACTTATTCGTCGACAAAATCATTATCTTCAATACAGGTACACACCACATAGAGGGATTGTAAAAATATATATATGCTTTACTCACAACTACTTTGCAATATGCAGGTTGACTGTGCACAAGGGGATGACTACACATCAAACTCCTTTCAACGAATCACTGAAAACGTCCATCAAACAGGGGAGACTATACATAGGTTCAAAAAGTGATTGTAAAAAGAATTTTGATGGTAACATATGATGAACAAAAACTGATGCAAAATATTTATTATCACACAGGGGAATGAGCACTTACAGGCAACACCAAGTAGAAGTGGACAACACATAACTTGGGATGATGACCCATGGGCGGAGAACTTGTTTGAGAACATGGAGCTTGATGAGGTATACTTTTGATCTACCTTCAAAAATGAAATCAAAAGAACGCACGTCAACTTTAAAAAACTGAATGTCAACATGTTTTTGTATTTATATAACAGGTTAATGGTGCAAGCAGTAGCGAACACACTGATGGGGTCACACATCAAACACAATCTGATGATGCTTCAGAACAAATGAATCACAGAGAAGAAGGCGCAGAAGAAGAGAAATATATATGCGAAGAAGATGTCGAAAACTTTCTGGAAAATGAAGAATCAAACTCCCAAGGCCAGAATGACTACACAATAGACAAAGAGCAGATACCGGAAGTTGGGATGCAATTTGAAACAAGAGAGAAAGCTCAGATATCTTCAACATGTATGCTTTTGCAATAGGCTTCTCTGTGACAGTGGTGTCAGCTGCCAGGACAACAAGCAGGAAGAGAAATAGGGAGGTAATCAGAGTGACAATGAAATGCAACAAGTATGGTAAGAACACAGCAGCGGAAAAGGAAGATATGGAAGTGCAGAGGCAAACTACTGTTATTGACAGGACATGATGCAAAGTTGAGATGATAGTAAGTGAGAAAGAAGTGATTTGGCGCATCACAAACCTATGTCTCGACCATAATCATGCTTTTAGCACGCAGAGCAGATTCTTCAGGTCGCATATCTACATGTCACCTAAGGATAAGATCACTGCGGCAAGCTAACATAACAACAAGCAAAATTGTATCGGTGTTGTCATATTTGAGAGGGGGCCAAGAAAACACACCATACAACAGGAAAAAGGTGAGCAACTATGGGACAACAATTAACAGAGAACTAAAGAACAGCGATGTCATGCAAGTTGTGCAGTATTTCAAACAGAAGCGAGCTGAGAACGAGAGCTTCTATTATTCATTTCAGGTTGATAAAAATAACAAGGTGAAGAGCGTTTTCTGGGCAGATGCAAAATCAAAAAGCTTCTATGAAACTTGTGGGGATTGCATTAGTTTCGACACAACATTTCTGACAAACAGATATAACCTTCCTTTCGCTCCAATAGTTGGTGTATCCCCACATGGGCACACCTACCTATTTGTGTGTGCTCTAACTGTCAATGAGGGAGCTGAGACATTCAAGTGGGTCTTCAGAGAATTCATTTATGCTATGGGGGGGAAACACCCTCAAACAATAGTAACAGACCAAGACCGAGGAATGCAGGCTGCAATATCTGAGGTGTTTCCACACATGGTTCACAAATCTTGTTTGTATCAGGTGAAGAGTAAAGTAGAACAGAAAGCAGGCAGGACAATGCAAGTTAATGAGGGGTTATTTGAAGAGTTCCAAGACATAGTTGATAATTCGCTAACAGAGCTTGAGTTTGAGACACTGTGGCAGCAAATGATAGCAGACTATCTAGTGGAACACATCGAATATTTCCAAACACTGTGGAAGAGCAGAAAAAGATGGGTGCCAGTTTACTTCAAGAAGGACTTCTTCCCATTTTTGCAAACAACAGCAAGGAGTGAAGGGACAAACTCACTGTTCAAAAAGGGGTCGGAGCACAATATAGCATGACAAGTTTCCTACGTGAATATCAGAGAATCATGGACACAATACATGCCAGAGAGAATGAGAGTGATCACAATGCGATACACAAGAAAGTGCCGCCTAAAAAATTCAAAACTAAGTACTACATAGAGATACAGGCGCATGACTTGTATAACCTATCAATATTCAGGAGATTTCAGAGAGTTCTAACTGATGTCACAAGACTGCGGGTTAAGGAAGAGAAGCCAGGGCAGCTGTACCTGGTATTTCAAGCCCCAAACTATCCAATCAAAGAGCACAGGCCGAGGAACTATGTAGTCCAAGTTGACTTGGAGAAAGAAGAGTACCACTGCATATGCTGCAAGTTTGAGAAAGATGGATTAGTATGCTCTCACATATTGAAGATAATGCTACACCTGGACATAAATCAAATACCAGACAAGTACATCATTGACAGATGGCGCAAAAAGCATAAGAAGCTGAATCCATTAATGTACCAGAAAAATGGCTGACAGTGATACACTCCGGTACAACGTGCTTGCACGTAGGATGCTGACAATAGCTTCCAAAGGAGCAACAAATCAAAGAAAGTATGAGTACTTGCAAGGAGAAATGGACAGAGTTGACAAGGGACTCGAAGAGATTGACAAAGAGCTTCAAGCAGAAATGAAACGGCAAGACACTGAAGTGAGAACAATAGCAAATTTTGCAAACTCATCAAATGGGCCTGAAAGTAACTCAACAATGGAACTGCTAGATCCAGATGACGCAAACACAAAAGGGAGGCCGCGGTTGATGACCATCATTGAAGCTGTAAAGGCAGGAAATTTTTACAAATGCGGGCACTGCGGGGAATACGGCCACACTATCAGGAAATGCACCAACCGGGACAAACAGTATGACCTACCAAAACCTAAGAGGACACGTAGAAAGAAGAACAATGGACCAGGTGAGTGATAACTCTATTCAAAAAAATATAAACTGAAACTTACAAAAAATATTTCATTTATTGAAAAGACAATAAAAAATGCTGACACCATGTATAACTGATGACCAGGCACAAGTAGCGCAGGCAATGTCTCCGCAGCGCCACCCAAGGCCAAGACACAAGCAAAAAAACCGCCGTCGGCAAAGAAGAATCCAAAGGGAAACAACAAGAAACTGCCGGACAACGACAGACATGCAACCGTGCCCGTGCAAGGTCCAGTGGAGCTGCCTAGACTGCAAAGCTGAAAAATGACCTACTGCCAAAAAAGACCCATATGTTGGACAAGCGTGGATGAAAAAATATTTGTACTATCTTTGAGAAATGCTTGTAGCTCTGATTATGCTATTTAGAATACTGATTGTAACTCTGATTATTCAGAAAACACATGGAAAAATAGCATTTATTTTGAAACTATTTGGAAAAAGTTGACACTCTTTCATTAAGGGTAGACGCATAAAAGCTACAGACACTAACATGTATTCTCCTTAGTCTTCAAAAGATTGCCGTTCACAGAATTTGTTTCTGTCACCACCATGACAAAAAGCAACAGACCTAACATGCGAGCTCAACCTTCACGCGGAACAAGACTTGACACCAGAAGTTGTTCATGTCTACCTAAAAAGGTGCCAACCAAAGGGCAAAAAGAAAAAAACAGAAAAGATCGACAAATCGCAATGTGCATGTAGCTCCCAGAGAAACGACTCCTATCGAAAAATCACAGACTTGTTCCACCTTGGCTGCGGCAGCAATCGTATCACCCCTGTGAAGGAAAACAAACAAACCAACACAAAGTGTCAGTCAAAGCTGCAGTCTCCATGAACTTCCTCATATTCCAAAGGAATGTTCAAAACATCCCACTAAAAAGCTACAGAAAACAGACACTTACCAATGCATAAAACTCAGTGACCAAGCTCTGATCAACTAGGTTCTTCGTGTTGAAATATAGCTTGTTTGCATACTGGATTCTTATATTGAGTGCATCGTGAGAATAGTAAATGGATCGAGGGTCAACATCAGGGCCCCAAGTCTCCATTAGTTTTATCATGAACACTCCGCGGTCTTTCCCACTTACATCGACAAAAAAAATAGGACAAATCTAGATATTAATACACTTATGTTTAACACACAGGAAAAAGACACAAAAAAATTAAGCAAACACAAGAAAAGAATAACTAAGGTTCAGATTCTTACAAAGTCTTCTGCTTAGGTACATCATGATATGTTGCTTGAAAATCCTGAAAGTTGTGATACTGGCTGACGATCAACTCCCACAGATGTACAAAGTTGTCTATCTGAAAAATCAAGAACAATGAAAACCAATTTCAGACATAGCTGTTGCATACGATAGCTTAGTGTGGATTAAAAAATAAAGTAAAATGCAAAAAAAAGCACACTGACCAGACGATTCTTTATTGATACATGGTAAGCTGAATTCGCATCATAGTATGAGTCCAAGAATGCAAAGACTTTTTCTTCGAAATAAACAGTGAAACCAAACCAATGCCCAGAATTGACAATAGGGAAGAATAACTACAAAAAAGGAACAGATGGTAGACGTAAGAAAATAAAGATTGATAAAACATATCATATGAATAAAAAATGGTACGATACAATAAGAAAACAACATGTTCAGATGCCAAAAAAAGATAGAAAAAGCAGTTACCTTGTTGTCTCTATGACCAAGCTTTCTCCCTTTGCTTGCAGACGTTGCACCTTCAAAAGATACTCTAACAGTGGACTCTTGCTACTCCCCGGTATATTTCAGAATAGCATCCTGGATTACACGGAAGAAGAATTGAAAAGGAATGGATATTTGACAAAATAAACAACACGACAAAGAGTAGCGGGGTAAAAATGAAACGAACCCCAATATTGGGAAAGAAGTAGTGCCTCCCGGACTTTGAAGGATGTCGTTCTTCAAAAAACACACGGCAAAAACAGGGGATTATGAAATTGTCGACCTCGCCATTAGGCATCAACGACTCACCCAGAGACTTGTAGCTGCAGTGAACTTTTGGGTACAGAATACCAGATTCCTTACAGAAAACACAGTTGAATTAACACCCCACCACACGAGCGTAGTGAAGAAAAAAATATGAAGGATAGCACATATAAGTGCTACCATGTAGTTTTCAAATGAGATCAACAAAAAAAAAGGTAAAAAAACACATGACGAAAACGAAAATGAGAAGAACAGATGGTCATACTTTGCAATAGAGCTGTGTGCTAGCTCAACGATCGCTGAATAATGAATGATATCTTCTTCAGATACAGGGAATCTGGTATTAGACAGCAAAGGAGGGGTCTGCCCAGACATAAGCAAATTAACAAACATGTACTTGCCCCGCACACGGCGTTTTGGTACATTCTGAGCATCCTTTGTAACTGCTTCAGCATGAGCTCCGTGAACATTGTCGTGAGAAGTCGACGCACCATTCACATCCTGCTGATTGGGCTGATTGGGCACCAACAAATTGTTGTAAGTAATATCTGCCACCTTTGACAAATCATAACACCTCTTTCAAAACTCGTTAGAACCAACTAGATGAATACCACCATCTGTCGCATTCTACACAAAAAAAGGAAAACAAATTGATTACAAAAAATAACAACTCAGTGTGAGAGGGTCGAAAAATTACGGAGATGATACTTACCACTGATGGCTTGGGTGAAAAGTCAGGAATCTTTATTGGAGATAGTTTTGATCCATCTTTCTGAAAAGCTTGAACCCGATTTAACTTGAAGTTTCTAGTGTGTGGCTATAGAAACATTGAACAGATTCAAGAAAAAACAAACATTAAAATTAGAAAAAAATATATTCAAAGACTGAAAGTAAAAGAACTCAACAAAACTGAATGAAAAACAGCAATAATGAGACCATCATCAGGGTAAAAAAATGGACAACAAACCTTCGTGGCCGGGGAGTCCGGTACATCAACAACAAGAACTAATGCTTTTCCTGTAGCCGAACTAGGCCTGCGTTTTAGCAAGTTTTGTTCGTCTTGTACTGGCATCGTTGGGCAATTCCTAGCCTTGACTTTCCGTAACAGGTGCATTGCAGGGGCTGGTGTTTTGCAGGGCATAACAACCAAGAAAAATAGTACTAGAAATGTTAAAAATAGACCAAAAGATGAACCACACAAAGAAAATGCATGCCACTAAATGCAAGCAAATATGCATATACCTGTCGGGTGAGTTTGATCCTCCACAACTTTAGTTATCAAACATTCAGGGGTGGCTGCGCATGATTAAAAAGAGAAAAATAAGGAACAACGATAACACTGAAAAAAAACATAGCACATTTTCAGAAAAAACATTTGGGAGATAGGTAAAGTAGAATACCTGGGTCAGGAGTCCTATTGACCGCAGACCCGCTTGGTTTAGCAGCTCCATGGTAAAATGGAAAAGACTTCTGCTGAAGCCCAACATTATCAACTCTGAAAGTGTCGCGATTCACATTGTCGTCTGACGCCTGCACAAACAAATGGAAGATTTGACATATCATATTTACAAAAATAATAAAGAAAGAAGTTGATAAAAAAGAGAACATAACGCAAAAAATAGTTGAGATTGATCATACCCCAAAGTGTGGCTGCTTAACAATGCTTCCATCAGCTTGCCTATGGTTGACTTCTACTTTGTCATGCACAGTACTGGACTTACAAAGAAAATCAAGAACATTTTGAACTAAGGCTTCCAACTTCCTTTTACTGCTTGAAGACTTGGTTGAGAGAAATTTATCACCAATGCTGATGATACCATCTATTACCTACAACACAAAAAGCGAATAAAAAATGAGATGGCACTGCAATGAAACGGACTCAACAACAACAAAAAGCCTGCAAAAAATGAGCTAACATACTAATAAAACGTACATCAGACTGCAATGAGCTAACAAATTCTTCTTTTGCTTTGGTCCCGAAGTCATGAGACAATGGAGATAACAGAGGAGAGACTCTACAAGATACATCTCCTTGCAATGAACCCGAAACCTGCAGAAAAAAGATATAATATATAGCTGAAAGAAAATATAAATCAAGTTCCATAAAAGTCAACTCCAGCTAACAACATACATGTATAACAAAAAAAGAGAATGAAAGACTTACAGTGGGGTGGTGGCCCGCAGTCCTAATTTCTTTAAGAAGCTTCTTCCCAAACTGATGTGGACTTTTTCGATCAAGTTCAGAGAAAACCTGAATCATATCTCCCTTCCACACCAAAACTCTGGGAGTAGTGTCACAGACATTCTTTATGCCAAAGTCCAGGCAATCAAGATAACGGACCTGCAAAAAAAGATGAGACATAAATATGAAGATATGAGTAACACGATCAAAAAAATATGCCAATAAGGTATAGACATTCAATCAAAAGAAGATGCATGATGCTAACTTACCACTGGAACATAGATGCAACACACAGGAGACTTCATCCTTCTACCTTTTGATTTAGCAAACAAGCTGAACTCATTCAAGCTATTAAGGCAGTTAGAATAGACAAGCTGACTGAAGTCATAACCTCTAGCAGCAGTAGGATCCTTGAGAACTGAAAGGTAGTTGATGTTGACAGGATAACTCATATCTGGACAGAGAAAGCAAGATATAGCCACCGACATAAAAAACACGAAGACCTCCAGCTCGCCTAACGGTTCTGTACTGCTGAGCTTGTTACCAAAAAAGGTTATATGAGGAAACTCTGGCAACTTGAAAAGTGACAGAATAAAAGCCATGCCATCCTCACGGTTGGGTGGGACCTCTAGCCCTCCTATAGGCAATCCTAGAACAATGCGAAACGTCTCCCTGGATATGATGACAGGCTTCCCGCAAACAGTGATCTGGGAGCATATTGGATCAACACAATCAGCGACCCACCTACAGAAGTCCGAAGGGAGATTCGGACAATCAAACAACAGCAAACACCCAAATCCAAATTTCTGAACAATAGCTCTTTGCTCAGTGGTCAGCTTCTTCAAAACAATCAAGAAGTACTTCAGCCTAAATCTGGTAAATGCACTCCTGCCGACACCATCTAGAGTTCCAGACTTATCAACATCGTTTAGTTTCTTCTTCTTTAGCTGCGAAAGAAAATGAGTATGCAAATGTAAGATATAGATAATCCATTGGATTGCTTGAACACAATGCAACACAAACTGAAAAAGAAAGGAGCAACAAAAAAGTGCTAACCTCATTATTCCCCAATTTGTCCTGGCAAAAGTCAGAAAAGTTCCTATTCATACTACTCAAAGACTGCAGCCCACAGGAAGATAAAAGTTGTCAAACTACAACCAACCACCAAAGTCAAAAAAATGCAACCTGAGATGACTGAAAATAATAATGAAGAAAGGTAACCACACCTGCTTCATTAAGTATCCAAACAACGCATCGTCTAGAGCCCTGTTTCTTCTTCCATGGGATGTAACCTGGAACAACCAAAAACCAATTAGAAGGATAAACGGCGTAGTGTTTAGCACAACAACAAAAAACCCTAAATGACAAAACACACATCACGCTGCCCGGGTAGACTGAACCCTTCACTATGCTCCGCAAAATCGTTGCCACAGTCAGTGGGTAAATGCTGAGATCTGCACAACCCAGAAAGGGCATATGGTTATTATCAGGGCATAGACAAGAAAAAACATGAAAAAGGGAAAAGCAAATTAGTGTGCGAAAAAATAGTAAAAACACCATCACACTTACAGACCCCTCTAACAAAACAACAATGCCTTCTACAAAACCATATCCAGAACTACAACACGGCACTGCTCCAGTCGTGAAAATGGTCAGATTACAGTACTGATGGTGTCCACCACCAAATGAACCACTTCAAAAAATCAACACCTACCCCTATCACAAAATCTGAATCCTAAAATCACTGGGTGGGCACACCTAGAAACAGGAAATGCACCATGTTGAGAAGCCCAACTGAGCCTGCAATTGTGAATGATCATCTTATTCTGAAATAATTTGGCACAAACCTAATGAACCACTTCTGAAATCAAAGCGCTAGATCCAGCAAACAGAGCAACCCCAGAGGCCTAGCACAACCAACACACACAAAAGGGATTCAGACAAATCAGAGATCCACTACTCCCCTGAGATGCGGACAAAGCCAGCGCGTCACTACGGCGGAGGCTAGTTGCGCGAACAGTAGGTAGATCCAACGCACAGCCGCATTCCATTACCTCTCGAGCGAGTATAAAGTTAAATAGAAGCCGGCGGCAAAAAAAACTACTCACCGACGCCACGAGAGCTAGCTGCACGAGCTGAAACCAAATCCGCCGCTATCGATGGCACCTATATCGACCCGCACCGCCGCATCTTCATCCGGCTCTGGCGAATCCCAACCATGAGACACGAACGCGCGGGGTACGAAAACTACCGACGGAATAGAGATACCACAGAGTAGTACCTGTCAGCTCGCCGGCGACGCCTCCGTCCACCGCGAATCTCCTCCATGGCGGCGGCAACAGGCGCCGGCGACGACATAGAGGAACGAATCCTCTGTTCCACCGCCCCCTCTCCTCTCTCTGCTACGGGAAAGAGACACGCGGCGGAGAAGACTGAAAAAGGATTCAAAATAACTCTCCCCCGAGTCCCGACACACGGCGCACTGAAAAAAAAAAGGGTATGGGCGCGCGGCCGAGCCGTTACCCGTGATGCGTACGCAGCCACGCGTGCCAGCTTGCACCAGCAAGCGCCAGCACAGGCCGAGCCAAACACGAATCTTGGCGCGCATCCGACGGCCAGAAAAACGACTGAGAGTGAAAAGAATTCCAGTCGACTGGAACATAGCAAAAGCCTAATTAAACCCCATCTGTTCTCCGCTTGTTTCATGGTGGCCGGAGCAGTTAGACGATCTATCCTTATTCTTATCAGATCATAGTTTCGGGTGCCTGCAGCAGGCTGATTGGGGATGGGCGGCATCCCTCCTCCTGTTGCTGATGATTTTTTCCCTTGTACTTCGGCATCAGCGGGAGGTCAGTCTCAGGTTTGGGAATTGGGCATGTCTTTTTTCCTCCTAGAACCTTCATAATATTTCCCAGTTAATTTTTCTTTCTGCTGCATATTTGGATTGAACGTGAAGGTCCACAACAGCTCACGCCTATATTCTGCAAACGGAGAGATGATTTGTTGAATGCGATCAAAATGGGACTTTGTTTTTCCTTGAAGCTACACCTTCCCTGCATAATTTTTATTTAAGTCTGTTACTTTCGTTTTTGGAATCCACATCTTGGTCTGGAACTCTGGATACAAATTTCTCTATCACATGTTTCTAGATATTCAGCATTACAAATAACCAGCGTGTCTATATATTGAACCACTCAATACTCTATGCTGCCAAAAAAATAGTAAAATCAGTACACTTTGTCCTCTTGGAGATGCAGTAATGGAACTCATGAATTTTGTAGAAACGATTTTTTTTTAGAAACTAGTGGGGCAAAAGATTTGCCATATTTTAATTCCGCTGGAATGCAAAACAGAGGAATTGTTTTGTTTGGGTTCTCATCTTATAAATTGCAATATTCATGGAAGTCGCAAGAGAAATTTCCCCACGAGGTCTAACCTCATACTGATTTCTTTTTCCTAAATTCATATGGATTGCACAGAAACTTACTACTAGCAAGAAACGGAAGTGCAGGTTTCAACTGATAGCAGAATATTTCCCCCTTACTTGCCAAGCTTCCTATCTTTGTGAATCAAGCCTTGATATTTTTGCAATCGCTGCAGCACTTCCTGTGGTCAATGAAGGAAAAAAAGGCAGAGTCTAAGAAGTGTAGTGCTGAAGAATCACAGTTGCACACACCTTCAGAACGTGGCGTGGTAATTCTCATTTTGCAAAATGATCTCTTCTTATTCGGTCAACCAATGCTCTTAGTTTTCCGACTGTCCTGTTCCATTAACTGTCCTTTATTTACCAGGATATGGTTGAATCTTGCTGAAGATGCTGAAGAGAGAGCAACTTAGCAGAGGTGAGCTAGACGGTAAAGAAACGAAAGGTATGTTTCATAGTGTTTAGATCATTCTAAGCGGCTATTTGCCAGAGGAACAGATTCACCTGACCAGTGGTGCCAGTTGATTTTTATTTTGTTGAGAATCACCCATTCTTTATTTAGTAGGTGAAACAACCTCAGATTGAACAGCCTCAATCAGAAAACTAGACTTACATCAAAGTTTAAATAAAGTTGTTCAAGCTTTTTTTTAGAAAGCATTGGTGTATTCACCAAAGATCGGATTACAAGAGCAAGAACACACGCACGCTACAGAAATTGAAGCAGAGCACTGACACCACACCTACGCTAAGAGGAAACCGCAACGACACCAACACACACCGCAAACCTGGACGAGAGAACACCTCCAACATTGTTGATGGCTGCAAGATCCACCTGAAAGTTGTTCAAGCTTAGAACGCTGTAACTAGGTTGTTTTTCAGTTCTTTTTTTTCTATTTCTTTTAAAAGCTTTTACTTCTCTCCTAATGCAATGAAAAGCAGGCCAGACTGCCTTTTCGTAAATTAAAAAAAACCTAGAGCTTCCCTAGCACACAAATGGGCAACAATATTTGCATTCCTTCGAACATAGAGAAGCTTGACACCTGGGAAAGCCGAGCTACTTCCTTCCTCTCCTCGATCTGATGGTACCAACTGATCTGCTCTCCTTCTGCTCATTCCACATGGAAACCATAACCTGAGATTATGTTTCAACAAGGACACGTTCATACCCTTTCTCCTTCGCCATCAGTAACGCATCCCGACATTCAATAAGGTCAATAGTCAAAGGGTCGTTGATCTGCTATACGAATTCGCTTTTGTCACATCTGATTTTCTTGTGTCATGAACAGTGCCTTGCAATTTGAACACATTGCCTTCTCTCTCGCCCGGCATCCTTCAGCAGATTTGCGCCGCTCTGAAGCTGCACATCAACTCGATTCCCTCGCCAGTTCGAAGCCTACATCGACATGGCCACATGATATTTCCATGTACAGTTATGTGAATTAATGGCACCAGCGGTCACACAACTCGTCGTCGATGTGCACTTAAATCACACTTCTCCAGAACGTGATTATTTGGTCACACAACTCGACAAGTGCGTGCACGCAGGTCACTGACCCCACTTGTCAGTCCGTTTTGGACGGTAAATTTTCAGAAAACCCCCTGGAGTAATATTAATTTTACAAAATGGTCATCAAAACGGACTGGCAAGTGGGATCAGTGACCTGCGTGCACGCACTTGTCGAGTTGTGTGACCAAATAATCACGTTCTGGAGAAGTGTGATTTTATTGCACATTGACGTCGAGTTGTGTGACCGCGGGTGCCATTAACTCCAATTATGTTGAAGAGCTTCTATGGTGATCAGATGCCAATGCAGTGTACAACGCCATCGACTTTCTCTTCATTGCATTAGGAGAGAAACGGCGCCGATCCCCTGGAGATAGGAAAAACTGCATCAGGATGTGGCAGAAAGGGCGACAAGGCACACCACACTTTGTTAAAGGCACGATGATCTCATCGATAGGAAAAACTTGATCTGCGCAGAAATTTCTACCTTTCCCAATGGCAGCGTCCGGATTAAATGAACCTATAATTTGCCGAATCTTGGAGCATGCGACAAAAGACAAGCTTTACAAGAAGCTGCAGTGGGCCAGAGCAGGGACGGGCATGTGGTGAATCAACCACGAGGGAGCTCGCTGGCAGATGCGTAGATTGCTCGCTAGGAACCAATCGACTATATGTACACTATCCTAGATGATATCAATCAGCTCCTAAACGGAATGTACGCATTTGGCAAGCTGGAAATCTGATGTTAATGCCACGTATGCGGGAGTACTTTGCATATTTGCTGATCTCCGGTCGATTTGCTCACCGTTTGGCGCCAGATCTTTTCTCTCCTCCTTGCCTAAAAGCACCTAGCTAAATAGCTCCATGACGCTGGATTTTATAAATAAAATAAAATTTTCTATCCCAGGCCACCGACAAGTAAAAGACATGGCCCCAACACTCCCAGTACTAACCCCTTCTATGTTCTCCGATTACTAGCTGATCGTCCTTTTCGACGACCAAGGCTCCCACGAACCATCTGAGGACGACGATCAAGTCTCCGACGAATCATTTAAGTATGGGTCACCTGAGGATGATGATGTCTTGGTTGATGACGTCCACTCTTCCATCGTCATTGATGACAACGCCTTTGTCGACAACGGTGCCACCAGCAATAGCAATGAAAAGGGCTATCCATCGTTTAGAAGGAGCAAGACCAACTAAAGTTGGTGGATACCATCGTGAATCTCCGGAAGGAGAACCGGGGAATCATGCAACTGACGTCGGACATTCTTACGGCGCTACAGGAGGACAGCTCACCGCTCCTGGGCGAAGGCAAGCCCGACCGAGGTACCATCTCCCAAAAGATGCTGTCATTTGAAGAACAAGTTGAAGACAACATTGAAAGTTGCCAACGGGGAGCAACGTCGTGGTCGCAAATGGCGCAAATGTCGTGAGTTGCGCGAAAAGATGTTGCATGCAGTTGCCACTACCCACTCTGGAATGCCTCTTTGGAGTGCTTATGCGACATCTTTTTGTGTGACCCATTGCATTTGCACCATTTTCGACCACGACGTTGCTCTCCGTCGGAACCTTCAATGTTGTATTCAACTTGTTCTTCAAATGACGCATCTTTTGGGAGATGGTACCTCGGTCGGGCTTGCCTTCGCCCAGGAGCGGTGAGCTGTCCTCCTATAGCGCCGTAAGAACGTCCGACGTCAGTTGCATGATTCCCCGGTTCTCCTTCCGGAGATTCACGATGGTATCCACCAACTTTAGTTGGTCTTGCTCCTTCCAAACGATGGATAGCCCTTTTCATTTTTTGTTGCAGGCGGCACCGTTGTCGACGAAGGCGTTGTCGTTGATGGCAACGATCGAGTGGCCATCATCAACCAAGGCCTCATCATCCTCAGGTGAGCCATCCTAAGATGATTCGTTGGAGACTTGACCGTCGTACTCAGATGGTTCGTGGGAGACTTGGTCATCGTCATAGAGGACGATCAGCTGGTCATTAGAGAACACATAAGGAGTTAGGATTGGGAGCGTTGGTGCCATGGCTTTTACTTGCGGCGCCCGGGGATAGATTCATTTATTTATAAGCAAGCGCCGTGGAGCTATTTAGGTAGGTGCTATTTGACGGGAAGAAGAGAAAAGACCCGGCACCAAACCATGAGCAAATCGACCGGAGCTCAACAAATATGGAAAGTAATCCCGCATACGTGGGGGGTTATGATCAGATTTTCAGCTCGCCAAATGCGTTGAACCCGTTTGGGAGCTGATTGATATCATCTAGGATACTGTATATAGTCGATTGATTTTAGCTAGCAATCCAAGCATCTGCCATCGAGCTTACTCGTGGTGGATTCACCGCATGCCCGTCTTTGCTCTGGCCCACTGCAGCTTCTTGTAAATCTCGTCTTTCGTTGCATGCTCCAAGATCCGGCAACACAGGTATGCAAAATCATATCCCGGCTCCAATAGGTTTTGGACGATATCCGTGTAAAAATAGAAGTAACCGTAATTTTAGCCATCTGTTTAGATTCTGATCCCTAGCGGCGCTAATTCTGTTAGCGGCTAACTACAGATTGTATAAGGAATACCAAATCGTGACATAAATATAAAGATTACCATATCTATGCAAAAATAGACAGAGCCATGATTTCAGCTCTCTGCTTAGATGGCACGATCTGTTTAGCTTGCACGTTTTTAGATGTTTATACAATGTACCTCACGCTGATTGTTGGGTACTCAGAAAAACCTACTCTGCTATATATAGATGAGGACCAACAAACAAGCCTGCCTAGTAATTTCTCTATGGACAACTGTAGGAACGGCTTCCATGCATACACACCAATCATTCTCTTGGTGCTTCTTCTCGTGGCCTTCTGCTTCGGTACATCCCCCTCCTCCTCAAAACACAAACTCAGTTATAATACCTAATTAAATAAAGATTAATTAAATTGTATTAAGGCCCTGTAATAACCCGTACACATCTGTATATGCGTACGTAACCGTCTGCATATATGGAAAAAAAATCAGGGTAGTCTCAGTGTTCGTCATCGACTACCGGCACCGGCCAGTAGGATCTACGGCAACGCTAGACGGAGCAACGGTGACCGGTTCGTCGCCCAGCATGTTCTGCACCGACCGGTGCGTCACCCAGCGTCATCTACGACATCCGTGGCCGGCAAGAGCGACGACGAGTGCGTCCCTGCAGATGGACGTCTACCGTGGCCGGAAGGATTGACGGCGACCAGTGTGCTGGCCAGCATGATCTACAGCGACTGTGGCACTCAAGAACGAAGGCGACCGGCAGGATGTACGGCGAGCGCGGCCGGAAAGGATCGACGGCAAATCGTGTTGTCTGGAACACCCGCCGGCGACGGCAACGATCAGAGGCAGGGGATGCCAACCCAGATGTTGAGCGCACAAATAGTCTGGTCTTCGTCCCTCCGTAGTGCTCCAAAAATGATGGCGTGCACACCCAAGCGAAGCAGGCGAGCTTCGGCGGCGGAGGGGCTGGGGCGTCAACCTCCGGTGGCGGCGGAAGGACTTGGGAGTCGGCGGCAAAGAGCAGAGATGAATGATGGTTGGAAATTGTAGATCGCGATCACGCGAGCAGTACGAGCGGGACGTGGGTATACAGGGCTTTGTATAGGGCTTCGGTGGGCCAACATATTAATTCTTTTTAATTAACTAAATTGGGGAAAACTGGGGGGGGGGGGGGGGGGGGGTGGGGGGGGATGTACCGAAGCAGGGCTCCTTCTCGTGAGCTTTGTGCAGTGTTAGTTCAGATAAAATCCCGATCTACTTATTTTGACACTTCAGTTGACTTATCTATCCAATATTAATCTTCCATGATCGGCAGTGCTATGCATAATTTTTACTTCTTCAGATGTGCTTATGGCATTTCTAAGTGATTTTTATTTATTTGTCTGCTTATTGTATGAATTACTTCTTAAGTTCATGAACAGACTATTGTGAATATCAATTTTTTTGTTCCATAGGTAGAATATTGGAAGACAACGCGAAAAGCGTCAAGATCTATATATCAGGGTTATGTGACCGTATATTCGGACACCTTTGCTTTCTGCTGCTGTACAATAAAGAATGTCCTATAGAGGAGTTGCTTAAATGAAAGTTTTCTATGGCGGAAGTGATACCTTTTGGTTTCGGGTTTGGTGCACGGTTTAGATTACAACTTGGAGATCAAGAAGAATTATAGAAAGATAACACCAACATCGTTTACTTCGGTTTATATTGCACCGAACTATGCAATAGAATAACAATTTCTAACAAAGTTCTCAATTATTTTTATTAAATATGACATGCATTTTTTTTTTCGAAATGAAAAAATGACATGCATACACGCATGTCTTATCAAAAAAAAAATGTCTCATTGGTCGGTTAGGAAGCCTATCTTGCACGATGCATGGTAGCATGCATGCTAGCGCAGGGAGGTCACACACTCACACACATGTTATGCTGTACATCATGATTCAAACATAACAATGTTTATAATTTACGTTAGTGCAGTGGCAGATGCCCCAAAAATTTATTTGCATGATACCTGATGCAACACTTATACCAGGTTTAACTACAGTTTTACATATAAAGAGAAAAGATAGATGTAAAACATATATACATTAATTTAGAGCTACATATTTGATCCGCGATGTTTGTCTAAACACTTATTCCAGGTTTAACTACAGTTTTACATATAAAGAGAAAAGATAGATGTAAAACATATATACATTTATTTAGAGCTACATATCCGCGATGTTTGTCTAATTTTTTTTTTGATCCGCAATGCCTAAGTCATGTGCATCATCATCAGTTCCAAACTTCCACGCGAGTCAGCACTAGCTAGTACGGAGTACATCAAAGTTGAAGATACTCGTCCGAAAACCGCATACACATGTTACTTTGTCGTAGGCTCGTAACAAACAAACAGAAAATTACCAGACAACATTTTCTCAAAATAGAAATTACCACATCAAAGCTAGGTAGCTACTAGATCGCTCTATATGCGGATTACAGTAGTGCATCATGCATATCTCCTTTTCTCGTGTTCATCGTCGTAGGTGAGCAGCTACCGCGCTTGCCGCTCGAAGGTGGATATAGACGTCGATCGATCAGTTGCCTGCGCCCCAGAGGAAGGTGCCCATGGCGAAGCTGCGCTTCTGGTGGAGGGTGCCGTGGACGGGGAGGCCGTAGTCGGAGAGGAGGCGGTCGAGCTGCCACTCGGGCATGGCCTCGTAGTTCTCCCTGGTGTACCTCGGGTAGTGCAGCGGCATCTGGAACCGGCGGCGCCCCACGCCCTGCTGCTCCCTCTCCTCGCCGCCGTTCGCCGCCATCATCTCCATGGCCAGCTACCTTTGGGTTATAGGAAGCCTTGTACTTGGTGGTGAACTGTGGTGCCTTGCTGCCTTGGATCGAATCGAGATCGATCTGAGCTAGCTAGGTAGAAATGGACGGGGCGATCGCCTTTTATAGCGCAGTGCCCATAGGAAATATCAGACGGAGATAGTTTGGTTAGTTGATCACGAGGTGTGGCCGGCGTGCTGTGGCATCGGACGAAATCACGGCCCGGTTCGGTGGTCGGGCAGTTGGCAGGCGCGGTGCGCGCACGGGCGGGCGGGCGTGGACGGCGGACGGCTCGAGCCGCTGTTGGCACCGGGCAGATCAACGACCGCGGCTGCACGCTCGGGCGCCGTCCGTTTGCGAAATATCCCCGTGCGCGAGTCAACCTCTCCCGGCGATTGCAGTAAATAAAATACTCCGGCGGCGGCCGTGGAAAAAGTGGCCGAGACGGCCGGAAGGAGGCGCTTTTTTGGAATGGCGGTGTTTGCACGGCTCGAGCTCATCGCCCGATTCGACGGGCATTACAAGGGCGGCTGTCTACGTTGGCCATCACGTCGTTCGCGTGAGCGCCCTGCGTCGTCCGTCCAGCTCGATCTCACTCACGGGTCACGTCCCATGATTTTCGAGTGTGCCGTTGGGCTCGAGCAGCAAGTGTTTTGGCGGCCCAGCGTGCTCGCCGGCCGGCTAGCTGGCCAACCGAATCAGTTAGTCCTCCACCGCAAAGAAGGCCCCGGCCGTCGGCCGGCGCAGCCAGCGACATGGTGCGCGCGCGTGCGACGCCCCGTGACATGCTTGAACATTTTACTTTGTGAGGTTGACGTACCTGCACTTTGGACGACGAAGGGACGGCTGTTCAGGCGCCACGCAGAAAGGAATACACCGGTACCGGTGTAGTATAGACGCCATTGCAAACAAGAAACAAGAATGTGAACCATAAATGAGAGCAGCTGTCTCGATAGTCAGAACTCAGAAGCCCTGTGCACCGATGGTTTCTCAACTAGACGCACGCGCACACACGGGGGAAAGGCAGCTGAGCTGAGATGCTCTAACGTTGGGAATATACCAAAGATGAAACCATAGTTGCTTGATACTACTTCCTCCGTTTCTAAATATATTTTAGGTATTGCATATTTTGTCTAGATACGGAATAAAATGAATGAACATATACACGAAAACATGTCTCGATACATGTAAATACATATGAATGTAAAAAAAGGCTAAAACATCTTCAATTTAAAAACAGAGGGAGTAAATGATAATCGAGCTTGAAAGAGAGCCAACATTGTTTTATTAACTGCATGCTAGAGTGGTCGGAAACACGAGATTAGCATGAAGGTCTACTCCCTCGATTACAGCATGTAAGGCTCATTACTATATATGGTGACAATGTTCTATAAATTTGACAACAAATTAATAATGTTGTATATGTCTTGCAGAACACTATGTCATATATCATTGGACGTGGCTAATTCTCCGTTAATTCTTGGTCATCCTATTGCATATGCAATTCATGTGCAATTGAAAAAAAAATATGTATAGTTGCAATACATATGTAACTATTAGTTGCACGAATCATGATATAAATCTCATTATTATGCGTCGAACGAGATCTAACTTAATTCTCGATCAAATAAGAATCAGCAAATGGATATACCATTTTACTAAATGTTATAAGTAAGAGTTGTAGTCGAGATCGTAAATAGCCAAACCGCCTTCTGTTGTGGTCTACTCCCTCCATCTGAAAATAAATGTACATCTAGTTTTTGTACTAAGTCAACGTTTTATTAATTTAATCAACTTTATAGGATACATAGCATATTTTATTACACTAAATTAGCATCACTAGATCCGCTTCGGAATGTACTTTTGTAAATATATCAATTTGATGTCATATATGTTAATAGAATTTTATTTACATTTGGTCAAAAAAATTAAACTTTGACCTAGAACAGAACCTAGAAGTACACTTATTCGCGGACGGGAGGGAGTATGATAGACTACCATTTGTCTTTCCTTTTTTTTACTAACTTGTTGACCATGTCTTGTCGATTAGACATTCCTTTTACTTCTCTTAACTATGTCAACTTGCCACTTGGTTATCACATAAGATGGGATGGGACTCGGAAATTATTTATTTAAACAACACTATCCTTTTGTAAAAATTTAAACAAAGTGAAATCTAATATGGATTTGTGACATACTATGTGTTTACTCCGCCACTTTAGAAATCAGAAATGGTATGTACCAAAGGCTTGGAAAAGAACATGAATTCAAGGATATTTTCTGAAACTTTGAAACCCCTCTAAAATATTTGCTAGTTTTTCTAGATAGTAGTTGGTAATTTTATGTTGGACGCTGCTACACGGTGCCCGGGCACTGTTTTGTCTTCCGCAGTGCCCCACCCGAAAATAGAAAGGCACGTACTGTCCGGTCACGTGTTTGCCCAAAATGGAAAATTCTGGTCCCCGTCACCTTTCGCACGTCACTAGCGTCCAAGACGACAACAACTTGGTGTTGCAAGTTGCAGCGCACACCTTGCATGCCCAGCTCTTCACGTATGGACAAAAATACATCTGGATCGATCCCAGGCAACGCTAGCTTGTACCTCTGCTTCCTTCTTCCTCCCACAACCGCCCGCCTGCTTCTTTTCTTCCCCCCATAGCCGACAAGGAGAAGGTTCCTCCAGGAGATACATCAGCCACCGAGGGAGATCTCAGCATATACACCAAAAAAATCCCGCTGAACAGCTACAACACCACGGCAAGGAAGAACCCAACAACCAAAAGAGATCCATAAACTACGCCCCATAAATCTTCAGAAAAATACATCAGCTCGAAAAATCAAAGGCCAGGTTGAAGAAATCCATCAGGTGGACATCCCAGGAAACCTCCAGGTAATAAGCACACACAGAAAACTTTCATCCAGTAATTTAGTAGGGAAAACAACATCCAGTGTAAAAACTTTAGGAACTTGTGGACAACACCAACAGTAGTTATATGATCTAAACACCCAAGAAGAAAAAACTTCAGGACCTACACCTGCAGGTTAGAGATAAAAATATAGAAAACTGAACAAGAATTGAGATGTAAGATACACTCAAAGTTGCACATGTTGAAACACACGCACATATCAAGGAAATCACAGAAAGTAACTACTAGTTCATGCAAACAGAGGTCAAAATAAAAGAGTTTATGTCAAGTAACAAGGTTCATAAGTTGTAGCATGTTCATGGAAACTACACAAAACACAACACATGAAAGATGATCTGTAGTTTTATCCCATTACTACAAAAAAGGTAGAAACAACACTGCAGCACCGTGTTGGAACCTGAAAGTCCATTTACTGAATTCTTGTGTGTACAAGAAGCTTGTGGGGTTGGTCATTTAGAGTTGAATGTTCATCTGCAGCAGCAAAAAAGCTTGCTCTTCTCGACATGATGATCTTGCCCATTTTGGAGTTGAGTGTCTGCAAAAGTAATTTAGAAAGAAACATGTCAGAAGCAAAACTACACCAGAAACATGAAAAATTTGAAATAAAAACGACAACAAATTGTGCAGAAAAAAGTACATGCGTAGAAAGAAGCAAATCCTTGTACTAAAAGCTGAACTCTTTTGTTGCAGAGATGGACTTTGTGATGGGTGGAATTGATTTGAACATTGCAGTTGTGGATGATGATGGCCAACCACTTGTGAATGAAGGAGGTGAAGGTGTTCCTAATGTCCAACAACCTCAGGCATCTGTGGATATAACACTGTGCCTTCTGGTGACACCGGAGCCGGCACAAGGCAGACACTGTCAAGTGAAGATTTGGGAAGTGAAGATGAGGTTCAGTCGACACCTAGCAGTCAGACTAACATCCAGACACCATACCCTGACATGATGTTTGATAGTTGGCAAGAAGCAAAACTACACTACAATAGATATGCCAAGAACGTTGGTTTCTCAATCAAGGCAAGTACCAGTAGACAGTCAGCTATGGACAAGCAGAGGGACAAGTGCCTGTTTGTGTGAAACAAAAGTGGCAAACCAGAAGACATTAACGAGCAGGAAGTACCACCTGTAAGGCAGCGGAACCGGAGCATCACAAAGAAGACAGACTGGAAAATCATAGACGTCCGTATAAATCCCTGCTGAGACTGAAAAGAAAAAACATGTTACTGAGACTACATTTTCCAAATGTGAAGTGCAAGAATTTAAAAAGATACTTGCAACAGATAAAAACTACATGTAAAACCTGACATTCTACGGAATAAATTATGCACTTAGGGTGAGGAAACTACATCACAAACACTCATAAAAAACTTCAAGTTATTTTGATAGTGCTTGTTTGATAATGCTTTGTATTTTTTAACACAAAAAATACATCTGTGTTAAAGAGGGAAAAGCTAAAAACAATAAGTATAATGGGACGCATAAGAACAAAAATATGTAGGAAAATAAAGTGTAATTCACCTCCAGACTAGTAATCATATTTGACGATCGGAACTACTTCTAGGACTACATAAAATTGATCTTGCTCAACAAAAACAATCATGCCCACACATAAAACCTACATTAATTAGCCTTCACGGGTCGTGCCGCATATGCCCGGACGCCAAAACGACCACACAAACCAACAAAAACAACATATAAAATAATATTTGGGACGATTCCCAGGTAGGAGAGGTTCGTCCCTACTAGCTGCAGCAGCCGCGTCCAGCGATTTAACAAGCAGCAGTAAAAATTAGTTCAGCTTAACTGAAGGCCACGCACAGAATCCACCCCACAAACGCTTGTACCCCTCCCCCACACCCCCAGAAAGTTCCATCTGCAGAAGAAAACTTGCAGATTTCCAAGGAAAAAACCCATCCAGGGAAAAACATCCAGGAAACCCTACAGGTAAACGTACTTGCAGTTTTTCCAAGGATTTCATAAGTACAAAACGTCAGGAAAATGTTCAAAATAGAAGAAATTCCACTGGCAGCACGTAGTTCAGTGAAAACACTTGGTTCTGGAAACTGCAAGTACTAGAAGTTGATGCAAACTATAGTCTAAAATAGAGCAGGAAACCATGAACTAGTTCTAAAAGCATGAAGTAGATGCCACTTGCAGTTATGTACTTCTCTCCCCTCCAAAAGGCTAAACTATACATGTAGATCAGGAACTTGATGCCACATAGTGATGTAGATTTGTTTCCCCAATAACTCCTCCGCAAGTACCTGTAGCTTGCTGGACCTGGGACATGGAACTTCTAATCTTGATGCACAACTAAACTCATCTGGTGAATTAGACATTGAGTAACTTCTCCATGTAGTGTTGGCTGTAAAAAATGGAAAAAACTATCATGTTAGTTGCATAGTAAAAATTAGGGGAACTTGAAAGTAGCTTTGCATACAAGAACATGTGTAGAAAAAACAGCAACAAAATACTTGCTTTTTTATGCAGACATGTGTCCTGATACATTTATGGTTTTTCATGCAGGAAAAAGACATGGAAAGTCTCTTAGGTACGAGTGGAATTATCATATACGTCTGTAGGATTCACTACTGAAAATGAAAAGATAAAGCATGTTACAGAGACTACATTTTCCAAAAATGCTAGAAAATTATTAAAAATACATCCATAAAAACCGTATGGAACCTGACATGTCATCTAATTGCAGAAATTTTAACAGGAAGGGTTTCATCAAAAACATTCATGCAGGGGATAAAAAAATACATATGGAGCCTATACGTGGAGTTTTCATCTAATTTATACACTATGGGTGAGGAAACTAGAAACGAAACTTAGGAAACCTATCAACTAGTTTGATCGTGCTTGTTTTGACAGTGGTGCGTATTTTAATTAAAAAAATACACCTATATGCCAAGTTAAAACATCTACCGACACGGATAACTACATGTAGTCTGTAAACATATACACGTGCTTAATACACCCGAATAATACCTCATATCCAGTATTCCAGGAGCTACATCAATTATGGATGAGAACTTACATGCTAACAACCAAAAACAACTGCGCAACAAAATAATAACTTACATGCTACAAAAACAAAAATGAGAGTGATAATTACATGAACAAAATATATATGTTAACTCTCCAAAAAATCATGCAGGAGATAAAAAAATACATATGGAGCCTATACATGTAGTTATCATCTAATTTATACATTATGGGTGAGGAAACTACAAACGAAACTTCGGAAACATATCAACTCGTTTGATAGTGCTTGTTTCTATATTGGTATGTATTTTAATTAAAAAAATACACCTACATGCCAAGTTAAAACATCTACCGACACGGATAACTACATGTAGTCTGTAAACATATACATGTGCTTTGTACACCAAAAATACATCACATCCAGTATTCCAGAAGCTACATCAATTATGGATGAGAACAAAATAGAAACTTACATGCTACGGAAAAAAAAGAGAGTGATAATTACATGAACAAATATCTATGTTAACTCTCCAAAATCAGGCACATAATGATTACTACTCAAAAATTATGACAACTTACATGCTAACACAACACAAGTGTGGTATTAGTCAAATCAGTTCACTAACTACTCAATTAGAAAAGCAACCTCCAGTACGTATTCTCTGTCCAGAGTTCATAAGCTAGGTTCGAGGGAGCTGGGATGATTTGGTTCTAACCGATTGAACTAGGGAGCGAGAAGTAGCCCTTCCACACGATCCTCTGGACACCTGATGGGGAGGTGGATCTTCAGTTGCAATTGGTAAAGCATCTTCCATGTCGTCTTCAAGCTGTGGGTCTATAGGATTTTCTGGAACGTTCACATTGGTTTTCAGACAAAGTCTTTGCTTCATTCTTTTGAATTTTGATTGCTTCGGCAAACTCTTAGGTGTCCTAGAATTTTTCTGAAACACAACATACATAAAATGGATTATTAATTAAATGAAGACACCGCAAAAAAGACAAAACAACAATTGGGTAAGCATAGGAACAAAAAGGTTGAATGTACCTTAGGTACAAGTGGAAAAATTATGGATAGCTCTATGTACTTTCCCTGCTAACCTGTATGGTAAGAATATAAAACATGTTATATTATTTTTAGTGAAAAAGTATTTGAAAACTAGATATTACTGTTGGCAAAAATCATCTATCTCAATGAGGGCTACATATACTACATCTCTATGTAAATTTCAATAGGAATTTACAACTACTGAATGCAAATGACATCTAACACAAGCATGAAAAGAAAAAATTAACCGTCAATACAGAAAAGAAACAACATTACATACACCCACAACACGATGAAAAGTACCTTGTACATGGAAAAGGTTTTACTGATCTTCATAACATGATTTTAAGTAATATTCTACTTACAGAACATTAACACCAGATAACTACATCACTATAAACACCACACCAAAAAAGTAGTGTCAAATATATGCTACATGCAATACATAAGCTGCTGAGCTACTACATCATGTCATTTGCAGGGCAGAACTACATATATCTGCAAAAATTTATGTTCATCAACAAGCTATCATGCCGATGTAAAAATACATCACTATAAACAGTGCGCCAAGAAAGTAGTGTCAAATATATGCTACACGGGAAAAATACATCACCCTAAATTGCAGAGCTACTACCCCCATGTATTTTGCAGGTCAGAAATACATTGATCTGCTCATCAACAAACTGTTATGCCCCCTGTAAATATATCACTGCATATAGCACGCCAAGTGGTGATGAATATATGTTACACGCAAAAACTACATCAACCTAAACTGCAGAACTACTACAAAGCACACTAATCATCCATTTTGCAAGGCAGAACTACATATATCAGACTATCACGAGGCCACAAAAACTACATATATATGGATGCACATGGAGATTAGAACTCACCCGTTCCAAAAATCTCGTCCAAAAGCTTGCTAGTCCTTCTGCACAAACCTACAAACCCTACAGAACAAATGGAACTTCAGATTAGAAGCCAGGTATCATACGCAAAAATCACCAAAAAATCACGGAAAAACACCAGAACAAAACGAGTAGTTAGGGTTCTACCTTCACTAACCTATACGAAACCAAAGGGGATCAAACTCGATGTAGTTGAATCGAAGGAACTAGAGTCCGTTGCGGTGGTGCGCAACTTCGCTGCTGGACCGAGAAGGATACGGGTCAGTAATCACTCCGCTGATCCCAAAATAAAACCAAATCGAGCGCCCGTAGTCGTAGGAGGAGCTCGGCACACGCGTACCTCAGGTATGTAGAGGTGAGGGCCGCCGGAAAACGTGCGCGGTGGAGCTCGATTCCGCGACGGGAGCTGAGAAGATAACGGGCTCGGGATCCACTCCGCTGCTACGAAAACACCAGACCGAGCGCGGCTAAACGCTGGAGGAGCTCGCAGCAAGAATCCCTCCGGTATTTGGAGGTCAGCGCCGCCGGGATCGCCGACAACGGGAGAGATTTGGGAGAGTGAAGGAGGGGCGAGAGAGAGGCAGGAGTTGAGCTCGGGGCGAGAGGAGAAGGGGAATGGGTCGTTTTCCGAGGGTTGAACGGTCGGTGCGCTTTGTCCGGACGCGACACGCGGACGAGATCCATCCGAGCCACACGATCGTGATCCGACGACGCGCACGAGGGAGCACCGTGTAAGAACCAGATAGTGCCCGGGCACATAATAGATTTTGCGTTTTATGTTTTGGTCGGCATCGCTTTTTTAGTTGAGTTTTTTCTAAGGTTCTGTTTGGGTCGAGTAATCTGTCTTTGATACTGGTCTTGGCGATTTTTTCGGCCCAAAGGCCCAGTCTGCCCCGAGAAGCTGGCTCATCAGTTCGTCTTATACCTGCGGGCCGCCGGGCCGCCCAGAAGTCACGAATCCTCTACTCACTTCTCCCCGACCGAATCGAAGAACAAGCGGCGCTGCCGACTATTCCACTGCCACTCCGACACTTTTTTTTTTCCGCCACATCGTCGGCGGGGCCGGGATTGCCGACGCCTGAGATGGACATCCCGGAGATTGCGAAGAAGGTTCACGCCCTGGAGGCCGAGCTCGCCGCCGAGTCGTCCCGCATCATCGACCTGGAGGCTAGGGTCTCCCTCCTCGAAACCGAGAACGCGCGCTTGAGGAAGGCCATGCCTGACGGGGAGGCGATGGATCAGGCAGGCGAAACTGGTCCAATCGGTGGTCGATTGAAGGAGGGTCTCGGCGAAAGCAAGCAAAAGTCAGTCAACATGTTGAGAGAGCATGTGGTGGATGATGTTATAGAGTTAAGTGACAGCGAGGAAGAGGCCAACAAGGGACAGAGTGCGGAGGAGGGCGTCCCTGATGTCCCGACTCGAGTGAAATTTGCAGTGCGGGTGGCGTCTGGCCAGAGTGATAATGAAGTGGAGATTATCGATGCAGAGGGTGGTAGTGGAGGTGACCATGGGAGTGTTCGTTGTGATGCCAATGTGTGTCTGGAGGATGATGATCTGTCAATCACGCCGCGAGGCAAGAAGCGTGCAGCGGCACGGGTGATCAGTGACAGCGAGGATGAGGATGAGATTGATGGAGGGCATGGAAACGAGGAGGTGTGCGCTACAAGTAGTAGAAAACGTGTGTTGCGTGGAATGAGTGATGGTGACAGTGAGGATGGTGGTCAGGGCGTTTGTGCAGTTAGTCAAGAGCACGCTTCAGGTGTGGTTAAGACAGGGATGGAGAGTGAGGATGATGATGGTGAACTATATGAGATGGAAGGGCGTTCTACTCCAGCAACAAGGCGCTCGGCTCGGTTAGTTAAAAGTCAATCAAAGAGAATACGCCCTGCACGTCGTGCGCTTGAGTTTGTTGAACCTAAGGATCATGACCAGAGCGAGGATGGTTCAGAAGAAGATAATAGTATGGATGAATTTATAGATGATGCGGATTGTACAGAAAATTCTGCCGATTCTGCTGAAGAGTCCCCTGCTGAACCAGAAGAATCTGACAATGATGGAAACTATAAATATGTGATGTCTAGGTTACGAGGTAAAGCAAATGCCAAGGATAAGGATTGGGAGAGTGAGCCAGAAATGCTATCAGCATTTGATGAACACCCTGAACTTATCTTGAAAGCTGTATGTGCGCTCTATCGAAAGCAAACAGAGGAAGAACAGTCAGAAAAAGCCACTATTGTGCATAACAAACAAGGATTTACACAGATAGATGCCCCAAGGTATACCTAACTCCTAAGGGTAGTTAATTTGTTATATGCAGTGCAACTATCGTCTGTATTCACTTATACATTTAACGAACAGTTTTGCACACATTTTTATCACCATTTACATTTTATGTTTGCTACTTAGTCTTGTCCTGACATAGTTTGTACTGCTCATTGTCTGCATACATACTATTCGGAAGGCAGCTTGGCCTTGTTCGTAACAAGAACTTTAATCTAGATATTTTTGTATTGGAAAATCTTTAGTCTTTAGGTAATAAGGAATTTCTATACTGGGATTTACAGAGATCTGTCCTGTTGACTTGTCCATGTGTACTGGTCTTGATGTTCAGTTAATCAGTTCTATTGTAAAGTACCTCTCTTTTTGAGGTAGAAGGTGGGGCTTTTCAGACTACATGGTTTCAGTTTTGTTTGTAAATACCTCTATTTCCCGTGTACATTGTAGGCCACATAGGTGTAACAAGCCAAACTTAGTTACTAGATACCAAAATGGAAATACCTTGATGACTATGGATCATCATTATATCGTTCTGATGCTCCACTTTGGCTTCGATGCTGAGGCCGGGGTCTTTGCCTCCTTTCCAAGAAAAAGTTTGGCTTTTGGATTTATTAATACCTAACACGATTTTCTTTGTGACCACTAAATAATAAGTACACAACACAAGCATGTATGTGATACTTTATTTGCTTTGTTTTTATCAGCATATCGCTTCTGTCGTAAGGAAGTGATCAAGAACTAGGCATTGCAGTTGGGTTTTCTGATTGTCTCATCTTGCAAGTTGTTTTATTTGTTTAGGGGTTCTCGCATAGCACAGTTTCTTTTGGATGGTGATGCTTCCGGGCCGCTTAAGAAGACCGGAAATGACTTGAAAAAGTACGACCGGTACAGTCTCGACTTCTGTCACAAGATGGCTTTGCGTTACTCAAGGCAGCTGTTCTCAATATATCGGAAGAAAGAGGACCCCTACTTTCCATGAGTATGAAGTTACTAACCTCCATCTGTTGTCTCTTGTGACACCTGTAATATTTTGGCTTCTCAGTCTGCTAGTATCTGTCCTTTGTAATAGGTTTAAGCGTTGTTTCCTTTGCAGCCGTTAGGTCATGTTGAAGTTAGTTCTGGAGGATCCTATGTAAATCAGTAAGATGCACACGCTGTTTTGGGTAATATAGCTGAATTGTTAGTGCTGTAACATATTCCTGTACAATGTAGTATTTGCCGCTTTGTTAATAAGTCAGGTTGTTATTCCTCCTCTTCAACCAATGGAGGCATGGCTAATACACTATTATACCTCCTACCCAGCTGAACCTTTTGGGAACATTTCGTAAGATGAACTTGGTTGTAGATAAATGGAATTAATACTTCAGCAGTGATGTGCAGTGTTTCTGATCAATAATAAATGGAAGGATGGCACTGATTCTGACTATAAAACCGCTGGGTCGATGCCAGTTTTAGGCTTATGGAGAACATGGTGAATTAACCCGATGGAAAAAAAAACATGATGAACTATGTTTAGAGTATACACGAAATTGTAGCAGCTGCCAAACTGCCGACAACACTTAGCAAAGCTGGTTTTACGATAGCCCAAAGTTGTAACACGTTTTATAATCAATCGTCGAAAACTAGTTAGAATCTGGTTAGAGATCCAATATCCACTTTTAAGTAATATATAGTTATTTTGCAGCTCCCTTAAAAAAGTGTTTTTGTGCTAAGGAGAGGAATATGAATTTGAGTGTTTCTGTACCTTAGAACCCACTAGAAACAGAAATGGCTATTAAGATATTCGTCAGGTCATCTGTGTGTTAAATATCCTTACTATGTGTACACTATATAGTTCATGTAATTGCTAAAAAATAGGACAATGCAAATTTATTTGAAGATATATATAAAATAGAGAATGCCACACATATCATTTAGCAACATTGACATATGGTTTACTCTGTAAATAAACAACAACTACTATAAAATGTAGGATGGAAAAAAAACCTAAAAAGTATAAAAGTTCATTATAAATTGCAGTTATTTTATTTCGCCCGGGTCCATTTCAAAAACCGCTGCAAATGAGATAATTCAAAAAAAACATCACATTAATGCTATAATTTTGAAAAATAAACTTTGTCCAAAATATATAACCATTGTGTAATTATTACCCGATTCTCTTTTACATATCATTATTCAGGTTAAACATCAAACTAATATTGGGTGTCTGTTATAAGCTCAGATGGGGCACCTAGGAGCATGGGCACCAGGATGGAATACGAACAGTTTTAGGTATGTAGACATATACATATACCTTGGGTATGTATAACTTAGGTATGTAGGAGGTACATATGATTTTGGGTATGCACATTATGGGTATGCATGCCTAATAATGTGCACATACCTAAGTTATTTATATATATACCTGATCTGTACGCGTACAATTGAACACACATACCCGAGATATATATAACATGTAGATACCTCAAATACACATACCCAAGGGTATGTGTACCTCCTATATACCCAACATGTGCATACCCGAGTTATAGGTGTCATCTACATACCCAAAATGTACGTGCCCGGGCACCAGGGAGCATCTGTTATATACGACTAGTATATATAGTTTAACTATATATATATATACGACTAGTATATATAGTTTAACTTCTGGGAACATTTTATTTGTACAAACTTAGATGCACAGTACTAGTGGAGTACAGCATGCATCCTTTTATTTATTTATTACACACACATGCATGCATGCTAGATCGAGTACTTAGCCGGTGCATGCATATATATGTGTTATCCTATCCCGTCCTGCTTATTCATCACACACATACTATAATCCATAGAGGATGGGATTGTTGGTCGATGGTGATTTAGCCCGTGCGCGCGCCGACGTAGGTGCCGAAGGCGGCGATGTAGTTGCCGGCGGAGCGGCCGAAGAAGCTGAGTGCGGCGCCGGTGCCCTGCTGCAGCGGCACGCTGAACCAGTTGGTCGACTCATCAGGGCTACCGTACGGCCCATACTGCCCTCCCTTAGTGGTGGAGAAGGTGAGCGAGGTCACGCCGTAGTCGTCCGTGGTGCCACTGACGCAGTTCACGAACTCTCCCTGCGCCATATTAAACTGCACCACCAGCATCCATCATATATATGTATTGAGTTGAGATGAATCCATGGTCAATACACATTAATGATACATATGGATGTATGAATCAAAGAACCTGGTTCGGCTGTCCCTTGTCTGAGCCACAGGTGGGGACGTCGATGGTCTGCCCATTCTGGTCGAGGTACACGAAGGAGAAGCCATTGACACGGTCGGAGTCATAGATGGTGACGCTCAGCAGGTGCCTTGGCAGGTTCTTCAGGTTGATGTCCGTGGTCCGGCCCTGGGGCTGACCCCATGCACCCATCTTCACGACCTGCTTTTCCCCTGTCACGTACACGCCGAGCGCAGCGAGGCTGTTGGCGCCGGAGATGCCGAAGAAGCTGATCACCTCGCCGCCATTGATCTCATTCAGAGGCACGCTGAACGTGCTTCCCGACGGGCAACCGAACTGGTACTCCGACCCCTTGCTGGTGACTATGTTGAGCGAGGTCACGCCCTCGCTGTCCGTGGTGCCACTGAGGTGGTTCACGTAATCGCCCGTCAGTATGTCGATCTGCATGCACCAAAGTGCAATTTTGTGATGACTATGGAGATCAAGGAAAAACATATTTTTTTCCGTTGACCCAAGTTTCGGTGTGACCCAAAATATATTTCTTTTTCCGAAATTAAAAACCTGGCGAGTGAATAATCTGCACTCACCTTTTCCTCCAATCCTGCGCAGCCGCAGGCACTGGAGCCCCACGGGCCGATGGAGATGGGCGTCCCCTTCTGATCGACGTACACGAAGGAGAAGGCATAGATACGGCCTCTAGGGACGCTGCTGTGGCTAACAGTGATGCTCTTGAGGCGTGCGGGATTGCTGCTGCTGCTGATGTCCTTAGATGTGCCCCTTTTTGCTCCCCATGGGCCAACCTTCATGATGGCCGACCCACGCTACATCACAAATTAATTTGTCAACACCTTCCTGTCAAATTACTTGATTGTTTGCCTCGTACATGTATCTATATATACATGCGGCGTTTGACAGCCTACTATACCTATGTTCTGTTGTTATACACATCTAAAGAGTATAATCATGGGGGGGGGGGGGGGGGGGGGGGGGGGGGTAGGAGGCTCACCGTTGCTCAGGAAATGTGGACCGTAGATAAGGATTTACGGTCGATCTCAGCCGTCCGATCGCGCTGTTTTGTTTTACTGTCCCGGTCCCGCCTGTCATCGACTGCGTGGCTGGAAATTTCGGTGTCTCTGCGGGCGCGGTGGCAGTGGCCGTTATTCCGACGGAGCCGCTCTGGGCAAAATCGTCTTTTCGCGCTGGGATATATAACCCGCGGCCACCAGTGGAAAAACCCTAGCCGCAGCCACGCCAATCGCCCGCGTCGTCTCTCCCCCAATCCGCCTCGCTCCCGCATCCTTCGCGTCCTCTCTCCTCCAATCCCGCTGCCTCGCTCCCGCGCCCTCTCTCTCGCTACCACGCGCCGCCGCACGCGTATGCTCTCTCACATCAAGCAGCGCAGCCGGCCGAGCAGCGCAGCCGTGGTGCTCGCCCGCAGGTATGCCCTTGTGGCCTCTCCCTCCCCGTCTCTGCTCTCTCTCCCAGCTCACATCCTCTCTTCCTAAGCAGCCGGAGGCGACGAAGCAGAGGTGCCGCACGAGAGGAGCTTGACCTCCGCTGGAGCGTCCCCGACCCCATGGTGGCCGACTGCGCGGTATCTGGCCGCGAGCGACCGTGTGTTGAAGCTCGCCCGGACGGCATCCTCCTGCAGCAACTGGCGGAGGTCCCCTTCTCCACCCCCACGATTGTGCCTCCCCTTGCCGACCGCACCGTCTGCGACGTCCTTCCTGATGGTTGCTGCCGGGTTTGAGGCTGGCTAAGGTTTGTATGGACACGTTTCCCCCCATCCCCTCTCTAGATCTGAATCTCTACTGCTCTCGATCCCCTAAGGCAGCGCTTCTTTGTTGTTTTTCTGATGTGTGCTCGCTTGTTCATGTGTTCTGCAGGTTCGGGCTCACCTCTGATTTCGAGTAGGGGAGCCGTGCTGCTCATGTTCTCCACCACATGTGAGATATCTTTTGGAGGCCCCCAAGTTTTGCCTCTTAGTTTATGCGATTGGTTGCTGAACATATTGCAAGGGTCTGGGGCTGTGTGCATCGGTGACCAGTGGGCTGGAGTATGCCGAGTATGTATGATGAGAAAATTCCAGCTTTCCTTTGCATTTGGATCTTCCAGTCACCTAAGATATTTTAGTTACCCGAGCTGTCCATTATTCACGTGTACGTCTTTCACAGGTTGTGTTCACAAGACGTAATAGTTGAGTCAAACCAACCAGTGTGCCTCAATGGCTTCCAGTTAACAAAAGGTATATAGTACCCAATTAATTAGTCTCTTATGTAGCCTAAGATGATTTTAAATATATGTGATGTTTTCTTAGGCATGCTTGCTGATATGAAAACATCATATCTATTTTTTGTGGAGCTCATTACCCATATTATATACATTGCCCACTATTTTCAGATTTCAAAATTTAATTACCATACATCTAGGAAAACATGAACACTGAGACATATGCACCTGCTGGTTCACAACTTTTCCTTGGTTATATGTATGACTAAATTTGGAGCGATCATTTTTATGCAATTTGTCTAATGTTTCAGGAAATCACATGGTCGAAATAGTGAATTGAGGTAGAGTAGACCGATGATCCGGTATATTTGGCCACTATGGAAAGAAAAACCTTGCATCTGCTCCCCCTAAACTACCATTTAGTCCAGCGGATAACAGGTACGAGTATATAGTGGTCCATAGTACCTTTATGCAGTTTTGTTCCATTTGCACTAACATCACAGTAAACCTGAAATTGTAGTTCTATTGCATTTTTTAACTATATAATGTGGATATCATGTCTATTCTTTCAGCTGTGACAACGGAAAATCTTGTGCCTGGTGCGGTTCATAAAAGGCATATCCAGTGAGCTTACATCAGCTGCGAATATCAACATATTTTGGACAGGTTGGTAAGCTCCCTTTCCTTCACCGAATGGTTCCCTTGGGCCATATATTTACTGAATTTTTTCCTGTCTTCATTATTCAGGTTATTATGCTTCTTTGTTCTTACTTGATCAACCGTCCTATTTGAGAGAGTATGCACATATAGTGTTAAATTTGTTTATGTGTGTTATGTTTTTGTTTCTGCCTAAATGTCGCTTCTCTGGAGGAGAAGTTTCCTTTGGCATGTCTATAGTTATTGCCCTTCTGGTCTTGCTGGCTCAGCTGTCTCCACTTTCTAGATAGCTATTTATATCTTCATCGCCTGTATTTACATGGTAGACATTCGGTTTTTGTTTCATAATTTCTTATTCATATTATATGCACCGATTGCTTAGGGCTAATGACATATGTTCTTTGTGTTCTCCCTTTTTTTTGTTCGTTGGGTATGTCTGGAGCATCGTCGCCGTCGTCCTCGCGCCGAGAAGAACTCCGCCCCGAGCTCTAGAAATCCAGAGCACCCCTACCCGTCTTCTTCTTCGTGTTTGGATCACGAGATCTATGATCGACGATGGCTCGGGATGCCGGTTCAGGTTTGTGCCAAAATGACCCCTCCTTCTCTTGCATGTTTGATTTCTTGGCCAGATCTGACGTGCTGATGTTCTTCCCATTTTTGTAGCGTGATTCAACGGCCCTGTGTTCGGGAGAGAAGTTGAGGAACACGGCTGATTCAGGTACTGGCTGCCACAGAGAGAGGCTAATGTATTTTGGTTCACCTTCTCTTACTCGATTTTTTATTATTTTACATCTACCTGGTCGGTCCTTTTCTGCTGAGATTTTGCTGCTATCTAAAGCCTAAAAATATTGTCTAATGCTTCAAAATTCAATGAGAAAAAAGGTTAGAACAAAAATACAATGAATGGGCTAATAGATTCTCTCTTCCTCTCATGTTGAGGCGTGAACCAGAAAAAACTTTTGATAGGCGGGCTGCTTTAGAGGTGAAAAGATTTAGGATTTTCTGAAGAGTTTAGCCTTCTTCAAATACAAATTATATCATCATTTGTTGATATGAACCGTACTTTAAAACTAGAAGTTTTTTCGTGAAGTAATAGTTGAGAGAGGGGAAACTCCCATCAATTATTTTTGGTAAATATGCCATATCTCTAGAATTCATGTGGAATAGTTTGCTAATACTGCAAAACAATCTATTTTTCCTCTTTGCATGGTCAACTTTTATACGCTGTCCCCATGTTAGTATTTCTGTGCATTTAAGCTTTAGACCTGCTCATAATATATCTCCTGCGATCTTATTTCTGACCAAGTAAGCATTTCAAGTTAGTTGTGCTTGAACCTTCAATATATTCACTCACGTGCAGCTTAACTGTTTGCTGCATGACTGGCATTTGCCATTTCGTTAGTGCTTTACATCTTTCACTAATAATATAGGGTTCTGGAAAAGCTCCAGAAGTAAGATTGGCTTTTTTTGGAGATGGATGTTTACTGCATATTTTCCATTTTCCATTTCGTCGACATGGTGATATTTCCATACTTGCAATAACAGATCAAACCTAGGACATCTTTTGGGTTGTATATGTTTGTTTTGTGAAATATCCAATTGAAAATGAACCATGAGATAATTCTTATTACTCTAACAATTCAACATCATATTTTTCCTGGGCATTGTCATCATACTCTCCGTTTATTATTCTGCTTTCGCAGTTTGTGAATGATTTTATCTTCATTTAGGATATTGCTTTGTAGGAGCACTATTTGTCATGTTCTCTTTCTTTCTTATTTTAACCTTGCATTTTTATGTTCTTTTTCATTCTCGAGAACTATAAATGTTCTCTGTTTTCAGCTTAATTTTTTGGGATTGAGGCATCTTGAATAATATATTTTTAGAATGATCAGTGTTTCTTAATTCATTTCCTTGCAATTTGAGAATCTTTCAAGATTGTCTGGATGAGCGCATGTATGTTAGCTTAGATTTGTAACACATGTGCCGGTTGGTCTTCTTTCCTTCTACTCCTTCCTCGCCCGCTTGCAAAGTAGGTGGCGCTCAGTGTGAAGTAGCTGTAATGGCGTGAGGTGAAGAGCAGTCATAGTTACGACTTACAACCCAGGTAAATTTAATGGCCTTATGTATGTAAGTACTGCTACTTTGTTTTCACACTGCCTGGTATATTTTAAGTGCAGGTTTTCTGCAATTGCGAGTCTGTGACAAGTTAGATAACGAAACTCGATATGTTAACCACATGAATGTTATTTGTATTACAGACATATGATTCAGTTTTCATCTGCTTTTAGCATGCACCAGGTTTTGTTGTTTAACGAGTTCATTTGGATATCTATGTTTGGTTGGTACTTGGTGGATAACTTCCTGTTTTCTTAAGTTCTTCAGTTAGGCACCATGAATGTGATGTGGGCAAGTGGAAGATTCATGCAGAAAAGCTAAGGTCACTGGGGTTTCCTGTTTTTTCACCATGATTGTTTTTTTTTTGGTTCAGACGTGTTATGGAAGAAGATGAATTTCTAGAGAAGATGAGGCCTTGATGTTCTAGAGGTAATCGTTACAGAACCTCCAACCCGTCCTCCGCGTCTCAAGCAAGTTGTTGTGCATGATCATTCCTATGTCTCTTCTATTTTGTGTGTGCTTATGAAAATAGTAGGCTATTAGCTTTAATTTGGTCTTCTGTGAACCAAGAATAGGGGTAAAAGTACCTGCGGTAATACCGAATTTGCTCTGAAATCTGATATGTTCTCATTTTCTCTCTCTTTTTTTTTTGGTTTAGATGTGTTATGGAAGAAGATGAAGTTCTAGAGAAGATTAGGCCTTGGTGTTCTACAGGTAATTGTTACAGCTTTTTTTGATCTGAACTGTAGTGCAAGCTATTGGATTTAGTGGTGTGAGATATGTTCGTGCTGCCAGCTTTGCTTAATTCTTTTTCCAGTGATTCTCAACTGTAGTGCAAGCTAAGGGTTGTTGACTTTGTATGGTTGCGTTAGATGGCAGCAAGGTGGCATATTGGATTCGGTGGTGTGAGATATGTGTGTGCTAGCAGCTTTCTTATTTTCTCAGTGCTTACATCATGTACATTTATGCTAGATCAAATACCATGTAACATGATGCAATAAAATATTGTTATATCCACCAAAATTGAATATGTGACGGATATAGTTTCTACACAAGAGATTGGTTATATATAGGTGTGTATTACATTCTACATATGAAGTAAATAGGTGGTCCAAATGAAGAATGACCGGTTTCCCTTGCAGGAGATCCACGCCATGTTCGTTCGTCATCGACCGCCGTGTCCAGCGACGACCCATCATTCTCTCTCCAATGCCTTGCTGCCTCGCTGCGGCGCCTGTTGATCTACAGGTTCTCACCTCTCTGTCTCTCTCAAGTTCACTCACAAACATCTTCTAGATATATCTTTGATTGCAAATCATTCTCAGGTCTCTTTTTTATGAGTTGAAAAATCATTCTCCTCTGAAGATGGCTATTGAGTACCTGACGTGCCTGGTTTGAATTGGCATTGCTGAAGACTCTTTCTCCTCTAAAGATTGCTATTGAGTACATGATGAGCCTGGTTCCAATTGCATTGCTTGAAAGAAGAACATGTTATCTTCTCAAAAGGAGCCTACTGCTATATTTAGATTTATGCTATTTTGATCCAATCAAGCTGGTCCATGGATATGAGGTCATCATTGAGATACTTTACTTTCACCTTATTACTTTTTTTCTTCAGACAAAAAATTCAACCTGATTCCTAGACCACCTCAATTGTTTCAAGTCTGGATTATTTGTACATATGTCTTGCTACCTTGATTGTCAGACCAGTCCACATGTTTAACCTATTTATCTCCTTATAGATGCTCATAAGTTTGTTTATAAGATTTTATACATTGCTTTGGTAAAATTACCTTTCTGCATATCTTACAACCCATTGTCCTTTCAAAGTATATCATGCTCTTAGTGGGGATATAGCTATGGGTCTGTTGTTTTTGCTCTTATGCCATGTTATGCACAAGACATGGCATGCAACCATCAGCCTACATACATTGGAAAGAAAGATTCTTTTAGTATCAAGAAACATCATCAACTTATATTATCTGTTTATATTAGTTTATAAACCACATCTGATATTTCAGCTATCCGTTTATATTACTTTATCAAAGCTAGCAGAAGTTATGAATAGATAGAAGTTATGAATATTGAATTTGGTTCATTAGATTTTTTTATTCATGACTGACGCTTCCATTTTGTCTGCAATTCTGCAGACTATGCTCTCTGCTCCTTACTGCCCCAGCTGAAGCCAAATAAATGCCACTCTTCAGCTTAGACGATGTGGATTTGTGGAATGCTGCAGGTCATTGTGTTCATCTGGCTCGCGTGATTTGGAGTCCATCAACTACAGAGGTAGGTTTATCGATTCAGTACCATGGAAACACATCAATGAAGTCACTCTTTCCATGTGAGTACCTCGAAAACGCAGCAGCTAGGTCACTCTTTATGTTATCTTATGTTCTTATTGATTACTTCCCGATGTTTCCTCATCAGTACATGGACTACTAAAAAGGATGGCTTGGTTGGGTTATTTGAAGGTACTCTATCGATCTTGATATGTTGGAAAAATCATTCTGCTGATTATGTATCCACCAACTTATAGGCTCTCTTTTCTTTTATTTATATCTATGTTATTTAGATGATCGAATAGGTTGCTTGTGCAATTGGATTTGGTGTTACGTACTGCAAATAGGGGTACATGGTGTATATTTACTATGGTAAATCAGATGCACATATTTCAGTATTTCACAGTGAAGTGTTGTAATTGGTCTGACAGTAAAAGCCTCATCTGGTTTTCACCCAAAATAGACCTACCTTTGTGGCTCATATATGATAAGTGTCATACAACTCTGGATATGCTACTGCTTTAACTAAGATTTTCTGTTTTCAAATTCATTGAATGTTAATGACATTTCTATTGTCTTGAGTTCTTACAGCCTGTCAAACAATTACTCGAGGACAAGGCAATACAACGATCTGGTCCATGTAAAAACGGCGCTTTGTTGGCCTTCTGTGCTTCCTTGCAGAGGTTGACCTCCTCATCAGTTCCTCAGATATTCTTAAGACTTTGTTTGTATGATGTTTCGAATACTCATTTCATGTTGCTTAAGGCTTTCATTGTATAATGTTCTACCTTCTCATTTCACATACGCTTTCAAATGTGATCAAATTCATATGAATAGAATTGTCCTTCAAATGATCTGTAGAAATGGTTGTAACCACGGGCAAGAAATTTAAAGAATAAACAAGCGCTGCGCGGCGAGCCGCGCCGTTCGAATCTAGTATAATATAGTAGTAGCTAGCTAGTAGGTGCCTTACCGCCATTCCCGGCCGAGCTACTTCAACTGAAACCCAACTTAGCAAGTGTGCTTGTCTCAGTCTAATGTATCTCTCCAACTTCGATGGACTCATAGTTCATGGAAGCCCGGCTATTTATAGAGGAAGGGGGCCACTTCTCCCCAATTTTGGTGTCTGATAGCGCTGTGCACTGGTACGAAAATTTAATGAAAACACTACGTTTCTCCGGGGGATGCGTCGCTCGCGTCCTCCGCCTCCTGCGAGCGACACACGTCCATCGGGCCCCACAACAACCGCACCTTATCCTTCCCTTCCCAGTCACGCACTGACGCACCGCACTGCTGTGTCTTCCCCATCCGCAGCCATGGAGAAGGACGGAAAGCTCACACACACCGACCCACGCACTGCTGTCGTCGCGTGCCGCCACCCGGCCACGGCGTTCTCCGCCGCCCACCGCATGACCGCCTCCGCATATCCGCCCCCACCATCTTCACCTACAACGACGGGGCGACATCGAGGCCATTGAGGTCGAGCTCGAGGAGGACGAGCTTCCGGGGGATGGCGTCAGGGAGAGGGGACACTCAAGCTACCAGGGACAGCCGACGCTGCTACCGATGGCGCGCGGCAGGGCTGCCACCATGTGCAGCGGCGCTGCCTGCGCTCGAGGGCGGCGCTGCCATGGGGGCGGCGCTGTTACCGCCCGTCAGCGGCAAAGCTACCATGGGGGGGCAGCAGTGCTCCCGTAGGTCGGCGGCGGTGCTCCGGTAGGTCGACGGCGGTGCTGCGGGAGCAATTATTTTCGATGATTTTGTGTCTTTTTTTCCTTTGATGTGGTGCAAATTATTCAAAGCTTTGCAGCATAATTCTTCCTGTTTTGATGCAAATTCACAGAGCAATTGTAGCAAGTTTCTTTTTTGATACATGTTTTCTTGACGTGGTGCAAATTTTTGAATCTTTTGTAGCAATTTGTTTTCATGGTTTATGCAAATCCGTACATCTGTTGTAGCAATTTCTTATTTATAAGATGCAATTTTACATATGAAGAGGTGCAAATCCTTAGATTTTTGTAGCAATTTTTTCTCCTTCGGATGCAAATCCCCATCAGGTTTGTAGCAGAATTTTTCTAGGGTTATTCAAGCCGTCCATGGCGGCGCCGCCGATCGATGGCCGGAGTTGGGATGCATTAGTTGGGTATCAGCGGTGCTGCCACATGACGACGGCGATGCCAAGGTTCACCTGTTGCTGCAAAGGGGGTCGTTGATGATGTGGCCCTGGACCGACGTTTTATCCGGCGAGGAGGCCTCCGCTACAACCTGCTCATCGCCGCCGTCTTCACGGAGGAGGTGCGCCCGACGCCCAGCACTGCTTCGCGCGAGGGCAGGTGCACTGGTGTGGCGTGGGTGGGATGGCGATGAGGAATTTTGCGCGTCTAATTTCAGTTAGGCGAGATTCACGGGCTGCTACCGTGGGTGGAAGGTTGGGGACACGTGTCAAGCGTTGGACCCGGGGGATTTTTGCCCCAAATCCCCGGGGGACGCTCAACACGATCCAAAATTTAAGGGGACAATGTAGAACAAATCGGATGTCATAATGGAATGGTGACTTGGACAAAACAAAAGAAAAAAATTACCCAAGAACACGGTGGGACTATCGGCGGCATTGATTGTCTTGGGACTTATGTTTATACAACTTAAAGAGTGGGGCTATCAGCCAAGATTTTTCCATCAACTATCCAAGAACATAAATGAATTATTTGTTCGACCCGGCTACTAAAACAACCATGAATTTCAAAATTGGCAAAATGATATTGTACATAGCGGATCACCTATTTGGTTATTCCATCAAATTAAATGTCAATTTATAAGAATATTACATGGCTTCTTTGTATCAAAGCATGTGGCACACGAACAACTCCAAATTAAAGGCTATCACACTTTGTTACAGCAATATTTACCTTGGGTGCGTGGTGTGGTCATAGAATACAACCATACGCAAAGTTAAACTTTATATACTTTAGGAAGTCAGTCGTGAAGAATAAGTTCTCCTTTGCTGCGTATGCATTAATTGAGCTAGATGCGATAGCTACGAATTTCTTTTTTCATAGGAATATTCGTCATAGCTTCTTAGTATCAAGTGCAGGAATACATGCCTTCCTATTACTATGAACAATACGGTTGTAAGCACCAAGTCCACATGGGTGAGAAGAGTATCTTTATCTAACTTGAACTTTTCCGTATATATCAATATATTTATGATTATAATATTAAAGTAGAAGAATTTCTATGTGGAGATTTAAGGAAAGTTAATGGACGACTGAAATTCAATTGGATTTTAGAATCCCAATTATATGAACTATGTCTGATCGATACCATCTCTTTTATTGAACAATGGAATATTTAAGCTATAAGATACTAGCTAGTCGTGAGGATAACTGGATAAGCATGCATGAATGCTCAGCGTGAGACTAGCTCAAGGAGTGATCCAGTTAGTTAGATGAGGTGCATGCATGAACGTTGAGTTAGTGGTCTCCTCACATGTAGCTGCATGCATCTGGCCTCACTACGGGAAACGCCAGATTTGCCGAGCGCCATATCTATACCGAGCGGCACCGCTCGGCATATAGCAACATATGCCGACGGCCTGAGGAAAACGCTCGGCAAAGTACCACGTTCGGCAACTGGATCCTATGCCGAGGGTTCTTGTTGTATCCCGCTCGGCATAAACCTACGCTCGGCATAAAGGCTCTGAACGCCGAGCGTAACGCTCGGCAAAGACGCGTCGCTCGGCAGCAGCATCCGGAGTCTGACGGATCCTTGACGGCGGTTGAGATACGCTCGGCATACGGGGACGCTTGGCAAACACACTAGTGTTGTTTCGCAAAAATGTGAGGTAAAAAGGGTTTGGCCTGGGATTTGAACCCAGGACATACATCAGCATCAGGATTTCATATGTATAGCAACCTGAGCATCAGGATTTCATAAGAGAAGTCATTGCAAAGTCTGTTTGCATCATGATTTCATAAGTTTGCATCAGGATTTCATAACAGAATATTCAACACATATTTTGCATCCAGTTTTACAGATATCCATCAGGCACCACCAACTAGATACTTAGTTCAGCAAAAGGCAGCACAAAGCAGTAGCTTCAACAACTAGATACTTAGTTCAGGACATTGCTAGATACTTAGATACTTAGTTCATATTCAACTACTAGACCAACTAGTTCAGGACATTTCTACTTGACCAACTAGTTCAGTTCAGCACAGCAATGGGATCAACTGAAGATGAAGCACTGGTGGCTTGCTCGAAATGGCGTGAAGCTGAAGACCACTATGTCCCCCTCCTTTAACTTGAACTCACGCATAGCATTTGCCCATCCGGTTGATATTTTTGCATTCGGCCTAGTCATTCCCATCTTCATCTTCACTTCAACTGGTCTACACCTCGGGAAACTGTATTCAACAAGGAGCTTCAAGGGCTTTGCAAGATATGGTTCCAGGTAGGCTTGGCTGTAAGTGGCTGCAAACTCCTGTCCAAATATAAAGATTGCAACAATTATATAGGTAGCAAACAGAAGATGCAGCAAACAGAAGATGCAGCAAGCAGAAGATGCAGCAAACAGTCTCACCATCTTGCTTCCATTATCCCTTGCACATGAATTCGACATCCTGTAGACATAAAATTTGATGGGTGACACCGAAGAACAGTCAACCAACTCTATCAACTGGTCCACTTGATGTGAGCTCAGCCACATATCACTTGCAAATATCATATGATTGTCAAAGCCTCTAGTTCCCTTGTGACGAGGTCTACATATGCACCAAAATCAAATATAAACATCAGGCAATGTACTACACTACTACATAACAGTAGCTCTATGGGATAAACAAGTTTTTCATAATGATCACCTCTCCTGATAAACAGGGGTCCATCCACAGCATATCCCACATGTTCATCAGTGGAAAATGATCCACTGTCCTCAGTAGAGATGCTCATAGCCCTCTCTGTATCAAAGCAACATGAATATTAATACCAGACTAACCTCTGTATGAACAACAATTCAATGGAATTTATCAAAAACGCAGCAAAAGACAGCTGTCCCAATACCAACACCTAGGAGTCGAATTTGCAGAGGGTTTGCATGACTATCTTTCCATTGTGTGCAAGGCACACTGCAAGGAAAGCAAGCGTGGATGTAGATGGACGACGTGGTACCCCAAATCTCACTTGTGCTGCCCCAAATCTCAATCCTCTCGCATCTCACTTCAACAGAATTTTTTTGCCTCTAAGTCCTATCCAGACCCCAAATCTCACTTGTGCTGCCCCAAATCTCAATCCACCCGCATCTCGCATCTGCCCCAAATCTCAGTCCTATCCGGACCTCTCAATCCTCTCGGGCCGGCGGTGCACGAAGAGGCACGACCGGAGGAGGAGCCCGTCGCCCAGCTACAAGGACGCCGCCGTTGAAGAAATCGCTAACCCTAGACTCAGCTAACCCTAACCCTAGCAAGAGAGGGGTGCGCGGAAGAACAGAGCGGGGGAGGGACAGTGCAGACTTACCAGCTGGGCGACGGGATCCGCTGGGGAGGCCGTGGCGACGGGATCCGCCGGGGAGGCCGTGGCGACGGGCTCCTCCTCCGGCCGGAGATGGGGATCCCTTGTGCCTCCGGCAGGCGACAGCGGTCTTCATGGCGGCCGGCCTCGCTGCCGGCGTGGAGGGCAGGAGCGGCGAGCACTAGCGTGAAGGGGAGGGGAGTAGGCAGCGGCACGGGCGTGAAGGGGAGGGGAGGAGAGTGTCGACTGGGAGGGGTGGGTGAGTATATTTAGGTCGCACCCTCTCTATGCCAAGCGCCAGTTCACATGGGCCCTCGTCATACTATTTTTCCCATATAAAAAATAATAGTTAAAATTTTAATTAAAACAACTTCTTTGTTGAAATGTTCCAAGATTTCCTAAAATAAAATTTTAAAAAAATCAAATCAAAAGGCTTATTTATTGAGAGAGACTAAACAAAAGGGTTCGCAAATATGACCTACCCAACACTCCCATTTTGGGTGGAACTAACGTAAACATGTGAAAACATATGTACAAAGTAGGTTTTATATCTTCATATGACCTACCCCAACACAACCAAGTAGCAAATTCCACTGAGCTACCCCCATTCGACGCCCGTGGGAGGGGTAGACGACACGGTAGACTTCGGATAAACTTTGTCGAAAGGAGGCTCCAGAGTGTCGGAACCACACCAAAAGCTAGGCTGTGTCATGTAATATACATTAGAGTGTGGTGGTAGGCTTTAATAGCAAATTTGAGACTCCTAGGTGTGACCGGCTTCACATGCCACACTTATCATGCACGAAGTCTATGCTCTTCTAAGTCGAAGCTCCCATTTTGGGTGGAACTAACGTAAACATGTGAAAACATATGTACAAAGTAGGTTTTATATCTTCATATGACCTACCCCAACACAACCAAGTAGCAAAGTCCACTGAGCTACCCCCATTCGACGCCCGTGGGAGGGGTAGACGACACGGTTGACTTTGGGTCAACTTTGTCGAAAGGGGGGCTCCGGAGTGTCGGAACCACACCAAAAGCTAGGTTGTGTCATGTAATATGCATTAGAGTGTGGTGGTAGGCTTTAATAGAAAATTTGAGACTCCTAGGTGTGACCGGCTTCACACGCCACACTTATCATGCACGAAGTCTATGCTCTTCTAAGTCGAAACTCCCATTTTGGGTGGAACTGACGTAAACATGTGAAAACATATGTACGAAGTAGGTTTTATATCTTCATATGACCTAGCCCAACACAACCAAGTAGCAAAGTCCACTGAGGTACCCCCATTCAACGCCCGTGGGAGGGGTAGACGACACAGTTGACTTCGGGTCAACTTTGTCGAAAGGGGGGGCTCCGGAGTGTCGGAACCACACCAAAAGCTAGGTTGTGTCATGTAATATGCATTAGAGTGTGGTGGTAGGCTTTAATTGCAAATTTGAGACTCCTAGGTGTGACCGGCTTCACACGCCACACTTATCATGCACGAAGTCTATGCTCTTCTAAGTCGAAACTCCCATTTTGGGTGGAACTTACGTAAACATGTGAAAACATATGTACAAAGTAGGTTTTATATCTTCATATGACCTACCCCAACACATCCAAGTAGCAAAGTCCACTGAGCTACCCCCATTCGACGCCCGTGGGAGGGGTAGACGACACAGTTGACTTCGGGTCAACTTTGTCGAAAGCGGGGGCTCCGGAGTGTCGAAACCACACCAAAAGCTAGGTTGTGTCATGTAATATGAATTTGAGTGTGGTGGTAGGCTTTAATAGCAAATTTGAGACTCCTAGGTGTGACCGGCTTCACACGCCACACTTATCATGCACGAAGTCTATGCTCTTCTAAGTCGAAACTCCCATTTTGGGTGGAACTGACGTAAACATGTGAAAACATATGTACAAAGTAGGTTTTATATCTTCATATAACCTACCCCAACACAACCAAGTAGCAAATTCCACTGAGCTACCCCCATTTGACGCCCGTGGGAGGGGTAGACGACACGGTTGACTTCGGGTCAACTTTGTCGAAAGGGGGCTCCGGAGTGTCGGAACCACACCAAAAGCTAGGTTGTGTCATGTAATATGCATTAGAGTGTGGTGGTAGGCTTTAATAGCAAATTTGAGACTCCAAGGTGTGACCGGCTTCACACGCCACACTTATCATGCACGAAGTCTATGCTCTTCTAAGTCGAAACTCCCATTTTGGGTGGAACTGACGTAAACATGTGAAAACATATGTACAAAGTAGGTTTTATATCTTCATATGACCTAGCCCAACACAACCAAGTAGCAAAGTCCACTGAGCTACCCCCATTCGACGCCCGTGGGAGGGGTAGACGACACGGTTGACTTCGGGTCAATTATCGAAAGGGGGGGCTCCGGAGTGTCGGAACCACACCAAAAGCTAGGTTGTGTCATGTAATATGCATTCGAGTGTGGTGGTAGGCTTTAATATCAAATTTGAGACTCCTAGGTTGACCGGCTTCACACGCCACACTTATCATGCACGAAGTCTATGCTCTTCTAAGTCGAAACTCCCATTTTGGGTGGAAGTGACGTAAACATGTGAAAACATATGTACAAAGTAGGTTTTATATCTTCATATGACCTACCCCAACACAACCAAGTAGCAAAGTCCGCTGAGCTACCCCCATTCGACGCCCGTGGGAGGGGTAGATGACACGGTTGACTTCGGGTCAACTTTGTCGAAAGGGGGGCTCCGGAGTGTCGGAACCACACCAAAAGCTAGGTTGTGTCATGTAATATGCATTAGAGTGTGGTGGTAGGCTTTAGTAGAAAATTTGAGACTCCTAGGTGTGACCGGCTTCACACGCCACACTTATCATGCACGAAGTCTATGCTCTTCTAAGTCGAAACTCCCATTTTGGGTGGAACTGACGTAAACATGTGAAAAAATATGTACAAAGTAGGTTTTATATATTCATATGACCTAGCCCAACACAACCAAGTAGCAAAGTCCACTGAGCTACCCCCATTCGACGCCGTGGGAGGGGTAGACGACACGGTTGACTTCGGGTCAACTTTGTCGAAAGGGGGGCTCCGGAGTGTCGGAACCACACCAAAAGCTAGGTTGTGTCATGTAATATGCATTAGAGTGTGGTGGTAGGCTTTAATAGCAAATTTGAGACTCCTAGGTGTGACCGGCTTCACACGCCACACTTATCATGCACGAAGTCTATGCTCTTCTAAGTCGAAACTCCCATTTTGGGTGGAACTGACGTAAACATGTGAAAACATATGTACAAAGTAGGTTTTATATCTTCATATGACCTACCCCAACACAACCAAGTTGCAAAGTCCACTGAGCTACCCCCATTCGACGCCAGTGGGAGGGGTAGACGACACGGTTGACTTCGGGTCAACTTTGTCGAAAGGGGGGGCTTCGGAGTGTCGGAACCACACCAAAAGCTAGGTTGTGTCATGTAATATGCATTAGAGTGTGGTGGTAGGCTTTAATAGAAAATTTGAGACTCCTAGGTGTGACCGGCTTCACACGCCACACTTATCATGCACGAAGTCTATGCTCTTCTAAGTCGAAACTCCCATTTTGGGTGGAACTGACGTAAACATGTGAAAACATATGTACAAAGTAGGTTTTATATCTTCATATGACCTACCCCAACACAACCAAGTAGAAAAGTCCACTGAGCTACCCCCATTCGACGCCCGTGGGAGGGGTAGACGACACGGTTGACTTCGGGTCAACTTTGTCGAAAGGGGGGCTCCGGAGTGTCGGAACCACACCAAAAGCTAGGTTGTGTCATATAATATGCATTAGAGTGTGGTGGTAGGCTTTAATAGCAAATTTGAGACTCCTAGGTGTGACCGGCTTCACACGCCACACTTATCATGCACGAAGTCTATGCTCTTCTAAGTCGAAACTCCCATTTTGTGTGGAACTGACGTAAACATGTGAAAACATATGTACAAAGTAGGTTTTATATCTTCATATGACCTACCCCAACACAACCAAGTAGCAAAGTCCACTGAGCTACCCCCATTCGACGCCCGTGGGAGGGAAAGACGACACGGTTGACTTCGGGTCAACTTTGTCGAAAGGGGGGCTCCGGAGTGTCGGAACCACACCAAAAGCTAGGTTGTGTCATGTAATGTGCATTCGAGTGTGGTGGTAGGCTTTAATATCAAATTTGAGACTCCTAGGTTGACCGGCTTCACACGCCACACTTATCATGCACGAAGTCTATGCTCTTCTAAGTCGAAACTCCCATTTTGGGTGGAAGTGACGTAAACATGTGAAAACATATGTACAAAGTAGGTTTTATATCTTCATATGACCTACCCCAACACAACCAAGTAGCAAAGTCCGCTGAGCTACCCCCATTCGACGCCCGTGGGAGGGGTAGACGACACGGTTGACTTCGGGTCAACTTTGTCGAAAGGGGGGCTCCGGAGTGTCGGAACCACACCAAAAGCTAGGTTGTGTCATGTAATATGCATTAGAGTGTGGTGGTAGGCTTTAGTAGAAATTTGAGACTCCTAGGTGTGACCGGCTTCACACGCCACACTTATCATGCACGAAGTCTATGCTCTTCTAAGTCGAAACTCCCATTTTGGGTGGAACTGACGTAAACATGTGAAAAAATATGTACAAAGTAGGTTTTATATATTCATATGACCTAGCCCAACACAACCAAGTAGCAAAGTCCACTGAGCTACCCCCATTCGACGCCCGTGGGAGGGGTAGACGACACGGTTGACTTCGGGTCAACTTTGTCGAAGGGGGCTCCGGAGTGTCGGAACCACACCAAAAGCTAGGTTGTGTCATGTAATATGCATTAGAGTGTGGTGGTAGGCTTTAATAGCAAATTTGAGACTCCTAGGTGTGACCGGCTTCACACGCCACACTTATCATGCACGAAGTCTATGCTCTTCTAAGTCGAAACTCCCATTTTGGGTGGAACTGACGTAAACATGTGAAAACATATGTACAAAGTAGGTTTTATATCTTCATATGACCTACCCCAACACAACCAAGTTGCAAAGTCCACTGAGCTACCCCCATTCGACGCCCGTGGGAGGGGTAGACGACACGGTTGACTTCGGGTCAACTTTGTCGAAAGGGGGGCTTCGGAGTGTCGGAACCACACCAAAAGCTAGGTTGTGTCATGTAATATGCATTAGAGTGTGGTGGTAGGCTTTAATAGAAAATTTGAGACTCCTAGGTGTGACCGGCTTCACACGCCACACTTATCATGCACGAAGTCTATGCTCTTCTAAGTCGAAACTCCCATTTTGGGTGGAACTGACGTAAACATGTGAAAACATATGTACAAAGTAGGTTTTATATCTTCATATGACCTACCCCAACACAACCAAGTAGAAAAGTCCACTGAGCTACCCCATTCGACGCCCGTGGGAGGGGTAGACGACACGGTTGACTTCGGGTCAACTTTGTCGAAAGGGGGGCTCCGGAGTGTCGGAACCACACCAAAAGCTAGGTTGTGTCATATAATATGCATTAGAGTGTGGTGGTAGGCTTTAATAGCAAATTTGAGACTCCTAGGTGTGACCGGCTTCACACGCCACACTTATCATGCACGAAGTCTATGCTCTTCTAAGTCGAAACTCCCATTTTGTGTGGAACTGACGTAAACATGTGAAAACATATGTACAAAGTAGGTTTTATATCTTCATATGACCTACCCCAACACAACCAAGTAGCAAAGTCCACTGAGCTACCCCCATTCGACGCCCGTGGGAGGGGTAGACGACACGGTTGACTTCGGGTCAACTTTGTCGAAAGGGGGGGCTCCGAAGTGTCGGAACCACACCAAAAGCTAGGTTGTGTCATGTAATATGCATTAGAGTGTGGTGGTAGGCTTTAATAGCAAATTTGAGACTCCTAGGTGTGACCGGCTTCACACGCCACACTTATCAAGCACGAAGGCTATGCTCTTCTAAGTCGAAACTCCCATTTTGTGTGGAACTGACGTAAACATGTGAAAACATATGTACAAAGTAGGTTTTATATCTTCATATGACCTACCCCAACACAACCAAGTAGCAAAGTCCACTGAGTTACCCCCATTCGAAGCCCGTGGGAGGGGTAGATGACACGGTTGACTTTCGATCAACTTTATCGAAACGGAGGCTCCGGAGCGTCGGAATCACACGAAAACCTAGGTGGTGTCATGTAATATGCATGAGAGTGTGGTGGTAGGTTTTAATAGCAAATTTGAGACTCCTAGGTGTGACCGGCTTCACACGCCACACTTATCATGCACGAAGTCTATGCTCTTCTAAGTCGAAACTCCCATTTTGGGTGGAACTGACGTAAACATGTGAAAACATATGTACAAAGTAGGTTTTATATCTTCATATGACCTACCCTAACACAACCAAGTAGCAAAGTCCACTAAGCTACCCCATTCGACGCCCGTGGGAAGGGTAGACGACACGGTTGACTTCGGGTCAACTTTGTCGAAAGGGGGGCTCCGGAGTGTCGGAACCACTCCAAAAGCTAGGTTATGTCATGTAATATGCATTCGAGTGTGGTGGTAGGCTTTAATATCAAATTTGAGACTCCTAGGTGTGACCGGCTTCACACGCCACACTTATCATGCACGAAGTCTATGCTCTTCTAAGTCGAAACTCCCATTTTGGGTGGAACTGACGTAAACATGTGAAAACATATATACAAAGTAGGTTTTATATCTTCATATGACCTGCCCCAACACAACCAAGTAGCAAAGTCCACTGAGCTACCCCCATTCGATGCCCGTGGGAGGGGTAGACGACACGGTTCACTTCGGGTCAACTTTGTCGAAAGGGGGGGCTCCGGAGTGTCGGAACCACACCAAAAGCTAGGTTGTGTCATGTAATATGCATTAGAGTGTGGTGGTAGGCTTTAATAGCAAATTTGAGACTCCTAGGTGTGACCGGCTTCACACGCCACACTTATCAAGCACGAAGGCTATGCTCTTCTAAGTCGAAACTCCCATTTTGTGTGGAACTGACGTAAACATGTGAAAACATATGTACAAAGTAGGTTTTATATCTTCATATGACCTACCCCAACACAACCAAGTAGCAAAGTCCACTGAGCTACCCCATTCGAAGCCCGTGGGAGGGGCAGTTGACACGGTTGACTTTCGATCAACTTTATCGAAACCGGAGGCTCCAGAGCGTCGGAATCACACGAAAACCTAGGTGGTGTCATGTAATATGCATGAGAGTGTGGGGGAGATTGTAAGAGACAAAATGTGACTCCTAGGTGTGACTGGCTTCACACGACACACTTATCATGCACGAAGGCTATGCTCTTCTAAGTCCAAACTCCCATTTCGGGTGGAACGGACGTAAACATGTGACGACTCGGTTAACTTTCGGTCAGTTTTGGAGGATACTTCAGTTTTTAAAACCACAATATTCAGAATACTTAAAAAGAAAAGCTCCGGACCTAAGTTCTTTTGCAACATTTGAAAATCCACTCTCTTGTTTCCACAACGTGCTGCTCACACGCTCACACCACTACCGCACCAGATAGATTGCAACTGGTGGCAGCTCATTTGAGGGCACAAGATGAATGGAACGGCCGGCCGCAGCTATCGCCGCATGGTCGCCTCGGCAGAAACAATCCTGGGAGTGGACCGAGCGGGGGCAGAGAAGTAATTTGAATGTCTAGGGTTTTTAGACATGCCACACCCCGCGTCTCCCGCTCGCTTGTCCTCACCCCCGCGCCACCCCAAATCCAGATCGGCACTGCCCGCACTACTAGGAAAAGGGTTATAGGTGGGTTGTCATTCTGTGGCGCACCCTTAATTGGTGCGCCACAGAACTATTTCTGTGGCGCATGGTATCACGTGCGCCACAAACATTTTGGCCATTCTGTGGCGCATTTGATGTCCATGCGCCACAGAAAGCAGACATTCTGTGGCGCATTCAATCAAATGCGCCACAGAATGTCTTATTTCTGTGGCGCATTCCAACCCATGCGCCACAGAAATATCGTGGGTCCCACGTTCCAATTATTGGACCAGGTCCATCTGGGGACATTCTGTGGCGCACGTGCACCAGTGCGCCACAGAAAGTTCACATTCTGTGGCGCACCAGTCACCATGCGCCACAGAATGTTAGCTTTCTGTGGCGCACCGGACTCCGTGCGCCACAGAAAGTTGACATTCTGTGGCGCACGGAGGCGTGCGCCACAGAATGTTGGCCCAGATCCACAAAAAGGTGGCAGCACCCACTTTCCCCATGTGACCTTCTTCATTCTCCCCACATGCATCTAGCTCGAGCTCCTCCTCTCTCCCATGGCATTTTGACCATCCTATTATCCATTATTTCTTGTTAAATCTACTTTGTTTGACATATAATTGGTGAGGGCTTGGGGAGAGCCTCCATATATATTCTCCTCCTCTCTTTTCGTCCACTATTTCCTCTCCATCACCACACACTCTCTCTCATCGATCACGGTCACGTCTCGGCAACGGATCTAGATCTACTAGGTGAGTATTGTTGGATGAATATGTGTGTACATGAAGCTTGTGTGTGTTGTGCATGTTGTTGCCTTTTGTTGTTGTGTTGCGCCGGCGTGGTGCATGGATGTTTACCGAAATGTTGATTCATTTCCATTTCGGTAAATTTTTGCACCACATATGTCCTACTTGTAGGGGAAGTCATGCCGAATTTTTTCGTCGAACATTTCTCACTTAATAACACATACTCTATATGTATACCGCGTAGGCGACCATGGTCATGAAGATGAGCTCCAGTCGAATCAACAACTACAAGGAAGAAGCGAAGGCGGAAATGATTCGGTGCAACAAGCGCCACATACGATGTCCGTGTAGAAGTTGCAAATTTGTGAGATGGATCGACCCTGATTCCGGACAATTGGAGGAACACCTGCTCAGGCGCGGTTTCATGGAAGGCTTCAATGAAGCGCCGACAGCAAATGTTGCGCCGACAGCAAATGTTGCGCCTGAAGACGAGGGCGGGCAAGATGATCGTGACGAAGGAGATGCCGACGGACATGGTCATGATGAAGGAGTAGATGGTGGTGGAGAAGACGCGAACACGCCGCAGAGCTCGCTAATGTCGGCCTTGATGGAGTCTCATGTTCAAGAACTGCTCCTCAAGGAGGCGAGGACCGTTAGAGAGAAAGCCAAGCTGGTGGAAATGGAGAAAGATGGGAAGACTCCGTTGTATCCAGGGTGCCGGCCACAGGATACGCGCTTGCAAGTAACGCTTGATGCTCTGGAGATGAAGTCGGAAAACAAATGGACCGACGTGAGCTTCAACAAGAACATGAAATTCTTCCACGACCGTCTTCCCGAGGGGAACACATTGCCAACTAGTATCGAGGAGGCCAAGAAAGTCGTGTGCCCTCTTGACCTACCGCACGTTAAATACCACGCCTGCATCAATGATTGCGTAATTTATCGGGGCGAGTACGAGGACAGAACCACATGTCCGGTGTGCGGCCAAGGACGGTACAAGAGCCGTGGGAAGAAAGGTCCTCACAAAGTGGTATGGTACTTTCCTATCACTCCCCGTCTGCAGCGGTACTTCGTGGACCCTAAGGAAGCAAAGCTCATGCAATGGCACGCGGAAAGGGAGAAGCCTGAAGAAGATCCGGAGAAGGGCATGATCCTTACACACCCTTCAGATGCTAGCCAGTGGCAAGAGTTGGACGCCGTCGGAAATTTTGGAGGCGACGCAAGGAACGTCAGGCTCGGTATGAGCACCGATGGACTCAATCCGTTCGGCAACCAAAGTAGCGCGCATAGCACCTGGCCTGTGTTTGTATGGCCTTACAACCTTCCCCCGTGGTTGTGCACGAAGCAAAGGTACATACACTTGAGTATTCTCATTCAGGGGCCGAAACAAGCAGGAGTCCACATACATCTGTATCTCGCGCTGTTGAAAGAGGAGTTAGCCACGTTGTGGGAGACGCCAGCCCGTACGTGGGATGCCTACACTGGAGATTATTTCGACATGAGAGCCGCGTTGCTCACGACGGTGCAGGACTATCCTGGTTGCTCATATGTATCGGCCCAGGTAGGCCACGGATTCTGCAAATGTGTCAGGTGCATGGATAAGACCCCGCATCTCCAACTACCAAGGAATCCTGGGTCTTCGAAAACCGTGTACCCAGGGGCTCGAAGGTGGCTTCACATGGATCACCCGTGGAGAAAACGCGGTGACCTGTTCAATGGTAAGGACGAGCCCGAAGGACCCCCGATCCCGAGGAGCGGCACAGAAATCGACGAGCTGTTGAAGAATTGGAAGGAGTGCCCTGCGCCGGGAAAGAAACGACCGAAGGTAGATCCGCTGCTGGGTGTATGGAAAGCGAGGGCTGTTTTCCACGACTTGCCCTACTGGAAGGTCCTCAAGACGCCACATAGCCTCGATATGATGCACATTACGAAGAATGTCACCGAGGCTCTGCTTGGCACTCTTTCCAACATGCCGGAAAAGTCCAAGGATGGGACGAAAGCAAGATACGATCTGCAATGGCTTGGTGTCAGGAAAGATCTTCAGATCCCCGATAGTGATGACGATGATGATGATCAGACGGAAGGGACTCAAGGTCGCCGCAAAAGGGTAAAGAAGAACACTGGGGTGCTTCCCGCTACGTGCTTCACTATGAGTCCGGAGGAGCTCGAGCAATTCTACAGGTGTCTTCTAGGAGTCAAATTTCCGAATGGTTACGCGGGGCAGATAAGCAGATATCTGGACGGAACGAAGAAGAGGTTTAGCGGGATGAAGTCTCACGACTGTCACGTGCTGTTGACGCAGATACTTCCCGTTGCGATTCGAGGGATAATGGACGAGCACGTCCGTGATACGCTGCTTGCCCTTTGCAATTTTTTCGACGTCATCAACAGGAAGTCAATCGGCGTGAAGCAGCTCGACAGGCTACAGGAAGAGATCGTGCTGATACTATGCGAGCTCGAGATTTACTTCCCGCCAGCATTCTTTGATATCTGCGTGCATCTCCTTCTCCATGTCGTTGATGACATCAGGCAGCTCGGGCCAACGTTCATGCACTACATGATGCCGTTCGAAAGGATGAACGGTGTCATGAAAGGATATGTTCGCAACAGGGCCCGTCCAGACGCAAGCATGGCCAAGGGCTTTCTAACCTACGAGTGCATCTCCTTCTGCCAGAATTATCTAAGCACCGAGAATCAGGATGTAGGTCTGCCCACGAGGAAACACTTCGACAGGCTCAATGGATATGGTCACCGAGAGGGCGCCAGCTCAACCTTTGTCAGCATGCAGGGTCGAAAGGACGACTTCGAAAGGGCTCACCGGGTCGCGCTACAACACTTAAAGCTGATCGAAACTTGGGTGGAACAGCACAAATGCTCACTCGAGAAATATTACAGCAAACTTGGCCGGCCGAGGAAGAAGGGAGACGTAACCAGAGACCACAACTCCAGCTTCACGCGTTGGTTCAAGCAAAAGCAAATGGAGCTAGCAAAGAGGAAACCGCCATCTACTGAAGAAGAAAACCTCATATTCTCCTTATCACGGGGTCCCTCGCACAACGTAAAGACCTATCAGACGTACGACATGAGCGGCTACAGATTTGCCACCGAGGAAAAGGACAAGAAGTCGGAATATCAAAATTCTGGAGTAACTATGCTATCCTACGGCGATGAGGAGGCTACTGTCAAGCAAAGATACTTCGGAAGGATTGAGGACATATGGGAGCTCAACTACTGTGGAGAGGTGGTGCCAATGTTCCGTGTAAGATGGGCCAAGGACGTCGTCAAAGAAGGCCGGTATTTCACCACCATGGTAATACCCGATGCCAAATCGAAGAACGCCTCCGCGAAAAATGAGCCATGGGTACTCGCTAGCCAAGTTGAGCAATGCTTTTTCATTACCGACCCGTCAAAGCCTAGCCGTGTTGTCGTGAGGAGGGGCAAGAGGAGCATCGTCGGAATGGAAGGAGGCGCCACCGAGCAAGAATTGGACAACGAGCCAAAGATCGAGGAGGAATTCGACAAGTTCTTCGACATGCCTACTACTAGTACACAAAGAAGGAAGACTTCCCTACCTAGGGTAGGTTGTCCGTTCACGCGAAGAAATCTCAAGGTCACCGGCCTAAAGTTTTCAACCGTGAAGAAGGGAAAGAAGAGAAGCTAACTCGTGGAACCGAGACGAAGAAGAGACTTTTTTGGTGTATTTAATTTGTGTGTCTATATATGTATGTTCATGATATAATGCATGAGAGGGCAAAATGCAACTTAAGCTAAATTAAGCGGAAACCGGGGTCCCGACAGTTAAACCGGATGACAAATTAATATTCATTGCATTTTTCTGATAAAAATAGACATATACTTTGTATTAATTGGATCACATGATGCAAACATGAACATGGATGACAAATTAATATTCATTGCATTTTTCTGATAAAAATAGACATGGATGACAAATTAATATTCATTGCATTTTTCTGATAAAAATAGACATATACTTTGTATTAATTGGATTTGTAAAGCAAAAGGAAAAAAGGTGGGATTTATGCTCCCAGGAGGACTCGAACTCGGGTCTCCAAGAATACAGAGAAGGAGCACATCCACTGGGCTAAGGCTCGCCTGTTGTTTGGAACCGAGCGCGACGAAATATGTAGATTGGACTGAGCAATTCTGTGGCGCACCAGCCCAACGGTGCGCCACAGAATATAGACTTTCTGTGGCGCACCCCTGAGACGGTGCGCCACAGAAATCCTTTGTACCACTTACATGTGGGTCCGCCTTCGCGCTTGGACTGAACAATTCTGTGGCGCACCAGACCGACGGTGCGCCACAGAATACCGACTTTCTGTGGCGCACCCCTGAGACGGTGCGCCACAGAAATCCCGCGGCCACTACTTACATGTGGCCCCGCGGCCATCGCGCTTCTTCTCCCGCGCGCCTCTTCGAAATTTCGCTAAGTACCAGCAGGAAACCGTCGACGCCGCGCCGTGCCACCCCTCGCCGTCGTGCGCCCATCCCTGCGCCCCCGCCTCTCCCCGACGCCGGCCGACCCCGCCCAAGCTCGCCGCCGTGCGCCCATCCCTGCGCCCCCGCCCAACCCCTGCTCCCCTGCGCGCCCTCGATCGGCGGCCGTCCTCGACGCCTCGCGGAGGACCTCGACGCCGCGCGCGGAGGACCTCAACACCGGCCTCGACGCCGTCCCTCCTCCCTCCTCTCTCCTCGCCTGCGCAGGTCTCCCTCCTCCCTCCTCCCTCCTCTCTCCCTGCCATGTTCCTCCTCGTCCCTCCTCTCCACCGAACTATGCACAGAAGGTGCTTGTGGAAATGCCTGTGTGTCCAGCCCATGCTTGTTTGCTCTCTGTGTTGTTGCAAATTGATACGCTAGCTGGCCGAAATGATTTGTGTCAATATCTCTTGAATATCTGCTGTTACTTGGAGTAGTTGTGTGTGCAATATAGTAGTAGCAATATTTTGCTTGGAGTAGAAGTAGTGCATGCTGATGGTTGCACTGATTCTTGCAATATTTTGCTTGGAGTAGAAGTAGTGCATGCTGAGTAGGAGTAGAAGTAGTCCAGCCCATGCTTGTTTGCTCTCTGTGTTGTTGCAATATTTTGCTTAGAGTAGGAGTAGATCACTGATTCTTGCAGCAGTAGTTTGTGCATTGCAGTGAATGCTTGTGTAGACTAGAGGCTCGACTTGTACCTTAATTCACTTTGGTTTCTTGGTTTCTTTATTGCAGCACCACGAGGAGCACCTCCACCACGCCGATCTCGGACCTTCCACTTTGGTGAGCATTTGGTGAGCATTTCGTCGAAATCTTCCGGTGACCATGTGTTCTGTGTTACCACGACCATCGTGTCGTGGTTGCTTGTGATGCTGTTGCCGGCCAGCTATGCCGGCGGGAAATGTGTTCATGTGATGCTGTTGCCGGCCAGCGATGCCGGCCATTATTTGTGAAATGCTTGTGCAGGTACCCCGTGAGGCCCTTGAGATTGCCGGAACGTCGATTAACTTCCGTTCCGGCAAATTCGGGTACTCCATATGTCCTATTTTTAGCAAAGGTCATGCCGAAATTTTTCGTGAAATTTAGCATGACTTTGCTAAAACTAGGACATATGGGGTATTGCGGCTAATGCATGGGCCGGGGTATATTTGTTGTTAGTACTAAATTAAGTGATGCTTTTGTTATATTTGTTGTACTAACATTTTGCCTCTTTTCAATGTAGTGCAAACATGTCCTCCGAGTCCGGCCCTTCTGAGAAGCACATGAGCGTCGAAGAACAAGCCAGACAAAAGAACATAGAGTTCTGGGAATTGAACCCGCAGATGGAGGATGCGGAGGCCGCCGAACTGGCTCGTGACGGCGATGGTGACTTTGTGTTAGAGTCTGCCGAAGCCACCACCACCGATGGAGAACCCACCAGCACGGATGTCGGGGGTGGCGACCACACGGATGGCGGTGGTAGTAACCCGCCTGCTAAGAGGCCTGCTAAGAAGCCGAGGAAGGACCGGACACCGCAAGCGGTCGGCAACGTCACAGACACGTTCACTAAGGTCTCCGTAAGTGGCCAACCACTGGAGCCTAGGGACATCGCGAAAGGGTACGGCATGCAACTAGGGTGCATCCTCCGGGAAACCGCATCGATCAACACGTATGACCTCAGGAATCCGGAGAATGAGGCTTTGCGCAATGACCTCCTCAAGAAGCTTCACAAACGATATATTTTCCCGGCTGATGAAAGCAAAAAGGTGGACAACTTCGCCATCACGAAGATGAACACCGCCTTGACAAGCTGGAGAGGCCGGGTGAAGGAGAAGATTCTTAAAAAGGATCTTAGCTGGGAGGAGATCAGTGCCAAAGAGCCGTACCTCGAGAAAGACGACTTCGATATATTCAAGGTGTCCTTGTCATCTCCGGAGGCTGAAAAATGGACCGAGTGGGGGAAGAACATGCGGGCAATGAACTTAGGTAACCACCGTTTGGGAAGCGGCGGTTACGCAGGAAAAAAGCCCGTTTGGGACAAGGAGGATGCCGAGGTTGCGAGACTTGGAAAAGAGAACCCGTGGCATAAAATCACGGACGAGCAAGTTAGGAACTTTGTTCGGTCCCGCTACTATCTGAAGCCGGGGACGGGAGAATTCGTTACCGACTATAAAGATGTGTTGGAATTCGAGAAAAAGCTGGTAAGGAACTTAATTACCGCGGATATCTCAAAGTCCATTTGCGTTGATTTCTACATGGGTTCACGTTTATTTCCTTTGTCCGCAGGAGGCTGAGTTGAAGGCTGAGGCTGAGGCCGGCCCGTCGTCCCAGGAGCCTCCGGCCGGCCCGTGGGACACGACCTTCAACAGGGCGATGAACGTTTACAAGGAAAGGGACAAGTCAAAGCCGCCGACGTCAGCTGGCCGTGTGACCGGCTTTGGTACGGCGATGAAGTTCACCGAGTACTACAGCACGGACACCGAGAAGAAAAAGGAGAGGAGGAAGCCGGCTAGAGATAGAGCCGAGGTTCTCGAGCTAAGGAAGAAGCTGGAAGCACTAGAGGCCGAGAAGGTGGACTCCACCGTGGTGGACAAGCTAGTGGCCGAGAAGGTGGACGAGAAGCTCCGGGCTTTGTTACCCGATGCATTGGTGCAGGGGATAACTGCTTGGCATGCGGGAGGTCAACAGGGGCCGATACACGTGCCCAGCTTCGCCGGCAGCACCTCCAGCAATAACGTGTCGCCGGTCCTGCCGACCCCACCGGTGCCCCCTGCCGTGGAGCAACATACACCGACGCCGGAGAATAATGATAATGCACACGAGCGGCCGGAGATTGATAGGCCGGCCGCCGGCACCGGCGCCCTTGTCTCGCCATTAGCCGAGCTCAACGCCGTCACCAAGGTAACTAATTAGTATGTGTGTGTGAGGCAATGGAAACATATATATGTATGATCATGAATATGTATGATACATTGTGTGTGAGACTATATATGCCTTATCTCATGGTGCCCGCTATGTGTTGACTCCCAGGACATGCCTTGCATACTCCTGCATAGGGTGGGGGCTGACGGCGAGTTGAAGGAAGTCGCAAGGGCCTCGACCGTACAACCTTTGACCCGCGATATCCACAACGTCCGAATGAGCGAGCTCGTGATGAAAGTAAATGTGAGGAGGTACTGCCTGAGTTCTGTGACATCGACCCCCCTAAGCAACCTCAGGGAGCCGAGAAACACATGAAGCTTGGCGAATGCGGGAAGTGGATGCTGGAATGGCCGAAGACCCAAATTCGTCTTGGGGATGCTCTTCATGGGGCCAGGCGCACCGGCGGCGCCACCTCGAGGCCCCGAGCCCCGATCGTTCGGCCCCCGCCGAGGCGGACAAAAAAAGATGCTGCGGATGAACCGGCGCCACAAGCAGCCGTCACCACCACCCAGACGGAACCGCCGGTCGCCGCCACCGCCGGCCGGAAGCTACCGCCGGTCGCCGCCACCACCGGCCGGAAGCTACCGCCGCCGGTCATCGCCGCCACCAACCGCCACAAACAGTTGTTGGGAACGTCTTCCCCGCAACCGTCCAAGGTTAGTTGAGACTTTCCGAATTCCCCGACTTTCCGACTTTCCTGACTAACGGATGTGCTATTGTTTATGTTTAGGACAAAGCCGTTGCACCTCAACTTGGTGGCAACGACGACAATGTTGAGGAGGATGATGATAATGATGTAAACGTCGATGACTACATCAACACTGGCGCCGCCGCGGATGATATGTTCATGCCTCTTATGGATGAAGAACCCTTCCGCGACCACCACATTCAACCTGCTCGTCCCACTTCATGCACACAGCGCCTGGCCTTCACCGACACGCCTCCGGATGCCGGCGATCATCAAGCTCAACCGGGTAACATTTTCAGCCCTACCACACTGAAAGAAACAGTTAAAGCGGGGTTCACTGCACCCCCACAATCCCCAGAGACGAAGAAAAAGAAGAGTCATCAAAGGAAGAGAAAAGCATCCTCTGCGAGCCAGCAAGATCCTAAGATCCGGGGTCCTGAACACACGAATCCACACGGCTACGACCGAGTTCATGAAGCTGGTAAATCTATCTTGTGCGGGGACATGCTCCGCCTTGCAGAGGGACCCATGATTACTTTGCAGAATAATATCTTGTATCTAGAGGAGACCCTTCTTAAAGAGAAGAACCCAGGTTACCCGGCGTTCACGGTCAAGGTGCCAAAAGAGTTGGTGGACTTCGTCCAGGAAGACCCCGCGGATTTGTTCTTCATAGCGTACGAGGACATCTTCAACCTGTATCACTCCAAACGGCTGGACTATAACATGGTCCGCCTATATGCGCTCGATGCGGCGATGAAGATCAGGAGAGATGGTACCCCGTACGTCGCGATAGTGGATCCCTACTACATGCGCGACAGCCATCTGGTGGAAGGATCGACAACACGGGAAACGGCCAAGGAGTACCTCGTTAGGGTCTTCCTGGCCAACAAGGACAGGACCGTCCTTCTTCTGCCTTACTTTTTCGAGTAAGTACACATCTGCTCGCCACCGTCCTATCTTATGCCTTCTTGTACATTTCTTCCATCGCTGATCCTTTGTCCAACATTCTGCTTCAATTGTGTTGAACAGGGACAAGTACTGCGCACTCATCCACGTATCCCCGAGGTGGTCCGTTGCCACTTATTTGGACTCGGGGAATAAATCCCAGCCGAGATCATACAACAGATTAAAGGGTGTTCTCGATGACGCTCTCGAGGCCTATGCCAAAAAGGGCGGCCCCTTCCATAAGAAGTCGGAATTTTTAACGGAGGACGACAACACACACAAGTTCTTGCATGGGACCGGATTCCATTGCGTCAAGCAACGGATGGCAGTCAGATGGAGGCCTACTATGCCCTCCATCACCTTAAAACGATTGTCCGGGATTGCGAGAAAACGAAGATTGCATCTAATCTCGCAGAATACACCAAAATGGCGGATGGTCTCACCGATGCTGATTATAGACAAGACTTCCATCGCATCCGGCTGCAGTTAACAAATATCATCCTCGACGATGTCATTCACGCCTCAGGGTCCTTACACTTCCGCTTCGGTACGTAGGATGTATTATAAAAGATAGCCTTGCTAAGCATTACTAGCTAGTGTGTACTTTTTTGTAGAAGTGCATGTGTAGGGTTATATATTATATATATGCTATGCTATGAAACCCAAATAGGATAGCCATATGATTTCCAACCATGACAACATTGATTGATCGTCTTGCCTCTCTACTTAGATGAACAAATTATACTCTATGTATATCACTAACCAATATATATCCCAATCCATCTTCAGCATTGTCTCAGAGGGCCATGGAAGAACGACTAGCGGCGCAGAGTGACACCAGGGAGTGGAGGACGAAAGGGGGCATTCTACCGTTCCCGGCGCCGCTCAAGAAGAGGAAGCCATGATCATGCATGCTCCCGCACACTCTTGCTCACCATGTGTACTACATTTGATCCTAGTTAGGCGGTGATAACTAATATATTGTGTAAATTAACATTCGGCACTTTTCTGACTATGTGTATGTATCTCGGGCAAACTAAGTAATATGTGTGATGAAATAGTGATTAATGTGTGTCTGTTTATATACCTGTCAAATATATCTGTATTTCTGGATAAATCCTGTATAAATCCTGTATATACCTGTATTTATACAGCAAAATGAAAAAAATACCTGTACTGCTGTTTCATATTTCTGTGGCGCACGCTTTTCTTTTTTTGTGGCGCACCAGTATCTGTGGCGCACCAGGAGTGGGTGCGCCACAGAATTACTTTGCTATGTGGCCTACCGAGTTATTTCTGTGGCGCACGTCTGTGGTGCGCCACAGAAAGTCAGTTTCTGTGGCGCATGCCCATGGTGCGCCACAGAAATAATATTTTAGTGGCGACGATTCTGTGGCGCACCCAGCAATTCTGGGGGTGCGCCACAGAATCCGAATTTGGTGCGCCACTGATGACCCTTTTCCTAGTAGTGCCGCCCGTGCTCGTCGTCCCTCGCCGCTGCTTGTGCTCATCGTCCCTCGCCACCGCCCCTCCTCGCTTGTCCCTTTCCTGCCACCCTCGCCCCCGCGTTGTCCGTCGCCGCCTCCCCTCCGCCGCCCCTCCACCGCCTCCCCATTCTCGCCACCCCTCCGCCGCCGTCGCCGTCCATTCTACCGGCCCGTGTGCTCCTCCTCCGCGAGGGAGCCGGGAGGGAGCCGAGGGAAGGTAGCCCCAGCTCCAGCGGCCGCATCTCGGGTCCGCTGCTCCACCGTCCGCATCTCCAAGGACAGGGCTCGATCCCGAGCTCCAACAGCCGCATCTCCGGCAGCATCTTCGACTACTTCCTCTACAACCGGGGGTGAGTCACAATTTCCTCTACATCTTCCTCCTCCCCTGTCTTTGATTATGCTAGTCTCTTTTCTTTCTTTCTTTTGGGTGGTGTGGCTCTGAATCATCATGTCTGAGTACACTCCCTTGGTTATTGGGCATAAAAATTGTTGTTTGATCTGTATTGGGGATATCTCAGTATGGTGCATTGGCTATTGGGCATAAAATTTGTTGTTTGAATTGGTGTTTAAATAAAAATTGTTGTTTGAAATGTTGTTGAAATAAAAATTGTGTGCACACTCCCTTGTTTCTTAGATATCTGAGTATGTTGCCTTGTCTATTGGGGATAACACTGCTTGTAATATATTGTGCTTACATGTATAGGAAAATACATGTATAACTTCGAAGTTGAGTGCCTAAACTATCTAAAATACACCAACAAACTGTTCTTAAGTGGTGCAATGCTAATATTTTCCAAAAAAAACTATTCCTTGATCTCTATGCTCCATGCTCTCTTCCCTTGGCTCTATCCATTATATGTCAAATGCTAATATTTTTTTACCCTAATAAATCAGAGGATGGCTGATCGTCAGTGGATGTATGATGGTAGAATTAGTCCAAATGAAATTAGTGATGAGTGGATTGAAAAAACTGATCATTTCTTGTCAGAGGCATTCGTGTTGCGAAGAGAAATAGAATCAGGCCATTTTGTCCTTGTGCTGTATGCAAGAATCGTTTGCATCGTGGCAAGGATATCATGACCAAACACCTTATGCTGCATGGATATATGCAGCATTTTACAGTATGGGTCCAGCATGGTGAGCAAGAACCTGATCGTGCTAGAGCTGAAGTGATGCGGCAGCGTGTTGATGGTATTGAGGATGATGGGCTTAGAAACCTGATGGATGATGTCGGTGCTGCACGTATGGCACATCAAGACGAGGAACCAGAGGCAAGTGCTAAGGCCTACCTTGATATGTTAGCCGCAGCAAAGAAACCTCTTTATGGGACGGCAAAAATCTCCCAGCTGGATGCCATCTCGCAGCTACTGGCCATCAAGGCCCAGTTTGGCATTAGCCGAGCTTGCTTTGAAGCATTTCTGACAGCAATCAGTAACCAGCTTCCTGAAAGTCATGTTCTGCCACGAAACATGTACGAGACCAAGAAAATAGTGAAAGCTCTCATGATGGGTTATGAACAGATACATGTTTGTCCTAAGAATTGCCTTTTGTTTAGGAAGGAGTTTCAGGAGGACAAGTATTGTAGGATCTGCAACTCCTCTAGGTATCTTGAGGTAGACATGCCTGAAGGCCAGAGGAAGAAGCAAACCAAAGTCCCTGCAAAGATTCTTCGGTATCTCCCTTTCATACCAAGAATCCAACGCCTTTTCATGACCGAGGAGTCTGCCAAACAGATGACATGGCACAAAACTGGGCATAGATACAATCCAAAAAAGATGGTACATCCATCAGATGGTGAAGCATGGAAGTCATTCGACCGAGAATACCCCATTGAAGCCGCAGATGCTCGAAATGTCAGAATTGCTATAGCAACTGATGGGTTCAATCCATATGGTATGGCGGCTAACCCATATAGCTGATGGCCTGTCTTTGTTATTCCTCTCAATCTCCCTCCCGGCGTTCTCATGCAACGCAAGTCCATATTAATGTCCCTAATAATTCCAGGCCCTGAATACCCTGGGAAGAATCTGAGTGTGCTTATGCAGCCGCTGGTGGATGAATTGTTCCATTCATGGGAACATGGGACATGGACATACGACCGGGCAAGTAGGGAAAACTTTCTAATGAAAATTTGGTTCCACTACTCCATGCATGATCTACCGGGGTTTGCCCTGTTCTGTGGCTGGTGTACAAATGGGAAGATGTCATGCCAGTGTGCATGCAGGCTCTTGTCTTCTCTTGGCTGAAGAGGGGAGGCAAGTATTCTGCTTTTGACCAGCATCGTCAGTTTCTTGATGAAGACCATCCATACAGAGAAGACAAGAAGAACTTCACCAAAGGCAGAGTTGTACATGAAGTAAATGCCATACCTGAGTTCAACGGTGCATATGTTCTGGCTCAGCTAGCTGCTCTTAAGCCTAAAACCAAAGGCAAAGGTTTTGAGGGATATGGTGAGACACACAACTGGAGTCATGTTGCAGGCATAACGAAGCTCCCTATTTCAAGCACCTCAGACTTCCCCATAACATTGATGTGATGCACACAGAAAAGAATGTTTCTGAGTCCCTGTTTAGCACAATCCTCAACATTACTGACAAGACAAAGGATAATGTTAAGGCTAGAGCAGATCAAGAGAAGCTATGTGATAGGAAAAAGCTGAACATGCAGCCTCCCTCGGGCTCTCAAAAAACTTGGTTGAAGCCAGATGCTCCCTTCGTCATTAAAAGGCCTGACAGGAGGGAGGTATTTGTTTGGCTAAAGAAGCAATTGATGTTCCCTGATGGTTATGCATCGAATATCAGTAATGGAGTCAATCTTGTAACAGGCAAAGTCACTGGTCTCAAAAGTCATGACTACCACATATGGATTGAGCGGATAATGCCGGTGATGGTTCGAGGCTATCTCCCTGAACGTATTTGGCGAGTTCTTGCTGAATTGAGCCATTTCTTCGTCAGCTCTGTGCTAAAGAAATATGCCCTGATATGATGCTGCATTTGCACAAGAAAGCTCCCGAGTTGATCTGCTCGTTAGAGATGATCTTTCCCCCAGGGTTCTTTAATCCCATGCAGCATCTCATTTTGCATCTGGCGAACCAAGCATATTTGGGAGGCCCTGTGCAGAATCGTTGGCAGTTCTGTATCGAGAGAGAGTTCAAGCATATTCGACATAAATGTGGAAATAAAGCTAAGATTGAAGCATCCATAGCTGAGTCATATGTTCTTGAGGAGGTGTCAGAGACGACAACAACATACTATAGAGATGAAATTCCCACTCTGCATAATAAACTCTCTAGATACAATACCAGCAACTCAGAAAATGAACCTGACCTCCTCCTCTTCAAAGGGCAAGGTGGTGTTGCTGGTGCCTCTAGATCTTATACCATTAAAAATGATGAGTGGCAGTCCATCATGTTCTATATCTTGGACAATTTGAAGGAAGTGGATCCATTCAAGAAGCAATTCATTATTGAAGAGTGGAAGGAACCGAGTAGGCCTACTCCCAAGGAGCTTGATAGACTTCTAAGAGAGGGTGCCACTGGAGGGAAATCTTTCGTTGATTGGTTCATGGAAAAAGTAATTCTAACTTGTCTCTATTACACATAGCTAATGCACTCAACATTTCTAACTTGTTTCTATTAAAAAAAACTAATGCACTCAATAATTCTTCTAGGGAACAGATTCCAGCACACCAATGAGTCCGAACTGCGATGGGTGTCCAAGGGTTTTGACAACGGGTCAAAAAATATGAAAAATATGATGTGAATGGATATCGCTTCCATACCATGGAGCACCAGAACACTAGGCCTAATGCAAAGACCATAAATACTGGAGTGTTTGTTGGAGGAGCTGATCAAAACAAAACACAGTTCTATGGAAGATTAGAAAATATATACTCGCTTTCATTTCGTCGTGGGGCCAAAGATCTCCATCTTGTTGTGTTCAAATGCCTTTGGTTTGACCCAGTCCATGGACTGAAATCAACCCCTGACATTGGTTTAGTTGAAGTTAAGACAGCAAGCATCTATGGAGGTTCAGATGTCTTTGTTGTGGCTAACCAGGCAAAGCAAGTTTATTACCTCCCATACCCATGCCAAAAACCCAGCCTAAAAGGTTGGGAAGTTGTGTATCAGGTATCACCACATGGTAAGCTACCTGTGCCAAGTGATGAAGATTATAACAACATAAACCCCAACACTTATGAGGGAGAGTTCTATCAAGAGCAAGAGCTTAATGGGGTATTTGATATATCCTCTATGTTGAATGGTCTTGATGCCCTTGATGAGGATGCACCAAATGATGGTGAGACAGTTGTGAATCTAAAAGACCTAGATATCCTTGCCAAGTTACATCTAGACGATGACGACGATGAGCCTATACCCCCCTCGTTTCCGGATCAACCTTTATACACACGTGACAGTGACGATGAGGATGAAATCGATCCTGACTTTGATGATGATATTTTTGGTTAGTATGCTTCAGTATGTTAGGTTTCTATAATGCCAAATACCACTGTACTGTCCTGACAGTAGGTTTATGATATATCATTGCATCTTTGTTTTTTTGTTAGTACACTTCCTTCCTTTGCATCAAAATTTATTATCCTTGCTAATTGTTTATTCTTTCTTGATGCAGGTGATTGAACCATGAGCAAGAATACAACCAGCAATACTATTAGTAAGGTATGGCCAGTGACGAAGACGCAAAGAAGTGGAAGGGTGGTTAATCCTAGAGTACGCCTAGCTGAGGATGATGTGCCCTCCCGACATGTTTGGGAGCAGCAGGAACAGCAGCAGCAGCAGCAGCAGGGGAGACCCCTAGAGCTGGAGGCCGAGGCCGTGGCAGGGGGCAAAAAAGAGGAGGAGGCCGAGCTGGAGCCCGAGTTGCGACACCCTCGACACCCTCGTCTAGTACTTTGCCCTCAGCCAGTGGCACCATGCCTGAGGAGGAGGAGGAAGATGAGGAGCAGGAGCATATTGAGATGGAGAGGGAGTCGAACAGGGAGGTGGTGGTGCATGAGGAGAGGCAGGATGAGCAGGAGGGTGAGGAGGGTGAGGGTGAGGAGGAGCAGGACGGCGAGGAGGGTGAGGGTGAGGACACAGTAGGTCCGGTGTGGTTGCGTGGAGAATCAGATCTCCCTGAAAAGCGACCAGCTACCGAGGAGGAGAAGATCTTCATTGAGCCTAATCAAAATGAGTAAATGGCCTAATACTAACATCTTGATCATGTTAACTTCTTGATGTTCTGAGCTTAATACTAACATCTTGTTCTTTGTGTAGCAATTGGAAATGTGTTGATGGTGTGAAGCGCCGGTCTCCAAACGGTATTGTTGGAGTGTTGATTAAGACATATTGGCCAGGCTTGGTGACAATCAAGGACCAAGATGAGTTAGCACTCAAGTGGCACCACTATGAAGCCAAGAAAGATGATGACTTCGGGACTAAGGCGAATGCCGTGATCACTCGTTTTTGGGTAAGTTTCTTTAAAAGTAGATAACTCATTTAACTCACTGCTTCTTCCATTTTAGAGTTGTAGGTTTACTATAGCATTGGCAACATTATTTAACTCACTGCTTCTACCATTTTGGTTTTATGCATCATTGTAGCATTACTATAGAGTTGCACCAGAGAAGCAGGCCAAGGCAGACAAGAATTTGTTGGCAGCAGCGAAAAGCTTCTCCAACAGATGCCATATGAGGTGCGCTTCACGGCCATATCACACTTCTACGGGGAGAAGCTCGGCAAAAGTATCACGAAAAAACAAATGAAGGACGAAAAACCTGTATTGACAAGGCAGAATTACCTAGATGTAAGTAATGTTTTACTTCTTGTTTGTGCTTCATTTTCTTATGTTTTATTGCAAATGCAATGTTTTGCTGGCTTGAAATGCTATGTTTGTTTATGTAGGTGATTCCTGGTTGGTGCTCCGGACGGGCGGACGGATGGGCAGCGTTGGTGGATAGGTGGTTAGACCCTCAGTTCCAAGCTAGGGGTAGTGTCTGTGCAGCGAATCGCGGCAATGCCGCTACACACTCCCAAGGCAGCCTGAGCGATGGTCTTTTCAAGGACAAACTGGTATATACTTGGTTTAGCTTTCCCATCATGCAGTTGGTTTAGCCTTCCCATCATTTAGCTTCTGCATTGGTTTAACTTATTACTGACATATTTTGTGTTGCAGGAGCGTGAGCGGCGAGGACCAGTCTCACAACTTACATCGTGGTCACTTGGCCGTAAGTCAAAGAAGAACCCAGAGGTCTTCTTCGACGGAGTTGCGACCAAGTTGACCAAGTACACCAGAGAGTTTAAGAAGAGAAAGGGTGAGAATGCTGATCCCTATGAAGATGATATTGACAAGGTTGCGGTAGTAATAGCAGGACATGGCAAGAAACATGGCCATTACATGATGTTTGATGGCGAGCTCGAGGATGGCCCCTCCCTCTCGCAAGTCCAAACCTGCACAAGCGGATCTCCTAGTACCCACACTCGTGGACAGCCTAGATCGACTATGGCCACTCTCGAGGTTTCCTCATTTTATCCTTTTTCACTCTACAGTGGTCTTATGTTCTTACATGGCTGCTTTTATGACATCAACTACATGATATTGTAGGCAGAGGTGTTCAGGCAGCGTGATGCCTATGATGCTCTGAAAGAGGCCTACGAGACGAACATGAAGCAGCAGGTAGCGTACCAGGAGTACAACAATAATTATCAGATGGTTAGTTCTTCACTACATTGATTCTTACCCATTTATAACCATGAGGAAACTCTTCACTACTTAACACTTGTCTTGGCAAATTTGCAGGCCATGCACTCCCATTTTAGTAATGGCACTCCGATGCCAGTGTGGGCGCCGTCACCGCTACCGCCACCTCCGGTGCTTCCACAGCCTCAACTGATGGGACCTGCTTCATGCAGCAGTCCGGTTAGTCCTTTGCCCAACTTCTACAGGCTCAACTGTGAAGTTGCCCAAATTCAACACATGATATGTTAGTTACTACCTCTTACTAAAAAATGTAGGGTTCAGCTGCATCTAATCAGCAGTTCCCTGACGGCTCTACTCCGGCTTCACAGAGCCCTGCTACCCCTCGCACCCCAGCCTCGACCAGTGCTTCTCCTGCCCCGCCGAACATGTAGGGTTCAGCTGCAATTTGGTGTTGCTGTTCTTGGTCAGTTTGTGAACCTGTTGTGAACTTGGTCAGTGTGTGTCTGAGTCATTTTGTGTTTTATTCTACTAAACCTGTTGGTCTTGATGTGTGAACCTCTTGTCCACATAGAACCATTTGTGGTTTGTGTGTTATTTGTGGATTTGATGAGATGGATGTATCTCACTATGTGTTTGATGTGAACAATTTGAGGTTTCTGTGCTGTTCTATGTAAAATGCCTGTGAAATTATCAAATATATGCTGCTGTGCTATTTTTAAATATGCAGGGATGCAATAAATAAATTATTAAAAAATATCATCCTCGAAATATGCCGAGCGTGAACAATCGGTATACAGAATAGCCCAGGTGCACCAGTAGTGGCCACGTTGGAGTTCTGCCGACCGTTCACGCTCGGCATACGGCTGAACTATACCGAGCGTGAACGCTCGGCATACGTCTGACTCTGGGCGGCCCCGTCGCGCTGTATGCCGTCGATCGGTACGCTCGGCATACAACGTCGCAGACGCTCGGCATACAGTTCTCATGATGCCGACCGTGCACGCTCGGCATACAGCACACACGTGGCCACTGCTAGTGCTCGCTGGGCAAGCTTCTGCCGAGCGTTGTTAGGCTTTATGCCGACCGTCGCCACGCTCGGCATACGCCGGACGCGCCGTCAGACGGGCGTCTCCGTCAAGACTTTTGCCGAGCGTTTGTATGCCGACGGCCAGCTTTGATGCTCGGCAATAGTTCTGTTGCCGAGCGTTTTCATATGTCGAGCGTTTCGCTGTGGGATGCCGAGGAGATGTACGCCGAGCGTTCTTTGCCGAGCGTTACGCTCGGCATACAGTTATGCCGAGCGTTTTCCCATGTTTGCCGAGCGTTCTCGGCGTTCGGCATAATTTACCAGTCCTGTAGTGCCTGGTGGGTCGAGTGTCCGTATGGCTTAGGAAAAGGCCAGGTGTGTTAGTGCATGGTGCGCTTATTTAAGACATTGGAATCAAGTTGTGATATGAGGAGTTGATAAATATACAGAAAAGTCACAAGTGCGTGTGCTGCAACGTGAGAAGTGTGAGGTGTGTCCACTGCGTACTCACGTGCGTGTATCCATCTATCTTGGGCAAGGCCAACAAAAATTGGCTACGTCGGCACCATCTCGGACACGTAGAAGTAGCCTTTGATTTATAGAATTCGGGGAACCCCAGGCCAACGAAGAAGAATGAAGTAGACAATGAACGCGATCTATCCTGGTTCAGCCCCCGAGGTGGGTAATAGCCGTACGTCCAGTGGTTTTCGGATTATATCAATGGAGGATTACAGGGAGATGGTGCTGACGTGGAAAACCGTGATCGTTCTTCTTCCTATCAACTGTCTGGGGTTATTTTTTTATTGGAAAAACCGAGGATGGGACTTGTGGGTATATAACCCAAAATATTTCGTTAAGCTAGCTAGGATTTTGTGCGAAACGATTTGGTGCGAAGAAATATAACATCCCATACAAATAGTTAAAGGATTAAAGTTTGCATATTTTCTTTTTTTATGTAACTAGAAAGGTGGCCCTCGCAAATGCGAGGGCATCATCTTTAGCATATTGAATAGGCCTATCAAAACTATTTATGGTTTCAGAGATAGTAAAAGTATGTAATTCTTAATTACATGGTTCTATGGACACAAAATATGTGATGGTAAGTAAAATAATATGTGTGAAAAATGGTTTGAACCAATTTAATTTGTGGTCGAATATTTAGTGCGATATTTTAAAAATGTCATGTCAAAGTTTTGTAACGTAGTAGTGCTATTTTGATATATTTTTATATGGTTCCACACTCTTCCGTTCAGGTGATCTACAATCATACTCAGTTGTATTTATCATGTCTTGTCAAGCAACTAATTTCAAAACTTTAATTAATCATCGGTTTACTACATGTTCTCTAATCTCTAATACTTTCATTGAATCAAAAAATTCTTCCCAGCTTGTCATGAACACTCCTCGGTAACTATCATCATTATGTCCCAATACGTTATGTCAATTATTTGATAGATATATGTAAAATAGCGCAAACCAAATAAAAAAAACTTGATGGCAATGATATGTCCATTAAAATCTTTATGATTTAAATTATCCGACAAAAAAGTGTATTTGATTTTAAATAAGGTTACACTCAAACAAAAGTTTTAGTTTCGATTTTTGTGTGATCAATAGAGAACCATTCTTAGGATTTATAACATTCTCAATAAAACAAATCCTAGGATCAAACAATCTCCAAAATACTTTTTAAAATTACCTTTACCATAAAGTGAATAGATACAAGTTTTCCATACCAAGGTTGAATAGTTGTGTACGACTTTTTATCTCATAATTGTGAGGTTTGGGTACTCATTCTTCTACAGCAGTATGATCGTTCTCTCTAGTTACCGATCTTGAACTCACTACTATCGACATCTTGCGCATGATCTCTCTTTTTTTTGGCTAACACCAACTACCCCAGGAGATGAGCTAACATTCATCATTAATTTATCGCCCCTCATCAAATTTTACCAATGCTTTGTTTGATCAAATTGCAACACTTCACTATTTTTTTAGCGGGGGCATTGATTACTATTCTTAAATCAAGTCGAGCATGCATCACTTGTGTAGACTATTTTGTACATGCATACAATTTGTTATGCAGAGGCTGTGTGTAATAGTTTTTAGTACTAAATCGTCGTTTATCGAAAAAAAATGCATTCGTACAGTATTTGAGTTATTACATTCTACTCCCTCCATCCCAAAATATAAGGCGCTATTTTTGTGCTAGTCTTGATGCTCGATTTTGACCACTAATATATACTGACTTATATGGATTGAGAATGTATACATGATACCGTTGGATTCATCTTGCAAAATTCTTTCATTTCATTATATCATTATAGTAATTTTGTGGACATATTATACGTACAAATCATGTTCAAAGTTTTACGTCGTTGACCAGCGAAATTTAATGGCGCCTTATATTTTGGGACGGAGGGAGTACTATTCTTTTGACGTTGTGCAGACTGCCGTGAACTCCGTCAATTATTGTAGTATCATGCACACTATTTTTCTTTTGTCTTCGGCTCGTGTAAGACCTAGATTCATGGGAGGGTGCTTCATTCGGTTATGTGTTTTGGGCCAGTCGGGTTAGTGTTTTTTTAGTTGATCGCTAGGTAAAATAATGTTTTTTGAGATTTTCATCTATTGTCCTCGATTATCCAGTGGCTTGAGGAAAAAAAAATCAGTTTTTCCTTTCCTTTTGCTGTCGAGTTACGGATTGTTTTCTTTTCTTTTATTAAGATACCATGTCCGCAATTGTTGCCGCACCCGACAAAACAAAAGTTTGTTACGGGCCAGCTTTACATTACACGTATAGTTATATATGTATTTTTTCCGGGAGTCGTCATAGGTGTCCCTGGAATTGTTGCCGCAACCGACAAAAAAAAAAAAAATTGACGTTGGCGTTGGTCGTTTTTCTTTTCTTTTTGAAACCTGTTGGCGGTTGCATACCCGTGTGTGCAATGGATTTTGGTCGTACCGTTGCATCCAAGTTTTTTCTCTTAAAACATGTTGGATCCAAGTTGTGTACGATGGATTATTACTCACGACCTTTCTCGATTTTTTTTCATCTAGATCGTGCTTGTGGTTTTTTTTCCTTGCTGGAAGGTCACACGTGATGGATTATGACTGTTTTTTTTGTTGCATGTACACGATCTAGTTTTGTAGGAGTCCTAGGTGGGTAATTTGGACGTGACACATCTAGAGCGTACTTGTTTTTTGGCATCACCAGTTTGAACAAAACTGGAAGCTCTCGCGACTCTCCTTGCCCGCGTCTAGGGTTTCGGCCGCCGCCGCTCCCTCCCCCTCCCTTCTTCTCCTCCCCTTCCTCGCGCGCGTGCCCGCTGCCCCCGTGGTGGCGGCGCGCGCCCGGTCGGGTTCCTCTCCCGAGCCCCTTCCTCGCCTCCCCTGCGCCGCCGCCGCCGGCAGAGGCCACCGGGCTCGGCCCGGTCGGCGCCGGCGGCGGGGCTTGTCCTTCCCCGCGCCAGGTTCGGGTGGAGGCGGGGCTCCATCTCCTGGCGGCGGTGCTCCTCTTGCGGCGGTGGTCTGGGTCCGGCCAGGAGGTGGCTTCACGGCGGCGGCATCCGCAGGGCTGCGGGGCGGCGCAGCGGCGGTGACGAGGTGCTACGGGTGCGGTGCTGGCTGTGCCCTCCGGCCCAGATCTGGGCCCATCGGGCCCCATCTGGGTTGGGGCGGGCCGGCCCGACCTGAGCTCCCTTCTGCGGTTGGAGGCGAGGTTGAGGATGCAGGGGGCAGCGGCGACGGCGGCTGACCTTGTTGCAGCGTGGCGGCAAGCTTCACGGGCCCCTTCCGGGCCCGGCCGGACTCTATCGGGACTGGTGTGCCCCTGTGGGGGCTTTACGGCCAGCTGGGCCCGGCCGGATCTGACGGAGACTGGTGTGCCTTGCTGCCGCATCCGGTCGACTACCGTCCTCGGCGGTGGAGGTTGTTCCCTCCCGCTCGGCCACGGTACTGCTGACCACGGTTCATTCTTCTCCTCAACTCCGTCTTGTAGACCTCGTGGCGGTTACTTCGGTGAGACGGCGATGGTGGCTTCGGAATCGTTTGGGCGCATGTTGGTGGGCGGTTAGCCAGGTGGTGTCGAGGCTTGTCCTCGCAGGGCTACTATGTTACCGATCGTCCGAGGTGGTTGATGGGGTTTTCGGGAGAAATCCTTGTCGGTTCGTCCGACACCGACGTGGTGCCGCCTTCGGGTGGCATCCTTCCTTCCTGAAGGGCGTCGTGGCTAACCTCCGTCCGCTTCCTCCTGTGCCGGGGGAAACCCTAGGACTAGTACGCTGGTCCGGGCAGCAGTGTGCTTTCCTTGTTGAAGGTGCTGCTTGGTACTCGTCCTGTCGGTGCTTAGAAGCGTGGTGGTACTTCGTCGGAGAGGGCGCAGCGGTTTCGAGTCACCGTCGCTTAGTTGATCCGCCTATGTCGTTCTTTCTTTCTTCTTTTCCTTTTCTTGGGTGTGTGTGTTGGCTGTCGCCCCAGCCGTGTCTCTCGTTGGTTGTACTGTGGTTGCTATATTAATATAGCGGGGCTACGGCCTATTTCGTCGAGCGTACTTGTTTTTTTCTCTGGAAGGTCACACGTGATGGATTTTGACTTTTTTCCTGCACGTACATGATCCCAACTCCTTTTTATGTACGTGTTGGATATGATTTGCTTGTACCCGATTAAAATTGTACTTAACTTCTCTATCTGTTAATGTCAATCGTCATGGCTAAAATCAACGGATTATATATTTCTAACATGTGGCTTAACGTGGTGTCTCTATTAGACATCCGTATATTGCTTTTAGTACATAATAGATTAGTTGTAGAGAATAAATCCGACCTGGTTGAGTTAGCTTGCATTGCTCGTAGATGCGATAGCTATGAATTTCTGTACTCTATAGGAATATTCTCGATAGCTTCTTTATATAAAGTGCAGGTTGCGCAACAGTGCATCACCAAATTAAAGGTTGCTGTCAACAGCTTAAAAAGCAGAACCTTTGTTTATGCATTTGTATACAGTGCTTTATTCCCAGAAATACCTGCGAAAGATTTGGCAGCATATGTTTCGAGTAGTATCTACGTTAGTGAAACTTTTTTATGTACTCTACTACTTAACACTATACTTTCAATAATATATTGCTTAGATATTTATAAATAATATATAGCTACGAGCTATTCTACAACCGGTTGTAGAATAGTTCCCTACAACCAGTTCTGTACTTCCGCAAAAAGTTCTGCACTTCCGGCGACACAACACTGTACTGCTCGCTGTAGCACATGATTTGTACCATAGTTTTGACGTAGTTTTTGTACCGTTTATCCAAATTGAGTAAACAATATACCGTTGAAAAGATAATAAAATTCCGCATATTTTACTTTCACATCATTTTTTCAAATTCGTTGCGGTTTTAACACAATTTTAAATATACCAAAATCTGAAAATATCACATCAAACGTATTTTTCAAATATTTTCTCAACCGCTTGTGGAAATGATGTAAATGATATGCCGTTGGAAAGCTGTTGAAATTCCGCAACTTTTTTTGCTTTTACGGTTTTTTGAAAATCATAACCGATTAATAGTAATTTTAAAAATACTCTAATCTGTAACGTGGAATATACGGGCGGACGGTATTTCATCTGCGGTTTATCAAACGTTTATCGGAATGATGCAAATGATATGGCATTGAAAAGATAATGACGATACACATCCTTTTCATTTTGGTCGATTTCCCAAATTCATTATTGTTTAAAAGTAATTTTGTAAGTTCTAACATCACAATACCGGTGTTTCACGAGAGGTGACGGTCAAATTCGACGAGTTAGGCACTTCGATTCGTGGTGGAATACAATATTTAATAAAATTAGACTCATATTACACCATATGAAACTTTTGGTACAGACGGTTGAGGCACCCAGATCTCAAATCAATGGGATTATTATGATATATTTCCGCCTCGAAAAAACAAGGTACCTGGACTTCCCTCGACATACATGTAAACTTCTCGGTTGATGAGTATGTACTGCCGACGGGGTTTTCGCGAGTATTGTTCATTAAAATAGCGACAACTTTTTCATACGGTGTCCGTTTTAGTTCTATGACCTCTTAAAATGTTCGGGCTGAGAAGACGCATCTTTTAAAGTTACCGGTGAACGACGAACTCAAAAATTGAATTCTAAGTGCGTTTTTTTCGCGGTCAAAGTTCGGTCAAACCGACTTTGCCCGTTTAAAAAATTATTTGCCTACACATGCGACCTTCGAATCGAGTGATTCTTTTTGTGTTGGAAAGATGGAGTCAGGGGCTATCTACGAAAAATTTGAAAAAAATGTGTACTTCTAGATGCAACCATGTGTACTTCCCGGCGGACATACTGCACATGCGATGATGATTTAGTGTACTTCGCAAAGTCACTGTGTGTACTTCATATAAAACAGAGTACCTGGACTTTTCTCGACACACGAGTGAACTTCCTGGTATATGCGTGTGTACTGCCGACGGGTTTTTCGTGAGTAGTGTCCAGTAAAACAGCGATAACTTTCTCATACGGTGTCTGTTTCAGATAAATGGCCACTCAAAAATGCTGGGGTTGAAAAGACGCATCTATTAAAGCTACCAGTAAAATTGGTAACGACAATCTCGAAAATTGATTTTTAAGTGGGTTTTTTTCTCGGTTAAATTTTGGTCAAACCTATTTTATCCGTTTAAAAAATTATTTGTCAATCGAATGCAGTGATTCTTTTTGCATTGGAAAGATGAAGTGAGGGGCTATCTACGAAAAATTTGAAAAAAAATGTATACTTCCTTCTGCAACCATGTGTACTTCCTGGCACTTCCGATAATGATTTAATGTCCTAATGCTTCCGTGTGTACTTCCTATAAAATGGAGTATCTAGACTTCCCTCTACACACGAGTGAAATTCCCGGTATATGTCCTCACGTGAATTTCATCTAGGTGTCGTGTGTATTTCTTTTTCGGCGCATTCCTATTTGGTATGCTGTAATAAATATTTATTCCATCTATGTGTACTTCCCCTTTGTAGAACACTGTACTTATTTGTCCTGCAGTATGGATTTTTTTTCTTTTTTTAACAGGAAGTATAATTGTACTGTTATGAAAATACGCCTGGACTTCCTGCATCAACATACTTGTACTGCTCAATTCCTTTACATGTGTACTGCCTTATACGTGCTTAACCGTTTGTACTTCTCCCAGTTGCCTATATGTATTTCCTCTTATTGTAATTTGTACTTTTTTAAGTTATTACAGCTGACATGCGTCATGTATACTTTTAAAAAAGTACGTCTAACTTTGTACTTCTCGGAATCACTGCGTGCACTTCCCACCTTTTGTGCGTGATATTATTATTTGTCCCATACTTCTCGCATTCAGGACAGTGCACTTCTAAAGTCCTTAGTGTACTTCCCTAGGACGATAATCATTTTCCGTTTGGTTCCGATGCAAACACAAAAATGAGTGACCTTCCACGGGTTACGAAATGAACTTGGACGGGATGATTTTTTTTCTTGACTTCACATTTTTGTACTTCCAAGCAATGCTATGTGTACTTCGTGTCGATTAATTCTCTAAACTTCTGCATTTCTTTCCGTAACTAAGTGACTTTTTGATGTATATTGATTATTTAATATCATTTGTACTGCCCATGTGGAACTTGTGCACTTTCCCGTGCAAGTGGTGTGTCCTTCCGATTCCCCTTTTGTATTTGGACTTCAAATGCACTGCCACTAATGAAATGAGTGCACTTCCAAAAATGTTGCTAGTGTATTGCCTCGTGAGTAATTTCTAAGCGGAATGATACGGGCTAATGCTTAACCATCTAACAAAAAAATTGATTTGACGAGAGAAAAAAAAAAGAATAGAACGCATTAGTAGCAGCAGCTCCACGCCTTTCGACTCGGGTAGGGGACGACAGCCCTCTCGCTCAGGCGTAGGAAAAGCATCGCTGGTTGTTCGTGCAGGGTTGACAACCCACTGTAGGGCTGACGGCGTCGTAGGAAGCCGGAGAACCAATGACAACGTCTCACTCCAGAAGCAGCAAGAATGAAGCGGAGGACCTGAACGGTACTTCTTTGATTCCAAAGCTTGCACCTAATAATGTAATCAAGTGTACTGCTCTCACTGGCATTTAAACAAACATGTTGGAGGCAAAACTAGACGCACCAAACCGTTTTGCACGAACTGCAACACCAGCAGCACGACGTGCTCCAGGAGCTGGCAAGCAGGACAATGACCTCACCACAACGGAGGTGGAGGATGAATCGTGTGGGAAGATGGATGTGGGGGCAGTTCGGCCGTTTTTTTTTCTATTTCTCAGTAGAATCGCGCCCTTATAGGACCGGCCGGTTGTAGGGCACTAAAATACAACCGGTTGTAGAATATACCTACCCTACTTCATTCTTCTTCGTTGGCCTGGGGTACCCCGAACTCTATAAATCAAAGGCTACTTCTACGTATCCGAGATGGTGCCAATGTGGCCAATTTTTGTTGGCATTGCCCAAGATAGATGGATACTATTTAACATAGTGGCGGATATGCTAGCTATTCACATCACAAGAGCGAAAGAGGATGGTCAAGTTGGGGGCCTCATCCCTCATCTTGTTGAGGGGGGGGGGGGGGGGGTCTCTATCCTGCAATATGCGATGATACTATTTTATTCATGGAACACCACCTAGAAAAGGCGGTTAACATGAAATTGATTTTTTGCATCTTGAGCAACTATCTAGGCTTAAAATAAAATTTCATAAAAGCGAATTTTTCTGTTTTGGGAAAGCTAAAGTGGTAGAAGACCAATACAGAAATATTTTTGGGTGTGAGTCGGGTGCCCTTCCGTTCAGATACCTAGGGGTTCCCATCCACTATAGGAAACTTCTAAATATAGAATGGAATCCAGTAGAAACACGGTTTGAGAAGAAGCTGGGTTGCTGGCAAGGCAAGCTACTCTCGTACGGGACAGGCTAGTCCTAATAAATTATGTTCTTACCAGTTTACCTATGTTTATGCTATCCTTTTTAGAGATACCTAAAGGGGTATTGAAAAGGCTGGGTTTTTATAAGTCCCGTTTCTTTTGGTAGAGTGATCAACATAAACAAAAATACAGACTCACAATATGGAATATTATCTGTAGACCCAAAGACTAAGGAGGGTTAGGAATTGAGGTTATTGATATTATTAATAAACTAGAGGGTGGCCCTCGCAATTGCGAGGGCATCATCTTCAGTATGCTGAAAACTAACTAACATGGAAATCTATGATTGTATATATACTCATATTATATGGCAAAAACTTTATTCTATTTTGTTCGGATGTACCTTTCTATATTTACCTCCTACGTTTTTAAATATATGACATTCACCTTCTCAAAAAGATATCTATGCGGAAATGGGGATCTAGTGGATGTGGTAAGTTTAGGTACAATATGCAACGTTCTATAGTGCAATTATGAATATCTAATGGACACGGCAGTTAAGAAGAGTAGACCATTTTTGATCCATTAGCTATAAAATGTCCACTAAATCAATAGGTGGATATCATTTCTTTGTAATCAGGTCATATAAAGGTATGTTGCTAAAATACTTTTGAGAGCTTGCGGCCATTTGTTGTTCAAAGTGACTAAGGAAAAGCTTACGACCACACAGATGTTTACACTAAGAAAAATGTTTACAAATGTATGGATAGTTGAATACTATCTTCGCGTTATATCTTTTATTTTTAATTATATGGTTGAGAATTATTATGTGTCGTTTGAACATGATATTCGGTAAGTACAGAGAACTAAACTTTATGTGTCGTTGCTATATAATTTTCTATTGGTATGCAAGGTTAATATTCAGATTATCACTTATTCATGTTAGTGTAGAATTAATAAATATATATGTTGTGGCCCAAATATTCATTAGGATCCACTTGAGCAATGACCAAAGTATGCCTTTTAGATTACTATTTTCTCGGCACAGAAATGATTGTTTGATGTTCTCTGACTGGAATTGCAACGTAATATTACTTCATGAAGTAGTGAAATAAAACTAATTATCCTAATTAAATGGTATATAACCTAAATGTACAAATAGTTATTGTAATTTGTGCAGGTATTTATTTCTCTCGTTTACCGAATATGTTTTGAAATATGTGACGATCGCCCGCAATTTTATATATGTGATTTTCAGACGTATGGATAGTTCCTACCATGCAACTTTTAGTTTAAGAAATTTTAATATAACTATCTTCTACAAACTTATTGCGCTTTAATATATTATGCATAGAGTGGATTGAAATAATTTAGATCATGATCAATTTACGTGATCTTCTATATGATTAATCAACTTTTTGAGTATGCCGTAATATGTACCAGATCTTTATTACATTTATTTTTCTAGGACCTTTTTTCTTACATTGATGTAGAACTTTCAAGTTTTTTCTGTGCTGTGATCACACTTCACTCCAAGACGCATGACCAGCTGACCTGAAGTTCAATACCCAGAGTAGTAATTTACATATAGTTAAGTGGGTCCTGATTGCAAGCCGCATTATGCCCTCTCTAATGCTGTAATGCATTACTTGTCTAAACATTTCACTATTTTAATAGCTGGTCCTAGCATTACAACGCTGTGCATGTGTTCGACAATATATTCATCGTACATCAATGGCATGCACGCCGTAGCTCCCGGCCGGCCGGCCGTGTGGTCTTGCGTCAGCTGTAACGCTGCCTATCAATCGCCAATGCTTGGGCCGCTTTAGCATGTACGCCCAGTTTTTTCTTTTCTTTTTTGAGTTTGACACGACACGGACTCTATCCCTAAATATCTAGTTGAAAAGTTGTACACGATTAAACAACTCCTTTACCCTTTGACATATCGTGAATCTATTTGGTATGTCGGATGAATATATAGCGTGTCAAATGGAACTCTGTACGGTTACATAAATAATAATCTTTCCTTAAATTCTAACCACTCATTTTAAATCTAACTGTCAAAAATAATTAGGATGATGTGGATTAACGTGGTGCCTCGAAAAACTCACTCATTTTGCTTTTAGTATATAATAGATGCTTATTAAGTAAGTGGCTGTTCAAGCTTATTATCAATGAAGGAGTATGGCAAGAAATACTACAAAATAAGACATTGTCACAACTGACATCTAAACCCACTGACTCACAGTTTTGGAAGGGCCTTATGAATGTAAAAGACTACTTTTTCAGCAGAGGTAAATTTGTAGTAGGAAATGGTCAAGCAACCCGTTTTTGGGAGGATACATGGTTGGGAGAAGTCCCATTGGAAGCTCAATACCCTTTGTTATATAATGTGGTACACCAAAAAAATGTTTTGGTGGCCGATGCCTTAGCAAATTCTGCTGTGCATAAAGAGTTTAGACGAAACTTAATAGGCAACAAATGGGATGCTTGGCTGCATTTGCGTCAACGGCTTATGACCTTTAACCTAACAAATGAAGATGATAAATTTGTTTGGAAACTTACTACTTCGGGATCTTTTACGGTAAAATCCATGTATGAAGATCTTTTAAATGGTCATACTGTTGATTTGCGCAAACATATTTGGAAACTAAAGGTCCCGTTGAAGATTAAGATCTTTATGTGTTTCTTGTTTAACAAAGTTATTTTAACGAAAGATACCCTTGCTAAATGTAATTGGAATGGATTTAAGAAATGTGTGTTCTGTGATTCGGAGGAGTCTATTGATCATTTATTTTTTACATGCCCTTTTGCGCATTTTTTATGGACCGTGGTGCAATATGCTTTTAATATCACCCCACCGGTTAATGGTACGAATATGTTTGGTAATTGGCTAAATGGGGTTGAAAAGAATTTTAAGGCATAAATTCGTGTCGGGACTTGTGCTTTATTATGGTCTCTCTGGAAATGCAAGAATGATATCATTTTTAACAAAGGTGCCCATACTAATTTTTTACAGGTAATTCGCATGGCTTCCCACTGGATCCACGAGTGGTCTTTCCTGGTCCCGGAGGTGCAACGTGCGCTTATCGACTCTGGAGGCACCCGGCTGGAGGCGGCCGCTTCGGATATCTATGCCCGGGTACCTGGCGGCTGTCTAAAAGAATTCAAGACGTTTAAGAAGAATACAAGACGCTAAGAAGCTTGTTTTCTTTCTTTTTATTTGCTTGTCTGTTTGTTGCTTTCGTACTCTGTTTCTGTTATCAGATGTAAACCCTGAACTACTAAGACGTTGCAATAAAAACTGTGTGCATCAATCGATGCAGAGGCTGGGGCTTTCCCCATTTCGAAAAAAAAAAGATGGATACACGCACGTGAGTATGCAGTAGACACACCTCACACTTCTCACGTTGCAGCACACGCACTTGTGACTTTTCTGTATATTTATCAACTCCTCATATCACAACTTGATTACAATGTCTTAAATAAGCACACCATGCACTAACACACCTGGCCTACTCCTAAGCCATACGGACACTCGACCCACCAGGCCAGATGCATGCAGCTACATGTGAGGAGACCACTAACTCAACGTTGATGCATGCACCTCATCTAACTAACTCGATCATTCCTTGAGCTAGGCTCACGCTGAGCATTCGTGCATGCTTATCCAGTTATCCTCACGACTAGCTAGCTAGTATCTTCTAGCTTAAATATTCCATTGTTGAATAAAAGAGATGGTATCGATCAGACATAGTTCATATAATTAGGATTCTACCCCCGTAACATGTCTAGATACATCCACTTTTGGGCAAATGGATGCCATCTAATTTGGAACGGAGGGAGTAAAATCCAATTGAAATTCAGTCATCCATTAACTTTCATTAAATCTTCACATAGAAATTCTTCTGCTTTAATATTATAATCATAAATATATTGATATATACGTAAAAGTTCAAGTTAGATAAAGATACTCTTCTCACCCTTGTGGACTTGGTGCTTACAACCGTATTGTTCCTAGCAATAGGAAGGCATGTATTCCTGCACTTGATACTAAGAAGCTATAACGAATATTCCTATGAAAAACGAAATTCGTAGCTATCGCATCTAGCTCAATTAATGCATACTCAGCAAAGGAGAATTTAATCTTCATGACTGACTTCCCTAAAGTATATAAAGTTTAAGGGCCCCTTTGATTTGGAGGAAGTGTAAAGGAATAGTAAAGGATTGGGAAGTTTTCCCTAGCAGCCACTGTTCACCCGTATGATTCACAGGAAGTGTAGAAAGGAATAGTTCAGGAAATTTTCCTTCTAGTCTTAGTTTCAAGCCAAAATGTACAGGAAGTAAAAAATCTACTCAGACCTCATTTTTCATTTCCTATGCACAAGGAATGAGGGCAGGTTGGCACATGCCATCCTTTTCTATCCCCATATGTTTCCTATTCCTTTAAACTTCCTTTCCTACAAATCAAAGAAGGCCTAACTTTGCGTATGGTTGTATTCTTTAACCACACCACGCACCCAAGGTAAATGTTGCTGTAACAAAGTGTGATAGACTTTAATTTGGAGTTGTTCTTGTGTGCCACATGCATTTGATACAAAGAAGCCATGTAATATTCTTATAAATTGACATTTAATTTGATGGAATAACCAAATAGGTGATCCGCTATGTACAATATCATTTTGCCAATTTTGAAATTCATGGTTGTTTTAGTAGCCGGATCGAACAAATAATTCATTTATGTTCTTGGATAGTTGATGGTAAAATCTTGGCTGATAGCCCCACTCTTTAAGTTGTATAAACATAAGTCCGAAGACAATCAACGCCGCCGATAGTCCCACCGTGTCCTTGGGTAATTTTTTTTTGTTTTGTTTTGTCCAAGTCACCATTCCATTATGACATCCGATTTGTTCTACATTGTCCCCTTAAATTTTCGTACCAGTGCACATCGCTATCAGACACCAAAATTGGGGAGAAGTGGCCCCCTGCCTCTATAAATAGCCGGGCTTCCATGAACTATGAGTCCATCGAAGTTGGAGAGATACATCAGACTGAGACAAGCACACTTGCTAAGTTGGGTTTCAGTTGAAGTAGCTCGGCCGGGAATGGCGGTAAGGCACCTACTAGCTAGCTACTACTATATTATATGTGTATAACAACAGAACATAGGTATAGTAGGCTGTCAAACGCCGCATGTATATATAGATACATGTACGAGGCAAACAATCAACTAATTTGACAGGAAGGTGTTGACAAATTAATTTGTGATGTAGCGTGGGTCGGCCATCATGAAGGTTGGGCCATGGGGAGCAAAAAGGGGCACATCTAAGGACATCAGCAGCAGCAGCAATCCCGCACGCCTCAAGAGCATCACTGTTAGCCACAGCTGCGTCCCTAGAGGCCGTATCTACGCCTTCTCCTTCGTGTACGTCGATCAGAAGGGGACGCCCATCTCCATCGGCCCGTGGGGCTCCAGTGCCTGCGGCTGCGCAGGATTGGAGGAGAATGTGAGTGTAGATTATTCACTCGTAACTCCATCAAGGTTTTTAATTTCGGAAAAATAAATATATTTCGGGTAACGCCGAAACTTGGGTCAACGGAAAAAAATATGTTTTTCCTTGATCTCCATAGTCATCCCAAAATTGCACTTTGGTGCATGCAGATCGACATACTGACGGGCGATTACGTGAACCACCTCAGTGGCACCACGGACAGCGAGGGCGTGACCTCGCTCAACATAGTCACCAGCAAGGGGTCGGAGTACCAGTTCGGTTGCCCGTCGGGAAGCACGTTCAGCGTGCCTCTGAACGAGATCAATGGCGGCGAGGTGATCAGCTTCTTCGGCATCTCCGGCGCCAACAGCCTCGCTGCGCTCGGCGTGTACGTGACAGGGGAAAAGCAGGTCGTGAAGATGGGTGCATGGGGTCAGCCCCAGGGCCGGACCACGGACATCAACCTGAAGAACCTGCCAAGGCACCTGCTGAGCGTCACCATCTATAACTCCGACCGTGTCAATGGTTTCTCCTTCGTGTACCTCGACCAGAATGGGCAGACCATCGACGTCCCCACCTGTGGCTCAGACAAGGGACAGCCGAACCAGGTTCTTTGATTCATACATCCATATGTATCATTAATGTGTATTGACCATGGATTCATCTCAACTCAATACATATATATGATGGATGCTGGTGGTGCAGTTTAATATGGCGCAGGGAGAGTTCGTGAACTGCGTCAGTGGCACCACGGACGACTACGGCGTGACCTCGCTCACCTTCTCCACCACTAAGGGAGGTCAGTATGGGCCGTACGGTAGCCCTGATGAGTCGACCAACTGGTTCAGCGTGCCGCTGCAGCAGGGCACCGGCGCCGCACTCAGCTTCTTCGGCCGCTCCGCCGGCAACTACATCGCCGCCTTCGGCACCTACGTCGGCGCGCGCACTGGCTGAATCACCATCGACCAACAATCCCATCCTCCAGGGATTATAGTATGTGTGTGATGAATAAGCAGGACGGGATCCGATAACACATATGTGATTCGATAATGATTTTACACTCAAATTCTTTTGTGCAAAACACGTACCTGTACCAAGCTGTTTTTTCCCTCAATAAAAAAGCTGTTTTTTAAAACCACCACGTTCAACCTGGTTGAGTTATTTTTTTCCTATTGAGAACTACCAAGCTGTTTTTTCTTTTAAGCTTTCAGGATACTACGGTCCTAGGGAAAGTGGTGGACTTGATTTTTTCCGTTCAGTGGTGAATGAGTCCATGTCCAACACGCTATCTGAGAATTCTCAGGTATGCATTATATCGGTGTCTATATAATATGCATCCATCCCGTTTTTTTTTAACATGTCCATCACGATTCTTGGCTGCTAATAAGTTTTGGTGGGTCCCTATAAGAGATATACGACTCTACTACACCAGGACGTGGTTGTAGCACTACTAGAAAAAGTACCTCTAGTCGCGGTTCCAGAGCCCCTTTAGTCGCGGCCTGGCAACCGCGACTAAGCAGCGGGACTAAAGCCCCCCCCCTTTAGTCGCGGCGGGTTCCGAACCGGGACTAGAGGTCCCTCCACGTGGGGACGTGGGGACGTGGTGTGTTGGGACCTTTAGTCCCGGTTGGTAGAACCAACCGGGAAGGGTTTTTGGATTTTTTTTTTCGATTTAATTGCAGGGTTTAGGGTTTATATATGCCGGGGTTTGGTTATAGGTTCCCGTGTCCCATGTCGTAACCGTGGTTTCACTAGTAACCCTTCCCGTAACGGTAACCGGTAACCGTTACGGTGACGGTGACCGTTACGGTGACGGTTACGGTAACGGTGACGGTTACCGTAACGTTTTCCACGTCGTAACCGTTCCCGTGTCGTATGAAGTCGATGCACATATTTATAACACATACAATTAAATTAAGTAATACTTTTAGATCGTAGTCAAGAGTTGATGCGCCAAGAGTTATCGTAGTACAAGAGTTGAAGCAAAACAACAAGTTATTTACACGCTTTCAACGCTTTCATGCTTTCAGCATCGTAGTACTCTCCTTTCTCCGATAAGGCCTCCGAAAGGTAAAATCCCGCCAATTCCTCTCCAATTGCTTTGAAGCGGTGCTCGAATGGTAGCTTGCAGCGCTTTTTTGCCAACTCTGCACTTTTCATATTCCATTTCTCGGTGACTAGTACATGTACATACTCGCAAACGAAGTATGCACATAACTCAGTTCCCTTTGGTTGCTCCAAGCAAGACTATACAAGAATAGATTTCAATCAATAATAATGAAGTATGCATGAGAATGTTGTGTGGACGTAGGTAGCAGTACTTACCTTGTTCAACTTCCAATCCAGCTTTTTGGGCCACCCACCTGCAGGATCTTCCTCGACAAACCTTGCCCAAACGCTGCCCGACAAAGAACATTCACAAATGATTTATTCGTTAATGACTTGACATCAAGATATGAATGACAGAGGCGGTAAGAAATGAATGTACCTTGCTAGTAAGTCGAAACAACTCCTGTATTTGTCAGGATGATACCTCAATGAGTCAAGTGAATGAATAAGTCCTTTGCGATGTTCAATGACAAGAAGAATCCAGTGGTAGCTGCGCACAGTCATGCATAACTCATCAGTTAAACTTAACATCGGGTGAGCAAATTAGAATGTGTAGAAGACACTAAAACTTACCCGAAGTGGTAAGGCCAATATATAGTTCTTTTGTCGCGGTATCGCTTGAACACCCTTAGCAAATCATCCGGTGTGTTCTTGTTATACAAGGGATTTATTATGGTTTCTTCGTTATATTTATCCGGGTCAATGAACCCAATGTCATGCTGGTTCAGCTTTTTGAGCTCGAGCATCTTCAATCTGCATAATATAGCACACAAAAGATTAAAGTGAGAATAATTACAAACAATGAACGAGACTAGGTAAAGACTTAAATAAATCACTTACAGGCAATAGGAACTCATGATAGATTTGTCGAGTGCCCGCAGATTGTATAGCTGAAAAAGTTCGCTAAACCGAACAATGTGGTTGTAGTCTTCTAAGAAGTGCTCATCGTCTTTCCTACATTTCAGAACGACAGAAGCTGTCCCTTTCTTTGCGGCTTTCAAGTACCAAAAATGGAGAGCACGCATTTTTGTTGGTAACTTGCATTTCACCAAAGCTTCCCCCATAACAAATTTACTTACTGGTGGAGCTGTTGGTGCAGTCTCAAAGTTCAATCTCGAAGCATATTCGTCTATAGGAACTTGCGCTTCGGCGGCAAGACGACGGATTTCCTCTAAGTCAAACACCATCGGCGCTTTAGGGTTAGATTGTACTAGTTGTTTTCCGCGCTGGGGAACTCGACTATCTTTGTTCGTCGGCGGCGGGACAATTAGCGGGGGGACAGAACGTACGGGTTGTTCTCCGAGCTGGGGAACTTGTTTACCTATCTTCGGCGGCGGTGGGACCGATGGTGCTGCTTTTGTAGCTTCCTTCGGCGGCGGGTCCGATGGTGCTGCTTGTTTATCTTTTGCCGCCGGCGGCGGGACTGACTCTGCGTCTTGTTCACCTTTTTTCGGCGCCTCCACCTCTGTCACCGCGTCATATGACTTTTGAATATAACGGTCATAGTCAGATGGCGGCTTCTCTGGAGGGACATATAAGTTGTCGATGACTCGATTACAAGCCTGTGCAGTATAGCCGGCGGTAAAATTTGGCGGCGGCACTTTCGGTGCGAACAATGCTTTATTATACTCCGCCACGGCTGCTTCGTTTTGCTCATGAGTCTTCTGCCAAGGTAACCTCGGATCAGGCGATGTGGCCCTTTTAGTTCGCCTCCTGACCGGGGAAGACGCGCGCTTTCTCCGGAGAAGCGCTACGGACACTTCCTCACGCGGTGGCGGAGATGGAGATGGACTGTGCTGACTGAGATGGTCCTCTACATCAATTTCCGGTGGGGGGTCCCTGTCACGCGGTGCCGGAGATGGATGTGTCTCATCGATACCCGGGCAGGATGGGCTTTGCTGAGTCGGTGGCTTTGAGAACTTGATGTATTTCTTGTTCCACTGGACGAAACCACCCTTGACATCGTACAATGTCTCCTCACCGTCACTCCAGAAATCTCAAGAGCCAATGATTCAAATCCCGGCGCAATTTCATCCACCCCGACAACAGCATAGCCAGGAGCAATGTCACCATTATGGTAGCTTGCTCCGGCGTCACTCGGTAAAGCATAGCCGTCCGCCACCTTCGTGGATATGTTAACCACAGGTGCATGTAGCTCACATGGTGTCTTCTCCGTGACATCATCCACGGGGTAGTGAGCATCGACATCTATTTGCGTGGAACCCACGCTGCTTCTAAGCTGAGATCGAGCATCCATGGGTTGCTGCTGCTGAGACGGCCCTGTCTGACTATTAATTGACTCCATGAGTTGCTGCACCTTGAGTTCCAATTCCGTTAGCCGCTCTTCACCCTTCTTCTTCTTTCTTGCACGGCTTCTATAAGTGTCAGCGTGTTGCGGATACGCTTTCTTAATGGTGACACCGCCGGGCATGCCTCGTAAACGTCCCCAGTGTTCAGGATTCCCTAGGGCCCGTGTCAGCTCGTCGTCCTCTCTATAGGGTTTCCACACACCCCGTTTAACTTCCTCTATTACCTTTTCAATCTTCGGGACGATTTCTTCTACTTTTTTCTTGAATTTTTCAACCTTCGGGACAATTACCCTGTTTCCTCGTCCAACGTTGCGCCATGCGCGAACAACCAGAATTTGGACCTTTCGGGCCAGTAGTATGTCTGTGGAGTGATATCTTTAGCAAAGATTTTATCTTCTAAGGCTAGCCACTTAGGAATGGCTGACCTGTAGCCACCTGTCCCCAAGTTATGGTGGTGAACCTTATTCGCGGCATTTGCCTTATTTATGTTCGATCGGGCCACAGCCGCATCCGATTTCTTATACGCCTTAAACTCTTCCCAGTGATCTCTTATCTTCACTAGTTTTTCTTCACTGAAATCTGGATCAACTGTTTTATATTTTGCCCATAATGTTTGCTTATATTTCCGAAATGCGTCGGCCATCTTGGAGAGAGTCCACTGCTTGAGTTTCAACTTCGTGGTGGGTTCAATATCATCCGGGAGGTTAAATGCTCCAAGAGTGTGTCAAAGCACAAATCTTTCAAATGGTTGTGGACATAGCAGGGGTCATCCTCGGCAACGCCCGCCGGCTTATTCCATTCTGGTATGGAGATCGGGACCAAGTCCCTAACAATAACTCCAGCTTGACTTATATATTTTTTGCGGTTCTCTGGGGGTTCCACCGGATCGCCCTCTTCATCAATTTCATAGATCGGTAACTTTGCATCTTTGCTCGTCATTCTTTTCGTGCGGCCTCGAGGAGCTTGATTCTTAGCCTTTTTATTCGAGGTGGAGGCCTAAAGTAAGAAATATAATGCGTTACTAAGTGCAATACAAATCAGTTAATGCATTTTGTGATCAACAAAATATAGAATTCATATATATACCTCGAGGTGGAGGGTGTTTGAGGTGGCGGGTGTTATTTCTTCTTCATCTAAAAGACCCTCACCAGAGTCCATCAGAAATTGTGAGGCAAATTCCTCAAAATCAAGATCTACACCGGCACCGGCGCCTTCTCACCGGCGCCTTCTCCACCGGCAGCATCTTTATCGCGATGCTCAAAAATACTCTGCATTAATATGTCTTCATTCTCCTCGTCTCGCACATAGCCAGGCTCCATAGCTCAATGTTCCTACACTCAATAAAATTTGCATAAATTTGCATGTATAAATTTGCATTTATAAATTTGCATCTATAGTTCTAACACATTGCTAAAAATTTGATCAAAAGTTCTAACACAAAATTGCATCAAAAATTGCATCTAGTTCTAACACTAGATAATAATTAACCTAAATATGCAAAAAAAAAAAGATTGCTAACACATTGTTAAAAATTGCAAAATTACAAAAATTGCTAACACTAGATAAAGTTTCCAACACATTGCAAAGTGCTAAAGTTTCCAACACATTTCTAAATTTCATAACATTATTTCCTACACTCAATAAAATTTGCATAAATTTGCATGTATAAATTTGCATCTATAAATTTGCATCTATAAATTTGCATCTATAGTTCTAACACATTGCTAAAAATTTGATCAAAAGTTCTAACACAAAATTGCATAAAAAATTGCATCTAGTTCTAACACTAGATAATAATTAACCTAAATATGCAAAAAAAAAAAGATTGCTAACACATTGTTAAAAATTGCAAAATTACAAAAATTGCTAACACTAGATAAAGTTTCCAACACATTGCAAAGTGCTAAAGTTTCCAACACATTTCTAAATTTCATAACATTATTTCCTACACTCAATAAAATTTGCATTAATTTGCATGTATAAATTTGCATCTATAAATTTGCATCTATAGTTCTAACACATTGCTAAAAATTTGATCAAAAGTTCTAACACAAAATTGCATCAAAAATTGCATCTAGTTCTAACACTAGATAATAATTAACCTAAATATGCAAAAAAAAAAAGATTGCTAACACATTGTTAAAAATTGCAAAATTACAAAAATTGCTAACACTAGATAAAGTTTCCAACACATTGCAAAGTGCTAAAGTTTCCAACACATTTCTAAATTTCATAACATTATTTTCTAACACTAAATTTCATACAAATTAACTAGAAATTTCATTGCTAACAACCTAAATTTGCTTACACTGTAATATCCTAAATTTTCTAACACTAGATAATAACCTAAAAATGAAAAAAAAAATGAATCTTGCCCTGCTACCGGCCTCCTGCTCCACCAGGTGCCGCCGCACCTCCACCTGGCGCCGCTGCACCTCCACCAGGCGCCACCACTCCTCCCGCGGAGGAGGAGGAGGACGACAACTTCGACTGGAGCGACGACGGGGAAGAGGGTTGTGGGTTGCAGATACAGGAGGCCATGGAAGCCTCATTCCAGTCTGTCCGCGACTACCCTGTCCAGCGAGCCAAGACTTCCTACCAGCTCAAGGCGAAGGAGGCTTCCGAGCTGGATTGGGCGCTGAAAGACTCATCCTCCATGGATCTTGCCCTCCGCCGCAAACGTGCGCGCGAGAACCGGGCGGCCGCCGACGGGGCTGGCTCCTCCCGCCGTTCCCCCTAATCCTACGGCCTTCGAGCCAGCAAGTCCGTTTATGTAGAATAATGTTGGTGATGTTGGATCAGGGGTGTGTTTCTTTCAAGCGCTTGTGAGACGTTGGATCATGTGTAATAATGTATTAAACCTTTTATGTGGCTCGTGAGTGCCTGCATATCAAATCGACCTTCGATCCACAGCGGCAAGACGTCTCTGATGATCTACGACCGTCCCAAAAAGTGTTGGGAATGTCGCAGATCATCAGAGCGCCTTGCCGCTGCTTGGATCGGACCGAGGGGCATGGCTACCACTTCCACCACCCCACCACTCCCACCTCCTCGGCAATTCATCATTGCGTCACCCTAATCCAGTGGCTGGATTCAACCTACCTGAGGGCTTGTGTTTCCAACAGCGTCGTTGTGTTGTCCTTGTTCACCGTCCTACAGGAGGTGGCTCCAATGGCTGGCCGGTGAACAAGGACGAACACAATAATGCCAGGGAACATGCCAGCAGGTAGGCTAAATCCAGCCATTGGATTCGGTGGCGAAGGTAGACGCTCGTTGTGTGCCGTTCGCTGCAGGGACGCCGCTATTTATAGGCGATTAGAAAGTGTACCTGTGGATGAGGTGGGAGTGCTGATCCAACAGCTCACAAGCCCTCAAAAGAAACACACCCCTGATCCAACGGCTCACAAGCGTTTGAAAGAAACACACGATCCGTGTGCTTCTTCAGTCCCGGTTGGTGTTACCAACCGGGACTAAAGGCGGGCTTTGCGGTCACGACTCGTGTCCTCCGGCCACCGTTTCCCGCCAACGTTTCCCGCTATCGTTCCCGCCACCGTTTCCCGCCAAATGCTTTGCAATTTCAAGTTGAAAAACAAATAGAAAAAAGGACCACGGCACAGAAATGTCGCACGGTTACATAAAAGGTTTTATACATATTAATTATTACACATCACCAACAACATCCCTACCTAGCTAGTGTTCACTTGTTCTTCGTGTGTGTCCCTTTCTTCTTATTGCACCGTAGCCATGGACAAAATTCTTCATTTAACGTGATGGTTGGGTCAATTTTCACTTTGAAGGGCGGAATTTCATGAAACTTATTGTAATCTTCTGACATGTCCGTGTGGTCCTCCACTCCCACGATGTTTCTTTTACCTGAAAGAACTATGTGGCGCTTTGGCTCATCGTATGATGTATTCGCTTGCTTATCTTTTCTTTTTTTTGGTAGGGTAGACATGTCCTTCACATAGAAAACCTGAGCCACTTCACTGGCTAAAATGAATGGTTCGTTCTCGTACTGAAGATTCTTGAAATCCATTGTAGTCATTCCGTACAGTGTGTCTACGGCTACACCGCCATCTAGGTTGAACCATTTGCACTTGAACAAAGGAATCTTAAATGAAGGTCCATAGTCCAGTTCCCATATCTCCTCTATGTAACCATAATATGTTACCTTTTCCCCACTGCAGCCATCTATTGCATCAAAGCGAACACCACTGTTTTGGTTGGTGCTCTTTTTATCTTGGTCGGCCGTGTAAAATGTATTTCCATTTATCTCGTACCCTTGAAAAGTCAATATAGTCGAAGATGGTGACTTGGCCAAATAGTATAGCTGTAGTTCATTTGTGGTGACATTCATCAGAAGTTTCTGTAACCAACCGCCAAAAGTCTTGAAGTGTACTCCATCAATCTCATCTTCTGGGTATTGGGAGCGTAAATAATTCTTGTGTTGCTCGATATACGGAGCCACCAAGATGGAATTATGCAGAACTGTGTAGTGTGCTCGAGTGAAAGAATCCACGTCTTCACATATGATTGCTTTCTTTCCTAGCGTGCCTTTTCCACGCAGTCTCCCCTCATGACGCGATTGAGGAACACCAATCGGCTTAAGATCAGGAATAAAGTCAACACAAAACTCAATGACCTCCTCAGTTCCATAACCCTTGGAGATGCTTCCTTCTGGCCTAGCACGGTTATGAACGTATTTCTTTAAGACTCCCATAAACCTCTCAAAGGGGAACATGTTGTGTAGAAATACAGGACCGAGAACACGTATCTCTTCCACCAGGTGAACTAGAAGGTGCGTCATAATATTGAAGAAGGTTGGTGGGAACACCAACTCGAAGCTGACAAGACATTGGACCACATCATTCTCTATATCTTTTAGAGTAAGCGGATTGATAACCTTCTGAGAAATTGCATTCAGGAATGCACATAGCTTCACAATGGGTACTCGAACATTTTCTGGTAGAAGTCCCCTCAATGCAACCGGAAGTAATTGTGTCATAATCACGTGACAGTCATGAGACTTTAGGTTCTGAAACTTTTGCTCTTTTATGTTTATTATTCCCTTTATATTCGACGAGAAGCCAGATGGAACCTTCATACTGCGAAGACATTCAAAAAATATTTTCTTCTCTCCTTTCGTAAGAGCGTAGCTCGCAGGACCTTGATGATTATCAGAATGATCGCCGTCTCGTGAATGCATACGTCGATGGGCCTGTCTTGCTTCCGGTGTATCTTTTGACTTTCCATACACGCCCAACAAGTTAAGCAGGTTCAAGCAAAGATTTTTTGTCACGTGCATCACGTCGATTGCAGAGTGAACCTCTAGCATTATCCAATAGGGCAGCTCCCAAAATATAGATTTCTTCTTCCACATGGGAACGTGGTTCTGAGCGTCTTTCGGAACAGATAGTGCTCCAGCACCCTTCCCAAAGATTACTTTTAAATCCTTGACCATTTCATGTATAACAGAACTAGATGGTCGAGTAGGCTTCCGCCGAATATCTTCCTCACCTTTGTAATGTTGGCCTTCCTTTCTTACTGAATGCCTCGGTACAAGCCATCGACGATGGCCCAGGTACACAATCTTGTTACCTATATGTATACCTTGAGTCTCACCTAAACAATGCGTACATGCATTGTATCCCTTGTTTGACTGTCCTGAAATGTTACTAAGAGCAGGCCAATCATTGATGGTTACAAACAAGAGCGCTCGTAGGTCAAATTCTGTTTGTCCGTGCTCATCCCACACACGCACACCTTCATCACTCCACAACTGTAAAAGTTCTTCCACCAATGGCCTCAGGTACACATCAATGTCGTTGCCAGGTTGCTTCGGTCCTTGGATGAGCACTGGCATCATAATGAACTTCCGCTTCATGCACAACCAGGGAGGAAGGTTATATATACATAGAGTCACAGGCCAAGTGCTATGACTGGAGCTCTGCTCTCCAAATGGATTAAAGCCATCTGTACTTAGACCAAATCTTAAGTTCCTAGCGTCATCCGAAAATTTCGGGAACTCTCTGTCGATTTTTCTCCACTGGGACCCATCAGCGGGGTGTCTGATCATCAGGTCTTTTTTACGTTCTTCTTTGTGCCAGCGCAACAACTTGGCATGCTCTTTGTTTTGGAACAAACGTTTCAGACGTGGTATTATAGGAGCATACCACATCACCTTGGCAGGAATCCTCTTCCTTGGACAACCTTGCTCGCCCTCAACTTCACCTGGGTCATCTCGCCCAATCTTAAACCGCAATGCACCGCATACAGGACAAGCATTTAAATTTGCGTGCTTGCCGCGGTAGAGGATGCAGTCATTAATGCATGCATGTATCTTCTGCACCTCTAATCCTAAAGGGCAGACAACCTTCTTTGCTTCGTACGTACTAGAGGGCAATTCGTTTTCATTTGGAAGCATCTTCTTAATTATTTTCAGCAAACTTTCAAAGTGCTTGTCGGTAGTACCACTCTCTGCCTTCCATTGTAGCATTTCCAGTATGGTACCGAGCTTTTTCTGGCCATCTGTACAAGTTGGGTACAACAATTTGGTGTGATCGGCTAACATGCGCTCCAACTTCAACCTCTCGTTTTCACTTCCACAGTCCATTTGTGCATCATGAATGGCCTGACGAAGATCATCGTCAGGCTCATCTTTTTTTTCATCCTCTTCAACTTCGTCTTCCCCCATTGAAGTACCACCGTGTTCATCGAACATAGGATAGTTGTCATTATCCTCTTCTTCTTCATTCTCTTCCATTATAACCCCTGTTTCTCCGTGCCTGGTCCAACAATAATAACCACGCATGAAACCATTTTGCAACAGGTGTTGGTGAAGCTTGGCTGAGGAAGGGTAATCCTTCTTATTCTCACAGAGACTGCATGGACAACACATAAAACCATTTTTTCGCTTGCTTATCTCGGCCACAGTGAGAAATTCATGCATGCCCTTAAGGAAATCGTCAGAAACTCGGGAACTGTACATCCATTGACGTCTCATCTGCATTATGCATGCCAGTAATGAATAGATAAGTGACCATAATAATTCTTACAAGTTCTTCAAGCAAAGTAGAGTGGCGACAAATGTAATACATTGTAGCATTAAATATTCATTAATTTAAACTAACATAGAACTATCTACGACGGTGAGGACGTGAATGTTGTGACACTGAAATACAAAAACATAATTTAGTTTAAGCTCAAACTGAATAAACAAAATTGAGCTAAATAAGCAGAATGAGCTAACTTAGGCATTTCATCAAACACCTACCTAGCACTAGAAATATAAAATGAGCTAAATAAGCTAAACAACTAAAGAAACGAGCGCCGGAAGAGAGAGTTTGCAGTTGCTAACCCTTGGATAGATGCACAGCCGTCAAATCTTAACAAATGGGGCAAAAAATCGTGGAAGAAATCGAGCTCGGTGGAGAGAAAATGGAGATGAAACTCGAGCTCAAAATGGCCATGGCTGGCTCGGGGTGGAAGATGTAGTTGAAGGACCTGCAGTCCCGGTTCCAGCCACAAACCGCGACTAAAGGGTCACCTTTAGTCGCGGTTCCAGCCACGAACCGCGACTAAAGGTCCTCGCGCGGGCCCCGCGCGGCCCCTGGCCGCTAAAGCCGCAGGCGGAGGACCTTCAGTCGCGGTTCGTGGATGGAACCGCGACTAAATGTCCCGCACCAACCGGACACCTGTCCTAGCCGTTGGAGATGTCGGAGCCGGAGCCCTCTAGTCGCGGTTCGGAAAGGAACCGTGACTAAAGGTCTGGCTCTATTGCCTCTTTTCTACTAGTGTAGCGTGTGTGTGTCATGTAACGTGTTAGCTGCTTTGTACGTGAATATTTTGTGTCTATCTTTCATTAAATCAAAGCCATTAATTATGTATCTAACTGTTTAAATAATTCCGATGATGTGGATTTACGTGGTGCCTCGAAAAACTCTCATTTTGCTTTTAGTATATAATAGATTAAGAAATTAACTACCGATCTTATCTCTTTGCTTGCATGGATCAGGTTATTTGAAAATTTGTTCCGTGATTGCAGGGATTCGGGACGCGCGGCCTTTACGCATGTATTAATACCCGACCAGACGGCGACTCATCTGATGGTTGCTAGCTTGCCAGCAAAATCTCCGGCGGCGTCGACCATACTCGGCAATGTGCTCCTCATCCGGCGACCGTTTGGCCGCTCGATCGACGGCTGATCTCGGATCGCAAACATCGATTGTAAGCTGCAGGCCCGAATCTATCATGTTTTCTTCTTAGTTTCGGTTAATCCATTGTTTATGTCTTGCTACTCCTTTCTCATGTCGGCGTATTGAAGTCAGGCAGCCAAGCGGATTGACGATGGAGACGACATGCATGCAGCTATCGCCTAGCGCCGGCGGCGGCTCGACGTGGCGACGACATGCATGTGGCCGACGGCGGTTCGACATGGCGACGAAGGAGACGACGGCGACGACCGAGATGAGATCAAGATGCATGCGACCGACAACGGCTCGACGTGGTGTCTCGACGACTGAGACGAGATGCGGCCGGTGGTGGTAGTGCAAAGTGAACGAGCCAACGTGCGCGTGGCAGATTCATGTATATGGCCATTGATGCACCGGGCTCCCTAGTCGAGCTTGCCCTTGACCGACTGGTAGCACGCGCACGCCGGCGGGAGCGAGGGTGAATAACATGTTCGTCAATGTGGATCCAATATACGTGCGTACATGTTCATGGGGATCATATACTTCTTCATTTTTTGACGTTCGTATACTTTGTAATTTTTGTTTGCTGTTTTTACTCCTTTTATAACTGTCTGGTATATTCTCGTCTTACAAATAATTATATAATTCACATAAATTCAGTATATACTTCTTTGAGTATTGCACATACTGACATACTTCTCTTGAAGAGAGAGAAAAGTGAGTATATACTTCTTGAGATGATAATCAGTATATACTTCTTGAGATGATAATCATAAAAAAAGTTAGTATATATTCTTACAAAAAGTATATACCTATTTAAAAAGTTGGAGTATATAACACTTTTAAAAACAGCACATACCTATTTTAAAAGTTGTATTTACCATTTCTAAAGCAGTATATACCCTTTAAAAAGGAGTATATACCACTTCAAAAATAAAGTGGTATGTACTATTCCATTCTAGAAACTGCTATGTTTTTCACTTCAAATAAGGTAGTGTCTACCTAGCTTGTTCTAAACAAACGTACTTCCTTTTAAATAAGGCAGTGTGTACCTTATTAGTCTGAATAATGTAGTATATACTTTGGTTTAAAAAACGCTCCACATACTACATTATAAATTAAGTAGTATATACTTCGTTCCATAAAATGAGTGTATATTCCCAAAATGTATATACTCCTAGTATGAAAAAGTAGTATATACTTCATTTTAATTATGTCGTATGTGTACTCCAGCATATATATAAAATGTGGTATATACTCCAAACTAGCATCGGATATACTAGCTTGTTTGTAGCTGATATAGAATACTTCGTTAGTAGCACATGCGTCGGCTTGGAAGCAAAAGAAAAAAGAATGGTGTCAACATAGTTCTTCCCAACTCAAATTTAGATCACGCATGCACGTTCCTAGCTTCTAGGGATTAGCTATGCATGCAAAGCAATTACTTTTTTAATTAATTAGCACGGTTTGGATAGTTAGGGATTTAGGCAAGCTGACCGTAACAAACTCGTGGGCCAATAGGAGAGATGAGCAACGACGTTGCCTTCTTTCAGGGAGTAGTCATGCACGCGAAGGATAGCTTTGACCAATTAACACGATTAGTTAGCTACTGTTAGCGATTATATGCCTAAAACTTATCCATTAGCGCGGGTTCACGACTAGTATATATAGTTTAACTTCTGGGAACATTTTATTTGTACAAACTTAGATGCACAGTACTAGTGGAGTACAGCATGCATCACTTTTATTTATTTATTACACACACATGCATACATGCATGCTAGATCGAGTACTTAGCCGGTGCATGCATATATATATATACATATGTGTTATCGGATCCCGTCCTGCTTATTCATCACACACATACTATAATCCATGGAGGATGGGATTGTTGGTCGATGGTGATTCAGCCAGTGCGCGCGCCGACGTAGGTGCCGAAGGCGGCGATGTAGTTGCCGGCGGAGCGGCCGAAGAAGCTGAGTGCGGCGCCGGTGCCCTGCTGCAGCGGCACGCTGAACCAGTTGGTCGACTCATCAGGGCTACCGTACGGCCCATACTGACCTCCCTTAGTGGTGGAGAAGGTGAGCGAGGTCACGCCGTAGTCGTCCGTGGTGCCACTGACGCAGTTCACGAACTCTCCCTGCGCCATATTAAACTGCACCACCAGCATCCATCAGATATATGTATTGAGTTGAGATGAATCCATGGTCAATACATTAATGATACATATGGATGTATGAATCAAAGAACCTGGTTCGGCTGTCCCTTGTCTGAGCCACAGGTGGGGACGTCGATGGTCTGCCCATTCTGGTCGAGGTACACGAAGGAGAAGCCATTGACACGGTCGGAGTTATAGATGGTGACGCTCAGCAGGTGCCTTGGCAGGTTCTTCAGGTTGATGTCCGTGGTCCGGCCCTGGGGCTGACCCCATGCACCCATCTTCACGACCTGCTTTTCCCCTGTCACGTACACGCCGAGCGCAGCGAGGCTGTTGGCGCCGGAGATGCCGAAGAAGCTGATCACCTCGCCGCCATTGATCTCGTTCAGAGGCACGCTGAACGTGCTTCCCGACGGGCAACCGAACTGGTACTCCGACCCCTTGCTGGTGACTATGTTGAGCGAGGTCACGCCCTCGCTGTCCGTGGTGCCACTGAGGTGGTTCACGTAATCGCCCGTCAGTATGTCGATCTGCATGCACCAAAGTGCAATTTTGGGATGACTATGGAGATCAAGGAAAAACATATTTTTTTCCGTTGACCCAAGTTTCGGCGTGACCAAAATATATTTCTTTTTCCGAAATTAAAAACCTTGATGGAGTTACGAGTGAATAATCTACACTCACCTTCTCCTCCAATCCTGCGCAGCCGCAGGCACTGGAGCCCCACGGGCCGATGGAGATGGGCGTCCCCTTCTGATCGACGTACACGAAGGAGAAGGCGTAGATACGGCCTCTAGGGACGCTGCTGTGGCTAACAGTGATGCTCTTGAGGCGTGCGGGATTGCTGCTGCTGCTGATGTCCTTAGATGTGCCCCTTTTTGCTCCCCATGGCCCAACCTTCATGATGGCCGACCCACGCTACATCACAAATTAATTTGTCAACACCTTCCTGTCAAATTAGTTGATTGTTTGCCTCGTACATGTATCTATATATACATGCGGCGTTTGACAGCCTACTATACCTATGTTCTGTTGTTATACACATATAATATAGTAGTTGCTAGCTAGTAGGTGCCTTACCGCCATTCCCGGCCGAGCTACTTCAACTGAAACCCAACTTAGCAAGTGTGCTTGTCTCAGTCTGATGTATCTCTCCAACTTCGATGGACTCATAGTTCATGGAAGCCCGGCTATTTATAGAGGAAGGGGGCCACTTCTCCCCAATTTTGGTGTCTGATAGCGATGTGCACTGGTACGAAAATTTAAGGGGACAATGTAGAACAAATCGGATGTCATAATGGAATGGTGACTTGGACAAAACAAAAGAAAAAAAATACCCAATGACACGGTGGGACTATCGGCGGCGTTGATTGTCTTGGGACTTATGTTTATACAACTTAAAGAGTGGGGCTATCAGCCAAGATTTTACCATCAACTATCCAAGAACATAAATGAATTATTTGTTCGATCCGGCTACTAAAACAACCATGAATTTCAAAATTGGCAAAATGATATTGTACATAGCGGATCACCTATTTGGTTATTCCATCAAATTAAATGTCAATTTATAAGAATATTACATGGCTTCTTTCTATCAAATGCATGTGGCACACAAGAACAACTCCAAATTAAAGGCTATCACACTTTGTTACAGCAATATATTTACCTTGGGTGCGTGGTGTGGTCATAGAATACAACCATAGGCAAAGTTAAACTTTATATACTTTAGGGAAGTCAGTCGTGAAGAGTAAATTCTCCTTTGCTGAGTATGCATTAATTGAGCTAGATGCAATAGCTACGAATTTCTTTTTTCATAGGAATATTCGTTATAGCTTCTTAGTATCAAGTGCAGGAATACATGCCTTCCTATTACTAGGAACAATACGGTTGTAAGCACCAAGTCCACAAGGGTGAGAAGAGTATCTTTATCTAACTTGAACTTTTCCGTATATATCAATATATTTATGATTATAATATTAAAGCAGAAGAATTTCTATGTGGAGATTTAATGAAAGTTAATGGATGACTGAAATTCAATTGGATTTTAGAATCCTAATTATATGTACTATGTCTGATCGATACCATCTCTTTTATTCAACAATGGAATATTTAAGCTAGAAGATACTAGCTAGCTAGTCGTGAGGATAACTGGATAAGCATGCACGAATGCTCAGCGTGAGCCTAGCTCAAGGAGTGATCCAGTTAGTTAGATGAGGTGCATGCATGAACGTTGAGTTAGTGGTCTCCTCACATGTAGCAGCATGCATTTGGCCTGGTGGGTCGAGTGTCCGTATGGCTAAGGAATAGGCCAGGTGTGTTAGTGCATGGTGTGCTTATTTAAGACATTGTAATCAAGTTGTGATATGAGGAGTTGATAAATATACAGAAAAGTCACAAGTGCGTGTGCTGCAACGTGAGAAGTGTGAGGTCTGTCTACTGCGTACTCACGTGCGTGTATCCATCTTTTTTTTCGAAATGGGGAAAGCCCCAGCCTCTGCATCGATTGATACACACAGCTTTTATTGCAACGTCTTAGTAGTTCAGGGTTTACATCTCATAACAGAAACAGAGTACGAAAGCAACAGACAGCCAATCAAATAAAAAGAAAGAAAACAAGCTTCTTAGCGTCTTGTATTCTTCTTAAACATCTTGAATTCTTTTAGAGAGCCGCCAGGTACCCCGGGCATAGATATCCGAAGCGACCGCCTCTAGCCGGGTGCCTCCAGAGTCGATAAGCGCACGTTGCGCCTCCGGGACCAGGAAAGACCACTCGTGGATCCAGTGGGAAGCCATGCGGATTACCTGTAAAAAATTGGTATGGACACCTTTGTTAAAAATGATATCATTCTTGCATTTCCAGCGAGACCATAATAAAGCACAAGTCCCCACACGAATTTGTGCCTTAAAATTCTTTTCAACCCCATTTAGCCAATTACCGAACATATTCGTACCATTAACCGGTGGGGTGATATTAAAAGCATATTGCACCACGGTCCATAAAAAATGCGCAAAAGGGCATGTAAAAAATAAATGATCAATAGACTCCTCCGAATCACAGAACACACATTTCTTACATCCATTCCAATTACGTTTAGCAAGGTTATCTTTCGTTAAAATAACTTTGTTAAACAAGAAACACATAAAGATCTTAATCTTCAACGGGACCTTTAGTTTCCAAATATGTTTGCGCAAATCAACAGTATGACCATTTAAAAGATCTTCATACATGGATTTTACCGTAAAAGATCACGAAGTAGTAAGTTTCTAAACAAATTTATCATCTTCATTTGTTAGGTTAAAGGTCATAAGCCGTTGACGCAAATGCAGCCAAGCATCCCATTTGTTGCCTATTAAGTTTCGTCTAAACTCTATATGCACAGCAGAATTTGCTAAGGCATCGGCCACCAAAACATTTTTTTGGCGTACCACATTATATAACAAAGGGTATTGAGCTTCCAATGGGACTTCTCCCAACCATGTATCCTCCCAAAAACGGGTTGCTTGACCATTTCCTACTACAAATTCACCTCTGCTGAAAAAGTAGTCTTTTACATTCATAAGGCCCTTCCAAAACTGTGAGTCAGTGGGTTTAGATGTCAGTTGTGACAATGTCTTATTTTGTAGGTATTTATTTTGTAGTTTTTCTTGCCATACTCCTTCATTGATAAGCTTGAACAACCACTTACTTAATAAGCATTTATTCATAATATCAAGAACCTCAATTCCTAACCCCCTTGGTCTTTGGGTCTACAGATAATATTCCATATTGTGAGTCTGTATTTTTGTTTATGTTGATCACTCTGCCAAAAGAAACGGGACCTATAAAAATCCAGCCTTTTCAATACCCCTTTGGGTATCTCTAAAAAGGATAGCATAAACATAGGTAAACTGGTAAGAACATAATTTATTAGGACTAGCCTGTCCCCGTACGAGAGTAGCTTGCCTTGCGAGCAACCCAGCTTCTTCTCAAACCGTGTTTCTACTGGATTCCATTCTTTATTTAGAAGTTTCCTATAGTGGATGGGAACCCCTAGGTATCTGAACGGAAGGGCGCCCGACTCACACCCAAAACAGAAAATTTCGCTTTTATGAAATTTTCTTTTAAGCCTAGATAGTTGCTCAAAGATGCAAAAAATCAATTTCATGTTAACCGCCTTTTCTAGGTCTAGTTCCATGAATAAAATAGTATCATCCGCATATTGCAGGATAGAGACCCCCCCTCAACTAGATGAGGGATGAGGCCCCCCAAACTTAACCATCCTCTTTCGCTCTTGTGATGAGAATAGCTAGCGTATCCGCCACTATGTTAAATAGTATCCATCTATTTTGGGCAATGCCAAAAAAAATTGGCTACATCGGCACCATCTCGGATACGTAGAAGTAGCCTTTGATTTATAGAGTTCGGGGTACCCCAGGCCAACGAAGAAGAATGAAGTAGGGTACGTATATTCTACAACCGGTTGTATTTTAGTGCCCTACAACCGGCCGGTCCTATAAGGGCGTGATTCTACTGAGAAATAGAAAAAAACGGCCGAACTGCCCCCACATCCATCTTCCCGCACGATTCATCCTCCACCTCCACTATGGTGAGGTCATTGTCCTGCTTGCCAGCTCCCGGACCACGTCGTGCTGCTGGTGTTGCAGTTCGTGCAAAACGGTTTGGTGCGTCTAGTTTTGCCTCCAACATGTTTGTTTAAATGCCCGTGAGAGCAGTACACTTGATTAAATTATTAGGTGCAAGCTTTCGAATCAAAGAAGTACAGTTCAGGTCCTCCGCTTCATTCTTGCTGCTTCTGGAGTGAGACGCTGTCATTGGTTCTCCGGCTTCCTACGACCCCGTCAGCCCTATAGTGGGTTGTCAACCCTGCTCGAATCAACCAGCGATGTTGTTCCTACGCCTCCACAGACCACAGCTCCACTTGCCTGAGCGAGAGGGATGTCGTCCCCTGCCCGAGTCGAAAGGCGTGGAGCTGCTGCTACTAATGCGTTTCTATTCTTTTCTTTTCTCGTCAAATCAATTTTTTTGTTAGATGGTTAAGCATTAGCCCGTATCATTCCGCTTAGAAATTACTCACGAGGCAGTACACTAGCAACATTTTTGGAAGTGCACTCATTTCAGTAGTGGCAGTGCATTTGAAGTCCAAATACAAAAGCGGAATCGGAAGGACACACCACTTGCACGGGAAAGTGCACAAGTTCCACATGGGCAGTACAAATGATATTAAATAATCAATATACATCAAAAAGTCACTTAGTTACGGAAAGAAATGCAGAAGATTAGAGAATTAATCGACACGACGTACACATAGCATTGCTCGGAAGTACAAAAATGTGAAGTCAAGAAAAAAATCATCCCGTCCAAGTTCATTTCGTAACCCGTGGAAGGCCACTCATTTTTGTGTTTGCATCGGAACCAAACGGAAAATGATTATCGTCCCAGGGAAGTACACTAAGGACTTTAGAAGTGCGCTGCCTGAATGCGAGAAGTACACGAAAATCGATTAAAAGCAAAAAAAGATGGACACCGTATGTAACGGACACCATATGAAACACTAGTTGCTAAAATCAACGATGAGAAGTACACATATAAAGGCGGATAAGTACACAAAGAGAGGACGGGAAGTACGAATGTTCAATATCGGGGAGTGCACCGTCCCGTGAAGTGCAGTATGACGGGAAGTACACGTTCTGATTACGAGAAGTATGGGACAAATAATAATATCACGCACAAAAGGTGGGAAGTGCACGCAGTGATTCCGAGAAGTACAAAGTTAGACGTACTTTTTTTTAAGTATACATGACGCATGTCAGCTGTAATAACTTAAAAAAGTACAGATTACAATAAGAGGAAATACATATAGGCAACCGGGAGAAGTACAAACGCTTAAGCACGTATAAGGCAGTACACATGTAAAGGAATTGAGGAGTACAAGTATGCTGATGCAGGAAGTCCATGCGTATTTTCATAACAGTACAATTATACTTCCTGGTAAAAAAAGAAAAAAAAATCCATACTGCTGGACAAATAAGTACAGTGTTCTACAAAGGGGAAGTACACATAGATGGAATAAATATTTATTACAGCATACCAAATAGGAATGCGCCGAAAAAGAAATACACACGACACCTAGATGAAATTCACGTGAGCACATATACCGGGAATTTCACTCGTGTGTAGAGGGAAGTCCAGATACTCCATTTTATAGGAAGTACACACGGAAGCATTAGGACACTAAATCATTATCGGAAGTGCCAGGAAGTACACATGGTTGCAGAAGGAAGTATACATTTTTTTTCAAATTTTTCGTAGATAGCCCCTCACTTCATCTTTCCAATGCAAAAAGAATCACTGATTCGATTGCCAAATAATTTTTTAAACGGATAAAATAGGTTTGACCAAAATTTAACAGAGAAAAAAACCCACTTAAAAATCAATTTTCGAGATTGTCATTACCTGTTTTACTGGTAGCTTTAATAGATGCGTCTTTTCAGCCCCAGCATTTTGAGTGGCCATTTACCTGAAACAGACACCATATGAGAAAGTTATCGTTGTTTTACTGAACACTACTCACGAAAAACCCGTCGGCAGTACACACGCATATACCAGGAAGTTCACTCGTGTGTCGAGAAAAGTCCAGGTACTCTGTTTTATAGGAAGTACACACAGTGACTTCGCGAAGTACACTAAATCATCATCGCATGTGCAGTATGTCCGCCGGGAAGTACACATGGTTGTATCTAGAAGTACACATTTTTTCAAATTTTTCATAGATAGCCCCTGACTCCATCTTTCCAACACAAAAAGAATCACTCGATTCGAAGGTCGCATGGGTAGGCAAATAATTTTTTAAACGGGGAAAATCGGTTTGACCGAACTTTGACCGCGAAAAAACGCACTTAGAATTCAATTTTTGAGTTCGTCGTTCACCGGTAACTTTAAAAGATGCGTCTTCTCAGCCCGAACATTTTAAGAGGTCATAGAACTAAAATGGACACCGTATGAGAAAATTGTTGCTATTTTAATGAACAATACTCGCGAAAACACCGTCGGCAGTACATACTCATCAACCGAAAAGTTCACATGTATGTCGAGGGAAGTCCAGGTACCTTGTTTTTTTGAGGCGGAAATATATCATAATAATCTCATTGATTTGAGATCTGGGTGCCTCAACCGTCTGTACCAAAAGTTTCATATGGTGTAATATGAGTCTAATTTTATTAAATATTGTATTCAACCACGAATCGAAGTGCCTAACTCGTCTAATTTGACCGTCGCCTCTCGTGAAACACCGGTATTGTGATGTTAGAACTTTCAAAATTACTTTTAAACCATAATGAATTTGCGAAATCGGCCAAAATGAAAAGGATGTGTATCGTCATTATCTTTTCAACGCCATATCGTTTGCATCATTCCGATAAACGTTTGATAAACCGCGGATGAAATACCGCCCGCCCGTATATGCCACGTTACAGATTAGAGTATTTTTTAAATTACTATTAATCGGTTATGATTTTCAAAAAACCGTAAAAGCAAAAAAAGTTGCGGAATTTCAACAGCTTTCCAACGGCATATCATTTACATCATTCCGACAAGTGGTTGAGAAAATATTTGAAAAATACGTTTGCTGGGATATTTTCAGATTTTGGTATATTTAAAATTGTGTTAAAACCCTACCGAATTTGAAAAAATGATGTGAAAGTAAAATATGCGGAATTTTATTATGTTTTCAACGGTATATCGTTTGCTCAATTTGGATAAACGGTACAAAAATTACGTCAAAACTGAGGTACAAATCATGTGCTACAGCGAGCAGTACAGTGTTGTGTCGCCGGAAGTGCAAAACTTTTTGCGGGAAGTACAGAACTGGTTGTAGGGAACTATTCTACAACCGGTTGTAGAATAGCTCGTAGCTATATATTATTTATAAATATCTAAGCAATATATTATTGAAAGTATAGTGTTAAGTAGTAGAGTACATAAAAAAGTTTCACTAACGTAGATACTACTCGAAACATATGCTGCCAAATCTTTCGCAGGTATTTCTGGGAATAAAGCACTGTATACAAATGCATAAACAAAGGTTCTGCTTTTTAAGCTGTTGACAGCAACCTTTAATTTGGTGATGCACTGCTGCGCAACCTGCACTTTATATAAAGAAGCTATCGAGAATATTCCTATAGAGTACAGAAATTCATAGCTATCGCATATACGAGCAATGCAAGCTAACTCAAACAGGTCGGATTTATTCTCTACAACTAATCTATTATGTACTAAAAGCAATATACGGATGTCTAGGATGTCTAATAGAGACACCACGTTAAGCCACATGTTAGAAATATATAATCCGTTGATTTTAGCCGTGACGATTGAGATTAACAGATAGAGAAGTTAAGTACAACTTTAATCGGGTACAAGCAAATCATATCCAACACGTACATAAAAAGGAGTTGGGATCATGTACGTGCAGGAAAAAAGTCAAAATCCATCACGTGTGACCTTCCAGAAAAAAAAAACAAGTACGCTCTAGATGTGTCACGTCCAAATTACCCACCTAGGACTTCTACAAAACTAGATCGTGTACATTCAAAAAAAAACAGTCATAATCCATCACGTGTGACCTTCCAGCAAGGAAAAAAAAACCACAAGCACGATCTAGATGAAAAAAAATCGAGAAAGGTCGTGAGTAATAATCCATCGTACACAACTTGGATCCAACATGTTTTAAGAGAAAAAACTTGGATGCAACGGTACGACCAAAATCCATTGCACACACGGGTATGCAACCGCCAACAGGTTTCAAAAAGAAAAGAAAAACGACCAACGCCAACGTCAACAATTTTTTGTTTTGTCGGTTGCGGAAACAATTCCGTGGATACCTATGACGACTCCCGAAAAAAATACATATATAACTATACGTGTAATGTAATGCTGGCCCGCAACAAACTTTTGTTTTGTCGGGTGCCGCAACAATTGCGGACTTGGTATCTTAAAAAGAAAAGAAAACAATTCGTAACTCGACAACAAAAGGAAAGTAAAAAACTGATTTTTTTTTCCTCAAGCCACCGGATTATCGAGGACAATAGATGAAAATCTCAAAAATCATTATTTTACCTAGCGATCAACTAAAAAAACACTAACCCGACTGGCCCAAAACACATAACCGAATGAAGCACCCTCCCATGAATCTAGGTCTTACACGAGCCGAAGACAAAAGAAAAATAGTGTGCATGATACTACAATAATTGAAGGAGTTCGCGGCAGTCTGCACAACGTGAAAAGAATAGTACTCCCTCCGTCCCAAAATATAAGCCGCCCTTAAATTTCGCTGGTCAACGACGTAAAACTTTGAACATGATTTGTACGTATAATATGTCCACAAAATTACTATATGATATAATGAAATGAAAGAATTTTGCAAGACGAATCCAACGGTATCATGTATACATTCTCAATCCATATAAGTCAGTATATATTAGTGGTCAAAATCGAGCATCAAGACTAGCACACAAATAGCGCCTTATATTTTGGGATGGAGGGAGTAGAATGTAATAACTCGAATACTGTACGCATGCATTTTTTTCGATAAACGACGATTTAGTACTAAAAAATATTACACACAGCCTCTGCATAACAAATTGTATGCATGTACAAAATAGTCTACACAAGTGATGCATGCTCGACTTGATTTAAGAATAGTAATCAATGCCCCCGCTAAAAAAATAGTGAAGTGTTGCAATTTGATCAAACAAAGCATTGGTAAAATTTGATGAGGGGCGATAAATTAATGATGAACATTAGCTCATCTCCTGGGGTAGTTGGTGTTAGCCAAAAAAAGAGAGATCACGCGCAAGATGTGGATAGTAGTTAGTTCAAGATCGGTAACTAGAGAGAACGGTCATACTGCTGTAGAAGAATGAGTAACCAAACATCACAATTATGAGATAAAAAGTCGTACACAACTATTCAACCTTGGTATGGAAAACTTGTATCTATTGACTTTATGGTAAAGGTAATTTTAAAAAGTATTTTGGAGATTGTTTGATCCTAGGATTTGTTTTATTGAGAATGTTATAAATCGTAAGAATGGTTCTCAATTGATCACACAAAAATCGAAACTAAAACTTTTGTTTGAGTGTAACCTTATTTAAAATCAAATACACTTTTTTGTTGGATAATTTAAATCATAAAGATTTTAATGGACATATCATTGCCATCAAGTTTTTTTATTTGGTTTGCGCTATTTTAGATATATCTATCAAATAATTGACATAACGTATTTGGACATAATGATGATAGTTACCGAGGAGTGTTCATGACAAGCTGGGAATTTTTTTTGATTCAATGGAAGTAGTAGAGATTAGAGAACATGTAGTAAACCGATGATTAATTAAAGTTTTGAAATTAGTTGCTTGACAAGACATGATAAATACATCTGAGTATGATTGTAGATCACCTGAACGGAAGAGTGTGGAACCATATAAAAATATAGCAAAATAGCACTACTACGTTACAAAACTTTGACATGACATTTTTAAAATATCGCACTAAATATTCGACCACAAATTAAATTGGTTCAAACCATTTTTCACACATATTATTTTACTTACCATCACATATTTTGTGTCCATAGAACCATGTAATTAAGAATTACATACTTTTACTATCTCTAAAACCATAAATAGTTTTGATAGGCCTATTCAATATGCTAAAGATGATGCCCTCGCATTTGCGAGGGCCACCTTGCTAGTTACATAAAAAAAGAAAATATGCAAACTTTAATCCTTTAACTATTTGTATGGGATGTTATATTTCTTCGCACCAAAATCGTTTCGCACAAAATCCTAGCCAGCTTAACGAAATATTTTGGGTTATATACCCACAAGTCCCATCCTCGGTTTTTCCAATAAAAAAATAACCCCAGACAGTTGATAGGAAGAAGAACGATCACGGTTTTCCACGTCGGCACCATCTCCCTGTAATCCTCCATTGATATAATCCGAAAACCACTGGACGTACGGCTATTACCCACCTCGGGGGCCAGAACCAGGATAGATCGCGTTCATTGTCTACTTCATTCTTCTTCGTTGGCCTGGGGTTCCCCGAATTATATAAATCAAAGGCTACTTCTACGTGTCCGAGATGGTGCCGACGTAGCCAATTTTTGTTGGCCTTGCCCAAGATAGATGGATACACGCACCTGAGTACAAAGTGGACACTTCTCACCATGCAGAAGAATTTCTATGTGGAGATTTAATGAAAGTTAATGGATGACTGAAATTCAATTGGATTTTAGAATCCTAATTATATGAACTATGTCTGATCGATACCATCTCTTTTATTCAACAATGGAATATTTAAGCTAGAAGATACTAGCTAGCTAGTCGTGAGGATAACTGGATAAGCATGCACGAATGCTCAGCGTGAGCCTAGCTCAAGGAGTGATCGAGTTAGTTAGATGAGGTGCATGCATGAACGTTGAGTTAGTGGTCTCCTCACATGTAGCTGCATGCATCTGGCCTGGTGGGTCGAGTGTCCGTATGGCTTAGGAATAGGCCAGGTGTGTTAGTGCATGGTGTGCTTATTTAAGACATTGTAATCAAGTTGTGATATGAGGAGTTGATAAATATACAGAAAAGTCACAAGTGCGTGTGCTGCAACGTGAGAATTGTGAGGTGTGTCTACTGCGTACTCACGTGCGTGTATCCATCTTTTTTTTCGAAATGGGGAAAGCCCAGCCTCTGCATCGATTGATGCACACAGCTTTTATTGCAACGTCTTAGTAGTTCAGGGTTTACATCTCATAACAGAAACAGAGTACGAAAGCAACAGACAGCCAAGCAAATAAAAAGAAAGAAAACAAGCTTCTTAGCGGCTTGTATTCTTCTTAAACGTCATGAATTCTTTTAGACAGCCGCCAGGTACCCTGGGCATAGATATCCGAAGCGACCGCCTCCAGCCGGGTGCCTCCGGAGTCGATAAGCGCATGTTGCGCCTCCGGGACCAGGAAAGACCACTCGTGGATCCAGTGGGAAGCCATGCGGATTACCTGTAAAAAATTAGTATGGCCACCTTTGCTAAAAATGATATCCTTCTTGCATTTCCAGAGAGACCATAATAAAGCACAAGTCCCCACACGAATTTGTGCCTTAAAATTCTTTTCAACCCCATTTAGCCAATTACCGAACATATTCGTACCATTAACCGGTGGGGTGATATTAAAAGCATATTGCACCACGGTCCATAAAAAATGCGCAAAAGGGCATGTAAAAAATAAATGATCAATAGACTCCTCCGAATCACAGAACACACATTTCTTACATCCATTCCAATTACGTTTAGCAAGGTTATTTTTTGTTAAAATAACTTTGTTAAACAAGGAATACATAAAGATCTTAATCTTCAACGAGACCTTTAGTTTCCAAATATGTTTGCGCAAATCAACAGTATGACCATTTAAAAGATCCCGAAGTAGTAAGTTTCCAAACAAATTTATCATCTTCATTTGTTAGGTTAAAGGTCATAAGCCGTTGACGCAAATGCAGCCAAGCATCCCATTTGTTGCCTATTAAGTTTCGTCTAAACTCTATATGCACAGCAGAATTTGCTAAGGCATCGGCCACCAAAACATTTTTTTGGCGTACCACATTATATAACAAAGGGTATTGAGCTTCCAATGGGACTTCTCCCAACCATGTATCCTCCCAAAAACGGGTTGCTTGACCATTTCCTACTACAAATTTACCTCTGCTGAAAAAGTAGTCTTTTACATTCATAAGGCCCTTCCAAAACTGTGAGTCAGTGGGTTTAGATGTCAGTTGTGACAATGTCTTATTTTGTATTATTTCTTGCCATACTCCTTCATTGATAAGCTTGAACAGCCACTTACTTAATAAGCATTTATTCATAATATCAAGAACATCTATTCCTAACCCTCCTTGGTCTTTGGGTCTACAGATAATATTCCATATTGTGAGTCTGTATTTTTTTTTAATGTTGATCACTCTGCCAAATGAAACGGGGCCTATAAAAATCCAGCCTTTTCAATACCCCTTTAGGTATCTCTAAAAAGGATAGCATAAACATAGGTAAACTGGTAAGAACATAATTTATTAGGACTAGCCTGTCCCCATACGAGAGTAGCTTGCCTTGCCAGCAACCCAGCTTCTTCTCAAACCGTGTTTCTACTGGATTCCATTCTTTATTTAGAAGTTTCCTATAGTGGATGGGAACCCCTAGGTATCTGAACGGAAGGGCGCCCGACTCACACCCAAAAATATATATGTATTGGTCTTCTGCAACTTTAGCTTTCCCAAAACAGAAAATTTCGCTTTTATGAAATTTTATTTTAAGCCTAGATAGTTGCTCAAAGATGCAAAAAATCAATTTCATGTTAACCGTCTTTTCTAGGTCGTGTTCCATGAACAAAATAGTATCATCCGCATATTGCAGGATAGAGACCCCCCCCCCCCCCTAACTAGATGAGGGATGAGGCCCCCAACTTGACCATCCTTTTTCGCTCTTGTGATGAGAATAGCTAGCATATCCGCCACTATGTTAAATAGTATCCATCTATCTTGGGCAATGCCAACAAAAATTGGCTACATCGGCACCATCTCGGATACATAGAAGTAGCCTTTTATTTATAGAGTTCGGGGTACCCCAGGCCAACGAAGAAGAATGAAGTAGGGTAGGTATATTCTACAACCGGTTGTATTTTAGTGCCCTACAACCGGCCGGACCAATAAGGGCGTGATTCTACTGAGAAATAGAAAAAAAAACGGCCGAACTGCCCCCACATCCATCTTCCCGCACGATTCATCCTCCACCTCCGCTGTGGTGAGGTCATTGTCCTGCTTGCCAGCTCCCGGACCACGCCGTGCTGCTGGTGTTGCAGTTCGTGCAAAATGGTTTGGTGCGTCTAGTTTTGCCTTCAACATGTTTGTTTAAAAGCCAATGAGAGCAGTACACTTGATTAAATTATTAGGTGCAAGCTTTGGAATCAAAGAAGTACAGTTCAGGTCCTCCGCTTCATTCTTGCTGCTTCTGGAGTGAGACGCTGTCATTGGTTCTTCGGCTTCCTACGACGCCGTCAGCCCTACAGTGGGTCGTGAACCCTGCTCGAATCAACCAGCGATGCTGTTCCTACGCCTCCACAGGCCACAGCTCCACTTGCCTGAGCGAGAGGGCTGTCGTCCCCTGCCCGAGTCGAAAGGCGTGGAGTTGCTGCTACTAATGCGTTCTATTCTTTTTTTCTCTCGTCAAATCAATTTTTTTGTTAGATGGTTAAGCATTAGCCCGTATCATTCCGCTTAGAAATTACTCACGAGGCAGTACACTAGCAACATTTTTGGAAGTGCACTCCTTTCAGTAGTGGCAGTGCATTTGAAGTTCAAATACAAAAGCGGAATCGGAAGGACACACGACTTGTACGGGAAAGTGCACAAGTTCCACATGGGCAGTACAAATGATATTAAATAATCAATATACATCAAAAAGTCACTTAGTTACGGAAAGAAATGCAGAAGATTAGAGAATTAATCGACACGAAGTACACATAGCATGGCTTGGAAGTACAAAAATGTGAAGTCAAGAAAAAAATCATCCCGTCCAAGTTCATTTCGTAACCCGTGGAAGGTCACTCATTTTTGTGTTTGCATCGGAACCAAACAGAAAATGATTATCGTCCCAGGGAAGTACACTAAGGACTTTAGAAGTGCACTGACCTGAATGCGAGAAGTACACGAAAATCGATTAAAAGCAAAAAACGATGGACACCGTATGTAACGGACACAAAATGAAACACTAGTTGCTAAAATCAATGATGAGAAGTACACATATAAAGGCGGATAAGTACACAAAGAGAGGACGGGAAGTACGAATGTTCAATATCGGGGAGTGCACCGTCCCGTGAAGTGCAGTATGACGGGAAGTACACATTCTGATTACGAGAAGTATGGGACAAATAATAATATCACGCACAAAAGGTGGGAAGTGCACGCAGTGATACCGAGAAGTACAAAGTTAGACGTACTTTTTTGAAAGTATACATGACGCATGTCAGCTGTAATAACTTAAAAAAGTACAGATTACAATAAGAGGAAATATATATAGGCAACCAGGAGAAGTTCAAACGCTTAAGCACGTATAAGGCAGTACACATGTAAAGGAATTGTGTAGTACAAGTATGCAGATGCAGGAAGTCCAGGCATATTTTCATAACAGTACAATTATACTTCCTGGTAAAAAAAGAAAAAAATCCATACTGCAGGACAAATAAGTACAGTGTTCTTCAAAGGGGAAGTACACATAGATGGAATAAATATTTATTACAGCATACCAAATAGGAATGCGCCGAAAAAGAAATACACACGACACCTAGATGAAATTCACGTGAGCTCATATACCGGAAATTTCACTCGTGTGTAGAGGGAAGTCTAGATACTCCATTTTATAGGAAGTACACACGGAAGCATTAGGACACTAAATCATTATCAGAAGTGCCAGGAAGTACACATGGTTGCAGAAGGAAGTATACATTTTTTTTTAAAATTCGTAGATAGCCCCTCACTTCATCTTTACAATGCAAAAAGAATCACGGCATTCGATTGCCAAATAATTTTTTAAACGGATAAAATAGGTTTGACCAAAATTTAACCGAGAAAAAAACCCACTTAAAAATCAAATTTTGAGATTGTCGTTACCAGTTTTACTGGTAGCTTTACTAGATGCGTCTTTTGAGCCCCAGCATTTTGAGTGGCCATTTACCTGAAACAGACACCGTATGAGAAAGTTATCGCTGTTTTACTGAACACTACTCACGAAAAACCCGTTGGCAGTACACACGCATATACTAGGAAGTTCACTCGTGTGTCGAGAAAAGTCCAGGTACTCTGTTTTATAGGAAGTACACACAGTGACTTCGCGAAGTACACTAAATCATCATCGCATGTGCAGTATGTCCGCCGGGAAGTACACATGGTTGCATCTAGAAGTACACTTTTTTTCAAATTTTTCGTAGATAGCCCCTGACTCCATCTGTCCAACACAAAAAGAATCACTCGATTCGAAGGTCGCATGGGTAGGCAAATGATTTTTTAAACGCACTTAGAATTCAATTTTTGAGTTCGTCGTTCACCGGTAACTTTAAAAGATGCGTCTTCTCAGCCCGAACATTTTAAGAGGTCATAGAACTAAAACGGACACCGTATGAGAACGTTGTCGCTTTTTTAATGAACAATACTCGCGAAAACCCCGTTTGCAGTACATACTCATCAACCGAGAAGTTCACATGTATGTCGAGGGAAGTCCAGGTACCTTGTTTTTTCGAGGCGGAAATATATCATAATAATCTCATTGATTTGAGATCTGGGTGCCTCAACCGTCCATACCAAAAGTTTCATATGGTGCAATATGATTCTAATTTTATTAAATATTGTATTCCACCACGAATCAAAGTGCCTAACTCGTCGAATTTGACCGTCACCTCTCGTGAAACACCGGTATTGTGATGTTAGAATTTTCAAAATTACTTTTAAACCATAATGAATTTGCGAAATCGGCCAAAATGAAAAGGATGTGTATCGTCATTATCTTTTCAACGCCATATCGTATGCATCATTCCGATAAACGTTTGATAAACCGCGGATGAAATACCGTCCGCCCGTATATGCCACGTTACAGATTAGAGTATTTTTTAAATTACTATTAATCGGTTATGATTTTCAAAAAACCATAAAAGCAAAAAAAGTTGCGGAATTTCAACAGATTTCCAACGGCATATCATTTACATCATTCCGACAAGCGGTTGAGAAAATATTTGAAAAATACGTTAGCTAGGATATTTTCAGATTTTGGTATATTTAAAATTGTGTTAAAACCGTAACGAATTTGAAAAAATGATGTGAAAGTAAAATATGCAGAATTTTATTATGTTTTCAACGGTATATCGTTTGCTCAATTTGGATAAACGGTACAAAAATTATGTCAAAACTGAGGTACAAATCATGTGCTACAGCGAGCAGTACAGTGTTGTGTCACCGGAAGTGCAGAACTTTTTGCGGGAAGTACATAACTGGTTGTAGGGAGCTATTCTACAACCGGTTGTAGAATAGCTCGTAGCTATATATTATTTATAAATATCTAAGCAATATATTATTGAAAGTATAGTGTTAAGTAGTAGAGTACATAAAAAAGTTGGGGATTTCTATGTTTAGAACGGTCGGTGGTTTGCCATCCCCGGCGGGTCATCAGGCACCGTCCGATCTGTTTTCGAAAGAACGCTCTAGATTGGAGAAGTATCAACAGAGCGCGTTGACCCCATCTCTCCCGTAGTCCCGTTCCACGCCGGCTGGAGGCCTGGAGGCGCCCGAGAGACCGACCACGCCGGCTGGGCTTATCCGGAATAATTGGGCGTAAAGCGAGGGACCTTCTTGCGGAGGCCGTCGACACTGCCGGCGTGGAGGACAACCTCAGCTAGCCGGCCGTCTCCGCATCCCCGGTGAGTTATCTGCTCGAGGTGGACGGCGCCGCCGCTTCCGCCGACTTGGAGGACTACTCAGCCCTCCCGCCGCCGCCCCCGACGAGGGAGCTCACCTGCGTAGCTGCATCAAGGCAGCTTTCGGTCCGTCGTTCATGGCTGTGTCGTGGTCGTCCTTCTCCGTCCATCGAGGCCACCTCCATCCGCTGCCCTCCTGTGTGGCTGCATCGAGCTGACTCCTCCGTGGAACTGGCATGCGTGTGTGTGAAATCACCACCACGTCAATGTGTGAAGAGCTAGACTGCAATTGCTGATGGGTGCTATCCATATACAGACATGTACGCTCTGAACTTGGGTCAAATTTTGTTCTGTATTGTCCATTTGTCCATATGATTGCAAAGTACCCAATCTACACAAGCTTTTCCTCTCTAGTCGATGCAATACAAGCACTGTTACAAATCTCTGGTTAAACTTGACTGTCCATTAATTTTGACCATCTCTTGATATGATAAAAGTTCTGCCATTTTTCTGTCAAAACTGATTTCTACTTAGTAGTGATTTCTGGGGGCATGCATACTTGGCTCTTAGTAACTACTCCTTGGGAGTATATTTTGGGAGTATATTTTGCGTTTCCTTGTAGGTATGCGTTATGCAAACAAGATACTGAAAAGGCAACGTGAATACATGATGCTGCACTTAATATATACTGCATGCCATCTATTCTATAGTGTTATTGGTATATGCTTGAATTCTATGTTCTATTCTATCAGTGTTCAAAATGGTCTAGGTAACTCTAGAAACATTGTGGAGTTTCAAACTAAAAGTGATTGATGCTGGCAATAATTATGCAAGGTCTTTCCCAGCTCATGAATGTCTTTCGCAGCTAATGTTGAAGATAAAGCATTACAATGTATTAAAGTTCTGATCCTGTAAGCCTTTGCTGACAAATGAAAGTGGTGAGTTTCAATTGATTTTACTTGACCACTAGACATGATGTTTGCTTCGATTCTTTTAAATCCATTGTATTTTTACTTTCAAGAGGATTGTATCTTCATCACCAACTATTTCGATGCATGCACCGCCGCGTCTGATGGCAAGCTCCGCCTTCGTTGCCCATCACAGCACCGCCATGGACATTGCCAAGATCTGCTGCCACGGTCCAGCCTCCTACGGTCTGGCGCCGCTGCCCTACGCGATATGTGTCGTTGCCTCTGGCTCGATGATGCCGGACAGCTCGTCCTAGTAGACAGTGTCATCCGTCTCACTATTACCCATCCGGGGATGAGGGAGTTATCCATGTGTTCATGTGTTCATGATATAGCTATCACCACGATATCGATGTAGTTACCCTACTCTCTAGGTAATAGTTACACACTCGGTACTGTTGGTGTTGCCCATGTGGCCATGATATATCTATCACCACGACATCGATTTAGTCACCCTACTCCCTAGCTAATAGTTACCCACCCACTACTGATAGAGTTACCCATGTGTTCATGATATACTATCACCATGACATCGATGTAATTACCTTACTCTCTGAATAATAGTTACCCATCAACTACTGATAGAGTTACCCATGTGTGCATGATATATTATTACCACAACATTGATACAGTTGCCCTACTCTCTGACTGAAAAATAGTTACCCACAAAGTACAGATGGAGTTATCTGTTTGTTTATGATATAGTTATCACCACGACATCGATAAAATTACACTACTCTCTAAGTAATAGTTACCCACATAGTAATGATGCAGTAAGGCTCTCGCTTCTCACAACAAATGAGAAGTTAAGTATGGATATAGTTATCCTCACGAATCGATGTACTTACCCACGTAGTATTGATGGGTTACCCATTCATCTACGATATAGTTATTCCCACAAAACTTATATAGTTACCCTCCTCTCTAAGTAATAATTATCCACTCATTACTGATAGAGTTACCCATGCATTCCTTATAGAGAGTTCCATGAAATTGATGTAGTTACTCTACTTTCTATAGTTAATGATTAACCACCTAATATTGAATGAGTTACCCATACATTCATGATAGAGTGCTGCTATATGTAGGATGATTTACATCCGACACATGTATGACACTACGTGGCAACGTGGTTTGCAGGGCGGCTACTTCTCTGTCTACCCAAAATTAAAGCCCATGAGCAAGCCGAACTGAAAAGCCCAAGACCGAGACCTATCTACTCCTAAAACAACCCCTCTCTTCTTCCTTGTGCCCGCTTTTTTCACCGCCATGGCTTGTCAACGCTATAGTAGTGCTGTCAGGTTGCATCTAACCAATCCCACTTGCGCTATGTACATGGTTCTCGCAACACCAACGAGGCAACGAGCACCTACTCTCTCACGCCACCCTCGTCCTTGGTATCTACCACTCCTGCCGCAACCATGTCGTTCACAACATTGATTTCGATCGCCCTCTGCAGTTGCTGCTTGGTCGTCGCTGCCGCCGCAACCATGCCATCCTCCACGTCCTCACGTATCATAAAATACTGCATCGCTTGTCCTCTTGTAAAATACAATCATGCAGTTCGGTCGCCCGCTGCCGCTGCTGCGTGATCGGCTTGACATGTCTTAGAAAATTACATATGGGTGAGACTGATTTATAGATCAGCAAGAAGAGATTGAAAAGAAGAAGTGGAATCGTGGAGGGCTTAGGGTGGACTGTTACGGGCCTTGGGAACGAGTTGCGAAATTAGCACGATAGAAAGAAGTGTCGTACAGTTGTCGGACGAGAAATGTCGTACTTGAAGCAATTTCGTTCATGGTATAGTTATCCCCACGAAATCTATTTAGCTACCCTACCCTCTAGGTAAGAGTTACCCATCTAGTACTGATAGAGTTACCCATGTGTTTATGATATAGGTATCCACCACGAAATCAATATTGTTACCCTACATTCGGTAATAGTTACCCACCAAGTATAGATGGAGTTACCCACCAAGAAATTATGGAGTTACCCATTTATTATAGTTATCCACCATAAAATTGATGTAGTTAGCCTACTCTCTCGGTAACAGTTATCCATCTAGTATTAATTGATGGAGTTAAGCACAATGTAATCATGGGTTACCCATGTTTCATCATATTGTTACCCACAACGAAAACGATTTAGTTACTATAATCTCTCGGTAATAGTTACTCACTCAAAATATGTGGAGTTATCTATGTTTCATGATACAATTAACCAACACGAAATTGATAAAGTTACCATACTCTTTTGGTAATAGTTACCCACATGATACTGATGGAGCTACCCATTCGTTCATGTATAGTTATCCACAACGAAATTGAATTAGTTACCTCGAAATTACTAGGAAACACGTGCCCTCCCAAGGAGCGCGCTTTGCGTTGGGTCCACGCGTAGCATGTGGTGCTCTCTGGCGCATGTGTTGCTCTCCCGCGGGTCGCTCTCTGCTCACCACGTGGCGGTCAGGCGTATGAAGTTGCACAAGTATTTTGTTGTATAGTTACCCGCTTGTGCACGATATATTTACCATACCAAAGTGCTAACCCACTTATAAAATTTGGTTGTAACTTCAAAAATTGAAAAAAAAATCGGAGCTGAAAATTAATAGTTTATATGGTGGGTAACTTATATACTTCAGTGTGGATAACTCACGTGTCACTGGTGGGTAACTTTTAGGTCCGAAAAAAAAGTTGTTGAAACATATTAAAATGGGATCTAGTTTCGAAAATCTCGTCGCGACTAAACCAACGGTGAAAACGGATCCTAAATCGGATATATGGTTTAAGCTACAAAACTTTTTAAATTTTCGAATTTCACATTTAATGCAGATGACATCATCAGTTTTGTTTTTTCCTGCATACATGGAAGAGAGCAGACCGCACGCTTCACCCACAGTAATTTTTGACCGCTTCAAAGCATGTTCTTCTATGGTTAAGCGTTCTAAACGTAGTAGCGCCCAAAAAGTTACAATAACGTAGATACTACTCGAAACATATGCTGCCAAATCTTTCGCAGGTATTTCTGGGAATAAAGCACTGTATACAAATGCATAAACAAAGGTTCTGCTTTTTAAGCTGTTGACAGCAACCTTTAATTTGGTGATGCACTGCTGCGCAATCTGCACTTTATATAAAGAAGCTATCGAGAATATTCCTATAGAGTATAGAAATTCATAGCTATCGCATCTACGAGCAATGCAAGCTAACTCAACCAGGTCGGATTTATTCTCTACAACTAATCTATTATGTACTAAAAACAATATACGGATGTCTAATAGAGACACCACGTTAAGCCACATATTAGAAATATATAATCCGTTGATTTTAGCCGTGACGATTGAGATTAACAGATAGAGAAGTTAAGTACAACTTTAATCGGCTACAAGCAAATCATATCCAACACGTACATAAAAAGGAGTTGGGATCATGTACGTGCAGAAAAAAAGTCAAAATCCATCACGTGTGACCTTCCAGAAAAAAAAACAAGTACGCTCTAGATGTGTCACGTCCAAATTACCCACCTAGGACTCCTACAAAACTAGATCGTGTACATGCAAAAAAAACAGTCATAATCCATGACGTGTGACCTTCCAGCAAGGAAAAAAAAACCACAAGCACGATCTAGATGAAAAAAAATCGAGAAAGGTCGTGAGTAATAATCCATCGTACACAACTTGGATCCAACATGTTTTAAGAGAAAAAACTTGGATGCAACGGTACGACCAAAATCCATTGCACACACGGGTATGCAACCGCCAACAGGTTTCAAAAAGAAAAGAAAAACGACCAACGCCAACGTCAACAATTTTTTGTTTTGTCGGTTGCGGCAACAATTCCGGGGACACCTATGACGACTCCCGGAAAAAAAATACATATATAACTATACGTGTAATGTAAAGCTGGCCCGTAACAAACTTTTATTTTGTCGGGTGCGGCAACAATTGCGGACTTGGTATCTATACTACTATTAAAAAAATAAACTTGTGTTGATACATTGAATCTGAACCCTTCAATATTTGGCCAACGGTCCAGATCACTCCAATGTTTGACAACTCAACACAAATCCACTTTTCCCTGTTTTACCCTCCCACCAAATCACATAATACGACCAAATTGTCACAGTACTGGTCCAACCGTTATTTGATCGGTAGAGGGAAAAAAGAAAAACATCCGCGCCTCATGTACCGTGCTAGGGAACGCTCGATGCAGCCTCGATGCTGGCAGAAACTCTGACGCACCTGAGTTAAGGCGAGGAGGAGGAGCAGCCATTCACCAGAGTCAAGGCGAGGAGGAGGAGCAGCTATGGACGTCGCCGAGAGTGGTCTGGAGGCGACCACTCTCCGCTCCACCGATCCCCTTTTGACCGTCACCGTCGTTGGCCGATTCCAGCAAAATCCGGCAGATTCCCACGTCGCCGCTCGCCGGCACAGCTCCGCCTCGGCATCCTCTACCGATTCCGACGGCGGCCAATGGCGAATCAAGCTCTTCTGGGTCCAGCCGTGCGGGAACGCGTAGAGACGGCGGCGGCGGTGGGCGTCCGCGGCGACGACGGGGAGACGAGCCATGGAGGCGGTGTCCGTCGTGGTCATCTGTGGCGTCGACGGGGAGGACGAGCCTCGGAGGCGGCGGCGGTCGTGGGCGTCCGCGGCGGCGATGGGGAGGACGAGCCGTGCGCGGACGCGCCCGTTCCTGCCACTGGCACCGGGAAGGCGGCTGCAGACGAGGCAGCTGACGCGATGGAGAGGATTTTTTTGGATGGTGATGCTGTTGCTGTGGCGATGTCGCGGCCCATTCTTGCTTCCTTGGTTTGTCTGCCAGAGTATTGAACAGGGATGAGGTGCTGGAGACTAGCAGAGCAGGAGCAGTGTCCGCCCTTGCTTTCTTTGTGCGGTTGTGCCTCTCAGCTCTCTCTCCCTCTCCGTGCTACTATACCTCGCTGTGTGCAGTGTGCTGCTGCCTTTTCTCTCCTGCTATTGTCGCTGGATGAGCAGGATTGCATTATAAAAGAAGGTTAAAAAGTGTACTCTATATGGTATTCAGTCTGCTTCAAGCCCTCACTCTAGGTGACCTTATTTTTATGTTGAATACACAAATAAAAATGACTATATTTTAGTTACAACAATTAATCTTAGATTTTCTAGCGAATATTGTAAATGTAATATATGCACGGGAAAGAGCATGGCTGTCCGTGGCCGACGACCGCAATGTCCCGTGGCCGATGAAAAAGCAAGGAAAGCGGTCCGGGCAGGTCCACTTGTCTAGAAGTGGAGGCGGTGTAGTGGCGACCAACAACGGCGAAGGGGTTAGCAGACACCATCCACGAAAGAAGCAATGAACATGACCTGGGCACGTCGCGTGCGAAACAAATCCAATAAGCAACGGGGGGTTAGGACTTTCTGTGCTCAACATTGGAACAATCTGAATCGCTAATCGGATGCAATTAAACAATTGAGTATCTTAACATGTTTGCTCTTTTAATTTTGCCTATCTTACAAGCTCGGCTTAGTATGCTTGACAATTTCAAAGAGTACTCCTGAACACAATCGTGCTGAAATTCTCAGGTTTTTGGAAGCAAACTCAAAGCTTGACATCTTCCTATGCTTCCTCCATAGCTAAACTCGTCAGGGTTGAATATGTCGTCGCGGAGCAACACATCCATGTAGGACCTGTAGACATTTACACCACTGTCAGGACTGGACTAAATAGAGAATCGGTACGAGTAATCTTTAGAAAAAATTGACACATGCTTGAATAAAAATATTCAGCTCACTCCATCTTAATGTTATTCACCTCATGCACAATTTGCACTACGGTGTTGTCATTCATTACCTTAATTTACACTTGATGTTTACTACATTGGGCATCTGTGCAGCTGTTGACTTGCACAAATCCATATCGACCATGGTATGATATTTTACTAATTGTAAATTATTGTCCCATTTAATTATAAAGACGTGCGTTGCACGTACATGTCAACTATATTGTCCCATTTACTACATTGGGCATCTGTGCAGCTGTTGACTTGCACAAATCCATATCGACCATGGTATGATATTTTACTAATTGTAAATTATTGTCCCATTTAATTATAAAGACGTGCGTTGCACGTACATGTCAACTATACTATTAAAAGAGCAAACATGTTGGGATACTTTAAATCTTGTTCGTTCAATTTTCAATCAACGATTCAGATTGTCCCAATGTCGAGCACCAAACACTTTAAATCTTGTTCGTTCAATTTTCAATCAACGATCCAGATTGTCCCAATGTCGAGCACCAAACAATTTTGACCAGTCAAAACATTTTTTCCTTATGTTTAAAAAAGAAACGCATTGTTAGATTCGTATACGTATAGGAACAAAAGAAAAAAGGAATGCAAATCCCGAATCCCGATGGAAAATAGCAATTCGGACAGAACACGATCGGCCCACCCCATCGAGAGGTTCCGGATCGACCGCGATGAGCTGGAGCTCCATGAGCTTGATCCTGTCCGTCTGGTGGCGGGCGAAGGGCGCGAGGAAGGACGGTGTCGAGACGAGGATGGCTGACGTCCGCTGCCACGATCCCCATGGCTACGCCCGTACATCGCCGACTCCAGGCTGTCGTCGATTGCCAAACGGTGTGCGAGGCCGGCGAGGTGCATGCGTGCAATGTTTGCGGCACCGAGTACATGAGCTGCGAGTCACTTGGTGGCCACATGAGGAAGCACTACATCATCGTGCCCAGGAAGCGCATCGCTCACCTATGCCGCCCTCGCAGTGGGCTTCGTTACAGATTTGTGCTGCTACGTTTCATACACAGGAAAAGGTCAGCAAAAATTGAGCGGACATGGTGGCACAAAAGCTCCTTGTTGCTGCTCTCGCTGGGTGAGGCTAGGATGTAATTCCTTTTCCTAATTCATTGGTAATTAAGGTTGTCTATTTCTGTTGCAACGTTTGCATCCATATTATTTCATACTATTTGCAGGGAGAGAGGTAGAATGCAATCAAGGGTATTAAGTTGCGTGTGCTTTCAGCGTTAAACATATAATAAGGAACCAAGTTGTACATAATTGACTATACCGAGTTATCATGATCACAATGGACTAAAATTTTCTGGTCCTTTTTTGCAGAGCAAACTAAGATTTTTGACAATGTTTCAAATATCGAGTAAGGTTTGCATGGCTGTGCGGATAGTTGTCGGTGTTTATTTTCGGTTAGATTTGGCCTTGATAGTTTCTGATTGTTGGGGAAATGAGTTATTGTTATGTTAAGCTTCTAATCCTTGTGCCTGCTATTTTTTCTGTCCCAATATGTAGATGAATTGTTGCTCAAAAGAGTTTGCTTATTGTCTGAGCATAATTGAATTCGGTACAAGAATATGGTTATGTTGCTGATGAATTCTTCCCAAATTGTAATGATTTTCGTGTTATGCATACGATAACTTGTGGTAAACAAGATTAATAGTATATTTTTGGTGTGGTGACAATTATTTATTTGATTAGAACAAGTTGGAGACATAGAGTAGATATAACTTCAGAATTAAAGAAAAATCTTATTATGTGTCGGTAAAAATGGGCATATTGTTTTTCTGAAATGTACCATGGAGAATATAGTTGTACACTTTTATGTTTTTTGTGAAAGTACACTTTTATGTTGCTATTTGCATCCTTCGAGGGTTTATGATTGCAATAGTTCATGCACTAATTGCGTTGCACATGGACTCCGTCAGGTAGCAGCACAAGGCAGCCGGTGGGCGTTTACTGCCGCCGAGCCTGCACGACGCTACACCGCCTCCATAGAGCAGTCCGCCAGGTAGCAGTACAAGGCAGCCCATGGGCGTAGCCAAGTAATAACAGTGCATCAAGTTTTTCATGGCAGCAAGCAGCAAAAACAGAGCAATAGAGCATTGGCAGAGGCACTGATCAGCTACGGAGGTAAAATTTAGTTACAATCCATTCTACAGGTTCTACTACCATTGTGTTATTTTATTAGTTAGATGAAAAGAGTTTGTAAGTATTTTACGAAATGCAAATCTATAGAAATATAGATGCCTGAATGGATTTTCTTTTCTTTTTTGCTACATGGCATGTCAAATTGGAGCTTCCAATGTGTGAAGGGATTATATATATATATATAAAATCATAAAAAGTTGTGAAGGGATTTTGCTTTGGAATATTCATCTTTACAACAAAACCTTCCACCAATCGGCTTAGATCAAAACAACTAAAACTGACAGGATTTTAGAGCTACTAATTTCTATCTTTAGAGTAGTATATAGAATAGGCTCTTTCAAACGTGCTCGATGTAAGAACATCTGAGAGCACAAATAGGAGCATGCATGCCGTAAAACACTAAACCAGATCAACTCAAAATTCTCTATACGAGTTTATTCTGACCTGGTTAGAGTGCTTTTCGCATTTACTAAAATTACTCCACGGTGGATTGACAAATAGTTTTGATAAAAATAAGTTCAACTTGATTTAATAATTTGTAATATGTTTTTCATCTACTTTTTCAGACGAAGGCTTGTCAAGTTTGGACTATTCTTTATTATGCATGTCCACGTTATTTTGTTTTCATCTATTATGATCTCAAATGGAATAACTGCTATTATAATGGGGAATAAATAAAAACTATATACGTCGTCTAACTATTTTTCATTAATTCATCATCACTATTTTTTTGACCAATTGTGTTTCACAAGCGAACAAAGGTCCAATTTCATTTTTCTATCGTGAAACCTTTTCAATATTCTGTCATGAAACCTACTTAACCGGCTTGGCAAAATAACTTAATAAAACAAATATGTATTGAAAGACGTGTTTATATTATAATAAATTATGAGACGTGCGTTGCACGTGCACCTTCACCAGTCTTAAAAAGAAAAGAAAACAATCCGTAACTCGACGGCAAAAGGAAAGGAAAAACTGATTTTTTTTCCTCAAGCCACCGGATAATCACGGACAATAGATGAAAATCTCAAAAAAACATTATTTTACCTAGCGATCAACTAAAAAAACTAACCCGACTGGCCCAAAACACATAACCGAATGAAGCACCCTCCCATGAATCTAGGTCTTACACGAGCCGAAGACAAAAGAAAAATAGTGTGCATGATACTACAATAATTGACGGAGTTCGCGGCAGTCTGCACAACGTCAAAAGAATAGTACTCCCTCCGTCCCAAAATATAAGGCACCCTTAAATTTCGCTGGTCAACGACGTAAAACTTTGAACATGATTTGTACGTATAATATGTCCACAAAATTACTATAATGATATAATGAAATGAAAGAATTTTGCAAGACGAATCCAACGGTATCATGTATACATTCTCAATCCATATAAGTCAGTATATATTAGTGGTCAAAATCGAGCATCAAGACTAGCACAAAAATAGCGCCTTATATTTTGGGATGGAGGGAGTAGAATGTAATAACTCGAATACTGTACACATGCATTTTTTTCGATAAACGACGATTTAGTACTAAAAAATATTACACACAGCCTCTGCATAACAAATTGTATGCATGTACAAAATAGTCTACACAAGTGATGCATGCTCGACTTGATTTAAGAATAGTAATCAATGCCCCCACTAAAAAAAATAGTGAAGTGTTGCAATTTGATCAAACAAAGCATTGGTAAAATTTGATGAGGGGCAATAAATTAATGGTGAACGTTAGCTCATCTCCTGGGGTAGTTGGTGTTAGCCAAAAAAAAGAGAGATCACGCACAAGATGTGGATAGTAGTGAGTTCAAGATCGGTAACTAGAGAGAACGATCATACTGCTGTAGAAGAATGAGTACCCAAACATCACAATTATGAGATAAAAAGTGGTACACAACTATTCAACCTTGGTATGGTAAACTTGTATCTATTGACTTTATGGTAAAGGTAATTTTAAAAAGTATTTTGGAGATTGTTTGATCCTAGGATTTGTTTTATTGAGAATGTTATAAATCCTAAGAATGGTTCTCTATTGATCACACAAAAATCGAAACTAAAACTTTTGTTTGAGTGTAACCTTATTTAAAATCAAATACACTTTTTTGTCGGATAATTTAAATCATAAAGATTTTAATGGACATATCATTGCCATCAAGTTTTTTTTATTTGGTTTGCGCTATTTTAGATATATCTATCAAATAATTGACATAATGTATTGGGATATAATGATGATAGTTACCGAGGAGTGTTCATGACAAGCTGGGAATAATTTTTTGATTCAATGGAAGTAGTAGAGATTAGAGAACATGTAGTAAACCGATGATTAATTAAAGTTTTGAAATTAGTTGCTTGACAAGACATGATAAATACATCTGAGTATGATTGTAGATCACCTGAACGGAAGAGTGTGGAACCATATAAAAATATATCAAAATAGCACTACTACGTTACAAAACTTTGACATGACATTTTTAAAATATCGCACTAAATATTTGACCACAAATTAAATTGGTTCAAACCATTTTTCACACATATTATTTTACTTACCATCACATATTTTGTGTCCATAGAACCATGTAATTAAGAATTACATACTTTTACTATCTCTAAAATGATAAATAGTTTTGATAGGCCAATTCAATATGCTAAAGATGATGCCCTCGCATTTGCGAGGGCCACCTTGCTAGTTACATAAAAAAAAGAAAATATGCAAACTTTAATCCTTTAACTATTTGTATGGGATGTTATATTTCTTCGCACCAAAATCGTTTCGCACAAAATCCTAGCCAGCTTAACGAAATATTTTGGGTTATATACCCACAAGTCCCATCCTCGGTTTTTCCAATAAAAAAAAATAACCCCAGACAGTTGATAGGAAGAAGAACGATCACGGTTTTCCACGTCGGCACCATCTCCCTGTAATCCTCCATTGATATAATCCGAAAACTACTGGATGTACGGCTATTACCCTCCTCGCCGGCCTGAACCAGGATAGATCACGTTCATTGTCTACTTCATTCTTCTTCGTTGGCCTGGGGTTCCCCGAATTCTATAAATCAAACGCTACTTCTACGTGTCCGAGATGGTGCCGACGTAGCCAATTTTTGTTGGCCTTGCCCAAGATAGATGGATACACGCACGTGAGTACGCAGTGGACACACCTCACACTTCTCACGTTGCAGCACACGCACTTGTGACTTTTCTGTATATTTATCAACTCCTCATATCCCAACTTGATTACAATGTCTTAAATAAGCGCACCATGCACTAACACACCTGGCCTTTTCCTAAGCCATACGGACACTCGACCCACCAGGCCAGATGCATGCAGCTACATGTGAGGAGACCACTAACTCAACGTTCATGCATGCACCTCATCTAACTAACTGGATCACTCCTTGAGCTAGTCTCACGCTGAGCATTCATGCATGCTTATCCAGTTATCCTCACGACTAGCTAGTATCTTATAGCTTAAATATTCCATTGTTGAATAAAAGAGATGGTATCGATCAGACATAGTTCATAAATATATTGATATATACGGAAAAGTTCAAGTTAGATAAAGATACTCTTCTCACCCTTGTGGACTTGGTGCTTAAAACCGTATTGTTCCTAGTAATAGGAAGGCATGTATTCCTGCACTTGATACTAAGAAGCTATGACGAATATTCCTATGAAAAAGAAATTCGTAGCTATCGCATCTAGCTCAATTAATGCATACTCAGCAAAGGAGAATTTATTCTTCACGACTGACTTCCCTAAAGTATATAAAGTTTAACTTTGCGTATGGTTGTATTCTATGACCACACCACGCACCCAAGGTAAATATTGCTGTAACAAAGTGTGATAGCCTTTAATTTGGAGTTGTTCTTGTGTGCCACATGCATTTGATACAAAGAAGCCATGTAATATTCTTATAAATTGACATTTAATTTGATGGAATAACCAAATAGGTGATCCGCTATGTACAATATCATTTTGCCAATTTTGAAATTCATGGTTGTTTTAGTAGCCGGGTCGAACAGATAATCCATTTATGTTCTTGGATAGTTGATGGTAAAATCTTGGCAGATAGCCCCACTCTTTAAGTTGTATAAACATAAGTCCCAAGACAATCAATGCCGCCGATAGTCCCACCGTGTCCTTGGGTAATTTTTTTTCTTTTGTTTTGTCCAAGTCACCATTCCATTATGACATCCGATTTGTTCTACATTGTCCCCTTAAATTTTGGGTCGTGCTGAGCGTCCCCCGGGGGATTTGGGGCAAAAATCCCCCGGGTCCAACGCTTGACACGTGTCCCCAACCTTCCACCCACGGTAGCAGCCCGCGAATCTCGCCTAACTGAAATTAGACGCGCAAAATTCCTCATCGCCATCCCACCCACGCCACACCAGTGCACGTGCCCTCGCGCGAAGCAGTGCTGGGCGTCGGGCGCACCTCCGCCGTGAAGCCGGCGGCGATGAGCAGGTTGTAGCGGAGGCCTCCTCGCCGGATAAAACGTCGGTCCAGGGCCACATCATCAACGACCCCCTTTGCAGCAACAGGTGAACCTTGTCATCGCCGTCGTCGTGTGGCAGCACCGCTGATACCCAACTAATGCATCCCAACTCCGGCCATCGATCGGCGGCGCCGCCATGGACGGCTTGAATAAGCCTAGAAAAATTCTGCTACAAACCTGATGGGGATTTGCATCCGAAGGAGAAAAAAATTGCTACAAAAATCTAAGGATTTGCACCTCTTCATATGTAAAATTGCATCTTATAAATAAGAAATTGCTACAACAGATGTACGGATTTGCATAAAAAATGAAAACAAATTGCTACAAAAGTTTCAAATATTTGCACCACGTCAAGAAAACATGTATCAAAAAAGAAACTTGCTACAATTGCTCTGTGAATTTGCATCAAAACAGGAAGAATTATGCTGCAAAGCTTTGAATAATTTGCACCACATCAAAGGAAAAAAGGACACAAAATCATCGAAAATAATTGCTCCCGCAGCACCGCCGTCGACCTACCGGAGCACCGCCGCCGATCTACGGGAGCACTGCTGCCCCCCATGGTAGCTTTGCCACCGACGGGCGGTAGCAGCGCCGCCCTCGAGCGCAGGCAGCGCCGCTGCACATGGTGGCAGCACTGCCGCGCACCGTCGGTAGCAGCGTCGGCTGCCCCTGGTAGCTTGAGTGTCCCCTGTCCCCTAACGCCATCCGTCGAAAGCTCGTCCTCCTCGAGCTCGACCTCGATGGCCTCGACGTCGCCCCGTCGTTGTCGGTGAAGATGGTGGGGGCGGATATGCGGAGGCGGTCATGCGGTGGGCGGCGGAGAACGCCGTGGCCGGGTGGCGGCACGCGACGACAGCAGTGCGTGGGTCGGTGTGCGTGAGCTTTCCGTCCTTCTCCATGGCTGCGGATGGGGAAGACACAGCAGTGCGGTGCCTCAGTGCGTGGCTGGGAAGGGAAGGATAAGGTGCGGTTGCCGTGGGGCCCGATGGACGCGTGTCGCTCGCAGGAGGCGGAGGACGCGAGCGATGCATCCCCCGGAGTAGTGTTTTCCTTAAATTTTCGTACCAGTGCACATCGCTATCAGACACCAAAATTGGGGAGAAGTGGCCCTCTTCCTCTATAAATAGCCGGGCTTCCATGAACTATGAGTCCATCGAAGTTGGAGAGATACATCGGACTGAGACAAGCACACTTGCTAAGTTGGGTTTCAGTTGAAGTAGCTCGGCCGGGAATGGCGGTAAGGCACCTACTAGCTAGCTACTACTATATTATATGTGTATAACAACAGAACATAGGTATAGTAGGCTGTCAAACGCCGCATGTATATATAGATACATGTACGAGGCAAACAATCAACTAATTTGACAGGAAGGTGTTGACAAATTAATTTGTGATGTAGCGTGGGTCGGCCATCATGAAGGTTGGGCCATGGGGAGCAAAAAGGGGCACATCTAAGGACATCAGCAGCAGCAGCAATCCCGCACGCCTCAAGAGCATCACTGTTAGCCACAGCAGCGTCCCTAGAGGCCGTATCTACGCCTTCTCCTTCGTGTACGTCGATCAGAAGGGGACGCCCATCTCCATCGGCCCGTGGGGCTCCAGTGCCTGCGGCTGCGCGGGATTGGAGGAGAAGGTGAGTGTAGATTATTCACTCGTAACTCCATCAAGGTTTTTAATTTCGGAAAAAGAAATATATTTTGGGTCACGCCGAAACTTGGGTCAACGGAAAAAAAATATGTTTTTCCTTGATCTCCATAGTCATCCCAAAATTGCACTTTGGTGCATGCAGATCGACATACTGACGGGCGATTACGTGAACCACCTCAGTGGCACCACGGACAGCGAGGGCGTGACCTCGCTCAACATAGTCACCAGCAAGGGGTCGGAGTACCAGTTCGGTTGCCCGTCGGGAAGCACGTTCAGCGTGCCTCTGAACGAGATCAATGGCGGCGAGGTGATCAGCTTCTTCGGCATCTCCGGCGCCAACAGCCTCGCTGCGCTCGGCGTGTACGTGACAGGGGAAAAGCAGGTCGTGAAGATGGGTGCATGGGGTCAGCCCCAGGGCCGGACCACGGACATCAACCTGAAGAACCTGCCAAGGCACCTGCTGAGCGTCACCATCTATAACTCCGACCGTGTCAATGGCTTCTCCTTCGTGTACCTCGACCAGAATGGGCAGACCATCGACGTTCCCACCTGTGGCTCAGACAAGGGACAGCCGAACCAGGTTCTTTGATTCATACATCCATATGTATCATTAATGTATTGACCATGGATTCATCTCAACTCAATACATATATATGATGGATGCTGGTGGTGCAGTTTAATATGGCGCAGGGAGAGTTCGTGAACTGCGTCAGTGGCACCACGGACGACTACGGCGTGACCTCGCTCACCTTCTCCACCACTAAGGGAGGGCAGTATGGGCCGTACTGTGCATCTAAGTTTGTAGGAAGCTCAATTGGGGCACCAAGGAGCCCGGGCACCATGCATCATTACCGTCTGATCAGATATCTGGATAGAGCCACTATGACGGGTGTTAGTTTGGGGGGTATACCCGTTAGCATAGGTAGTTATAGGAAAAACATGCGTGATATATGTCATTGAGTATGTCAGTCACGGTTGATAAATAAGGAGTATTAAATGCTGGTTGATAAATGAGTACAGACAACCCCATAAATCGGTGATTAAGTGTGTTTCTTTAGGAAACTTTTGACTAAGTTGGCGGAGCAGAATTTTTTTGTTTTGTTTTTTAAGCAAACAAGGTATGCCAGTTAACATATTAAAAAGATACCCCAAAAATCGTTGACGTGCTGTCTAACATTAATGGCTGGAAGATTATAACGTTACCTGACGGTTGATTGATGCGTAGTTTGGGTATATGATCGTGTTCACTATATACCCCCAAAAAATCGTCTATGTGAACAGAAAAGTTGCCCCAAAAAAATTGCGATAACTTTTCTTATTTAGTGAGTATTTTATTAGTAGGAGCTGGGTATATAATCTTGTGTAATGGATACCCCTAAAAATCATGGACGCACCATAAAAAGTTTAACGTATGATACCTGGTTTGAAATGAAATTCGGATTCAAATAAACATTAGGTACCCTCAACAAATTGCGATAACTTGTCTTATTTAGTGAGTAATTTATTTGTAGGAGCTGGGTATATGATCTTGTGTAATGGATACCACAAAAAATGATGGACGCGCCATAAAAAGTTTAAGGTATGATACCTGGCTTAAAATGAAATTCTGATTCAAGTAAACATTAGGTACCCTGATTTGTGGGTATGTTGCATAGTACCATTGTATTATACCCAAGTAGACATGAAACTCGGGAAAAAAACAATGACCCGAGTGGCCGATCCTTACGGTTAGGATCATGTTTTGGGGTATCGAGTCACAAATATAGGGTATGTTGGTATTTTCATAGCTAGTAAGAAATGTTGTAGGCGAACCAAAGTACTATGCGCTCGTGCCGTTCCTATCACGGACATCACCAACATTTCAGCATGTGCAGCTATCGCCGCCCAAAAGGATATGTGGGTGTGTTAATATCGCATACTCTTGTTCATATGATACCCACTTAAAATTGAAAATTCGACACTTTTTGTGCCAACGGTAGCCAAATACTCATGTCGTATGATACCAGGTATCTAGGTATGTTCATACCTATTATGAAATGTTTGAGGCGAGAGATGACGTGCGGATGGTAGCCAACACGGCCAAGGGGCCATTTTCAGACCATATTGACGATAAAGCTATATGGGCTTATCTATATTGCATACTCATGTCGTATGATACCTTGTAAAAATTGAGTTATGTTCAAACAAACATTCGGCACACGGAATTGTGGGTGTTGCATATTATAGTTATATTATGACAATCGATGTCCGGAGTGACCACGGTTAAGTTAGTATGTTTTTGGGGTTTCCAGACGCAAATTGGGTACGTTGGTATGTTGATATCTAGTATGAAATGTCGGAGGCGAGCCGTGGTACTATGTGCTTCTGCCGTGACGATTGTAGACAACACGGCCATAGTGGCGCCTTCGGCCATCGCTGCCAAAATGGTTATGTGGGTGTGTCGATGCATACTCTTGTTTGTATGTTACTAACCTAAAATTTATATTCGATACATGTCGTGCCGACAGTAGCCAACACGGTCGGGGGGCGGGGGTTGGACATCACTGCCAAGAAGGCTATATGTGTTTACATATATTGGATACTCATGTCCTATGGTATCCAGTTAAAAGTGAAGTTCTGTTCAAATAAGCTCACCATACCCAGATTTGTGGGTATGTTACATATTACAGTTGTTGCAAAACGATAGCAAAGAAACGACGAAGAGCGGAACGATCAAACCAAAGGGGACACGAGATTTAACGTGGAAAACCTCTCCAAACAAAGGAGAGGAAAAAACCACGGGTGCCAGCCAGCAATACTTCACTATATCGGGTGAGGTTACAAACGCCGTGGGTTTACAATGCGTGGCTTACCCCAAAACGGCGGCTTACAAGAGGAATATATAGAAGCATCAAACCCTAGGTCGGCTGCAGTCCAACGCAGAATCAATCCCACCTCGGCGGTAGTACCGCTTAACCCAGCGGTACTACCGCTGGGGTGGGCTGGTTCGTCTCTTCCCACCTCAGCGGTACCGGCGGCGGTACCGCTAGCGGTATCAGTCGGTACCGGACAAGTGCGTCAGACGGCCATTCTGGCGGTAGCGGCGGCGGTAGCGGTGGCGGCAGCTCTCGAGCGGTAGTACCGCTTAACCCAGCGGTACTACCGCTGGAATTTGGAACACCAAAAAACAACACTCCACCTTGAGATAAATTTCATCTTGTAGCATGAACAAGAACTTCACCCTGAAACAACAAAGAAAACACCTTCGGCGCCAAATAGCCTCTTGGGCTAGACATTGATACCAACTAAACCCGAGCAAAGCTCAAACTTAGTAACAGGAACTGGCTTTGTCATCATATCAGCAGGATTATCATGAGTACTTATCTTGCATACCTTCAGCTTACCTTTTGCAACAACATCACGCACATAATGGTATTTGACGTCAATGTGCTTTGTTCTCTCATGGAACATCTGATCCTTAGTAAGGTAAATGTCACTCTGACTATCACAAAATAGGTTAATGCAAGTATCATCTCCACAAAGCTCAGCAAACAAACCTTTCAGCCAAACCGATTCTTTACATGCTTCAGCAATAGCCATGTACTCTGCTTCAGTGGTAGACTGGGCAACAACAGATTGTAACGTTGCCCTCCAACTCATGGCACAACCACCAAGCGTGAACACATAACCTGTGAGGGATCTCCTCTTATCCAAATCGGCAGCAAAATCTGAATCCACATAGGCTGCGAGTCCCTCATCAGTCTTGCCGAACTTGAGGCAAGCATTGGATGTGCCACGAAGGTACCTGAAAATCCACTGAACAGCCTTCCAATGTTGTTTACCAGGATTAGCCATATATCTACTAACCAAACTCATAGCATATGATAAATCTGGACGTGAGCAAACCATGGCATACATTAAAGAACCAACAGCACTAGAATATGGAACTCTAGACATGTACTCAAAATCCTCATCCGTACTAGGACATTGTTCAGCTGACAACTTAAAGTGAGGAGCAATAGGAGTACTAACAGACTTTGCATGATGCATGTTAAAACGATGAAGAACTTTCTTAATATAATTTTGCTGACTAAGAAACAATAAAACAGAATTTCTGTCACGGGTAATCTCCATACCTAGAATTTTCTTAGCAGCACCAAGATCCTTCATCTCAAACTCGCTACTCAACTGTGACTTGAGAGCAGCGATATCTTTCTTGCTCTTGGCAGCAATCAACATATCATCAACATATAATAACAGGAATATAGGTGATCCATTAACAAACTTAATGTACACACATCTATCAAATTCAGACCTCTTAAAGCCATGTGACAACATAAAAGAATCAAACCTTTTATACCACTGACGAGGAGATTGTTTCAAACCGTATAAGGACCTTTTCAACTTACAAACAAGATCCTCCTTACCAGGCACTATGAACCCTTCTGGCTGGTCCATGTATATCTCCTCCTCCAACTCTCCATGCAGAAACGCAATCTTTACATCTAACTGCTCAAGCTCAAGATCACGCATAGCAGCAAGCCACTTCTCGCGGTCACCGGAACCAATAGCTTCAGTATAGGTGGACGGCTCATGTCCGTGCTCCACCTGTTCTGCACAACTCAGAGCATAATCAGCAATGTTACACTCTTCAATTAAACGTGGTCGAGGACCACAATTCCTCCTGTTCCTGCGAGCATTAATAGACTGTTGTGGCTGCAAAACAGGGGGTGAGTTCTGAACATTATTATTATCAGAATCAGAAGAATCAGAATCATCAGAACCAGCAGAATCAGGATCAGAATCATCTGAAGTAGCAGCACCATCATTGTCAACAGTGACATTTTCATTTTCAACAGAGTGCTCCACCTCGACACGAACCTGCTCCTCAAAAAAATCTGGCAAAACATCTGAGGACAACTTATCAAAGTACATAACAGATTCATTGAAAACAACACTCCTGCTCATAAAAGCCTTTTTAGTTTCGGGATTCCACAACTTGTATCCTTTTACACCCGAACCATAACCAATGAACACACACTTAATAGCTCTCGGCTCTAACTTTCCATTATCAACATGAGCATAAGCAGTGCAGCCGAAAACTTTAAGTTGTGAATAATCAGCAGGAGTACCTGACCATACCTCGATGGGAGTTTTCTTGTCGAGGGGAATAGATGGTGACCTGTTTATCAAGTAGCAGGCGGTGGCAGCCGCCTCAGCCCAAAAACGCTTACTCATGCGAGCGTTGGAGATCATGCAGCGAGCCTTGGAGATGATGGTCCTGTTCATCCGCTCCGCTACACCATTCTGCTGAGGCGTGTACGGGATGGTGAGGTGCCTGACAATGCCTTCTTTCCTGCAATAATCATTAAAGGCATTCGAACAAAATTCGCCACCATTGTCAGTACGAAGTAATTTCACCTTCCTTTCTGTTTGCCTTTCAATCATAGCTTTCCACTCTTTAAAAGCAGCAAACGTATCATCCTTATTTTTCATGAAATAAGGCCAAACTCTTCTAGAGTAATCATCAATAATGGTAAGCATATAACGAGCACCACCATAAGAGGGCTTACGAGATGGCCCCCAAACATCAGCATGTACATAATCAAGTGTACCTTTGGTGGTGTGAACAGAAGCATTAAACTTAACTCTTGTGTGCTTACCGAAAATGCAGTGTTCACAGAACTGCATCTTACCCAAACTGCATCCTTGCAGCAAGTCTCTCTTGATCAATTCTGCCATACCAAGTTCACTCATATGTCCAAGACGCTTATGCCAAAGGTTAGTTTTACTAGCGTCATCATGAGAAACAGCAGCAACAGTACCAGATAACGTGCTACCTCTAAGAACATATAACTTAGCAGAATTCATATCACCAACCATAACTATGAGAGAACCTTTTGATACCTTTAGGAGTTTATTTCCTCCTTTGTACTTGTACCCGTCACAGTCAAGGGTACTGAGCGAGATCAAATTTCTTGCCATGGTTGGTATGTGTTTCACTCCCGTCAGCGTGCGTGTCATACCGTCATGTGTCTTGACCTGAACGGAACCAACGCCAACAATGTTGCATTGCTGGTCGTTCCCCACACGCACGAAATCTCCAGTCTGCACTAACTCATAAGAACTGAACCAATCTTTGTTACAGCAAATATGAAAAGAACATGCAGTATCTAGAATCCATTCATCCTGACGAGAAACACATGCAGCTAAAACAGCTAGGCAATCGCCATCAGAACTAGAAGCCTCACCGGTATCATTACCTTCATTATTTTTCGGTTGGTAAGTACCTTTTCTTTTCTCCTTGTTCTGCAACTTCCAACAATCATCAATGACATGATTAGATTTCTTACAATACCTGCAGAACTTGTCTCGTCCTTTGACTTTGAGCGACTTCTGTCACCCTTGCTCTTATCTCTGTTGTTGTTGTGGTAGTGGTTATCTCGCTGCTCAGGCCTCCCTCGGACCTGCAAAGCATCGCCCTTGGAGGACGACGTCTCCTCTTTCTGTACCATACCTTTCATCTTTTCCCTGGCAAGCAGGGCCTCATATACTTCCGCGGTGGTTAGTTCATCACGGCTTAACAGTATGGTATCACGAAAATTTGCAAAGGAATTTGGCAGCGAGCATAGAAGTAAAAGTGCTAGATCTTCATCATCGTACTTTACCTCCATCGACACTAGGTCAGAAACGATCTCCTTAAAGATCGATAAGTGATTCATTACCGAACCACCTTCTTGCAACTTGTGCGTGAACAACTTCATCTTCACATGCATCTTGCTGGTGAGATCTTTGGACATGCAGATCGACTCCAGCTTAGCCCACAGTGCCGCTGCGGTTTTCTCCTGGAGTACTTCTTGCAGAATATCATTAGATAGATGAAGTTGAATAAGCGATAAAGCCTTACGGTCTTTCCGCTTCTCATCGGCGGTCCATGCCGCCGCATCCTTGTCGCCGAATTTCTCCAGCGCCTCGTCAAGATCATTGGACTGTGCGAGGATCGCACGCATCTTGACCTGCCACAGCGAAAATCTCGTCTTGTAGTCCAGCGCCGGTAGATCGAACTTCATCGATGCCATCCAAAACCCTAATCTGAAAACAGATCTGAAACAGGGCTCTGATACCACTTGTTGCAAAACGATAGCAAAGAAACGACGAAGAGCGGAACGATCAAACCAAAGGGGACACGAGATTTAACGTGGAAAACCTCTCCAAACAAAGGAAAGGAAAAAACCACGGGCGCCAGCCAGCAATACTTCACTATATCGGGTGAGGTTACAAACGCCGTGGGTTTACAATGCGTGGCTTACCCCAAAACGGCGGCTTACAAGAGGAATATATAGAAGCATCAAACCCTAGGTCGGCTGCAGTCCAACCCGGAATCAATCCCACCTCGGCGGTAGTACCGCTTAACCCAGCGGTACTACCGCTGGGGTGGGATGGTTCGTCTCTTCCCACCTCAGCGGTACCGGCGGCGGTACCGCCAGCGGTACCAATCGGTACCGGACAAGTGCGTCAGACGGCCATTCTGGCGGTAGCGGCGGCGGTAGCGGTGGCGGCAGCTCTCGAGCGGTAGTACCGCTTAACCCAGCGGTACTACCGCTGGAATTTGGAACACCAAAAAACAACAACAGTAGTATTATACTCATGCAGACATGAAACTCGGAAAAAATAAAAATCGATGCCCGAAGTGGCTAATCCTTACGGTTAAGATCGTGTTTTGGCGTATCTGGTCGGGAATACTGGGTATGTTCGTATGTTGATACCTAGTATGAAATGGCAGATGCATGTCATGGCGCTATATGAGCTCGTCAGTGTAAATGAGGCGCTTTTCGGCTAGTGTCGTCGAGAAGCTTTTATGGGTTTATGGATATTGCGTACTCATGTCGTATGATACCCACTTAAAACTGAAAATTCGGATCAAATAAACATCCAGTACGCGGAGTTTTGTGTATGTTGATATCACATACTTATGTCGTAAATACCCTGAATTAAACGTAGGGTGAAAATCCAGATTTGCAAACTGTGATTAGCTTGTGGTATGTTTACTATTCATAGGCATCGATGCATACTCAGTTTGTGTTATGAATTTGTTGTGGGTACAGGAGACAGCCAAATCAGTACCAAATATAAATTTGAAGAAGAAAACTTATTGTACTTATTACATAACACTCTCTTGATAAAGCACATTGTTCCTAAAGAAAAACTTTGAAATTATTACATAGACATTTGCTAGTATGGAAGATAATTGTAGCCAACGTCATCTCAGTTCTGACCATCTCCATAGGTGTGTCGCCTCATATGTATCTCCACAAAGCTGAACATAAATCTGCAATAGTATTTCACCATTATAAAAAGTACCAAGTATGTGATGCATGAGAAAAAGAAGAGCAGCAGAGCACATACATTTTGGCACATGGAGCCATCGTACTTAACTTTTGGACCAGGGAATTGAATGCGAAACATCTCAGGATTCCATGAACTGTAACCTGCAATTGCATGAATCTCCAAATACATTTTCAGTAACATATTGCCCCGGACAGTAAGAGATGCTGTGAGAGACTTGACCACACTTGGGCCTTTCCATTGCATTGATATATATAGTCAAAATACAATCCTAACCATAAATGGGAGATCACACAAATAAGGACTCTCCACGATTTAGGGAATCAGAGGATATGTCACGCTACGTGACATATCTGTCTAACACTCCCCCGCAGTCACAACGGGAGGAGGACGGATATTGAGACTGGACTGAAAATCCAGAAACAACGGTGATGGTAGACCCTTCGTCAAGATGTCGGTGAACTGTCAAGACAAGGGAACATGAAGCACTCGGATCTGGCCCATGGCGACACGATCGCGAACGAAGTGGAGGTCGATCTCGATGTGTTTGGTGCGCTGGTGCTAAACAGGGTTCGTAGACATGTAGACGGCGCTGACATTGTCGCAGAACACGACCATAGCAGGAGGAGTGGGTCGATGAAGCTCGTGGAGGAGTTGACGGATCCAACTAGCCTCGGCGACGGCATTAGCGACAGCACGGTACTCAGCCTCAACGCTGGAACGAGAGACCGTGTGTTGCCGCTTGGAAGACCATGAGACAAGGTTGTCACCGAGGTAGACGCAGAAGCCCGACGTAGAGCGCCGAGTGTCGGGGCAGCCAGCCCAGTCGGTGTCGGTGTAGCTGACCATGGAGTCCGGCGAAGACGAGTGAAGCTGAAGTCCATGAGAGATCGTGCCCTGAACGTAGCGCAGGATGCGCTTGATTGCAGCCAGGTGCTGCTCGCGAGGGTCGTGCATGTGAAGACACACCTGCTGGACGGCGTACGCGATGTCAGGGCGCGTGAAGGTGAGGTACTGCAGAGCCCCGGCGAGGCTCCGATACTCAGTAGGGTCGGAGACGGGAGCACCGGCGGTGGTGGCGAGCTTCGGAGATGTGTCAACCGGCGTCGACGCGGGCTTGCATGCAGTCATGCCGGCTTTCTCCAGAATCTCCGCGGCGTACTTGGCTTGCGAGAGGTGCATGCCGGAGGAGTCGCGGGTGACCGCGATGCCGAGGAAGCAGTGAAGGCTGCCCATGTCCGTCATGGCGAACTCGGAGCTGAGAGAGGCGGTGATCCGGTCAAGGAGACGCGGCGAGGAGGCGGTGAGGACGATGTCGTCGACGTACAGTAGAAGATAGGCCGTACCCTCTGCGCACTGGAGAACAAACAGTGACGTGTCGGAGCGCGAGCACGTGAAGCCGGTCGAGGTGATGAAGGTCACGAAGCGCTGGTACCATGCGCGAGGGGCCTGCTTGAGACCGTAGACCGAACAGTTCAGGCGACAGACGTGGTCGGGGCGAGTGGAGTCGATGAAGCTGGTCGGTTGGCGACAGTAGACGACCTCGGCGAGCTTGCCGTGGAGGAAGGCGTTCTTGACGTCAAGCTGGCTAGTCTCCCATTTAAGGGAGATGGCGATGGAGAGGATGACGCGGACCATGGCCGGTTTGACACCGGACTGAAGGTCTCATCGAAGTCGACGCCTTGCTCCTGAGAGAAACCGTGAAGCACCCAGCGTGCTTTGTAGCAGTCAAGAGAGTCATCGGGCTTGTGCTTGTGGCGGAGACGATGTTGGCGTTTCGAGGAGAAGGCACGAGATCCCAAGTGTCGTTGCCGAGGAGAGCGTGGTACTCCGTGGTCATAGCATCGAGCCAGTTAGGATCCTTGAGAGCAGCACGTGCGGAAGTCGGAACCGGAGAGTACCTGGTGACAGAAGCATGCAAGTTAAGCCGCTCACGGGGTGGGACGCGGATGCCGGAGGTGCTACGCGTGCGATGCACGGGAGGAGGCGGCGGGGGTGGGGGAGGTGGCGGTGAGGGCGTATGCGGTGGTGAGGGCGCGTGCGGCGAAGGTGGAGGGGAGGGGGTGTGCGCGGGAGGCGCATACGAGGGGACGACGAGGGGGGAATCGTCATCATCAAGGAAGTCGTAGGAGGCAGCTGAAGGTTACTTGGACGAGGCGAAGGGAAAGGTGGACTCGTCAAAAATGACATGGCGTGAGGTCCATGCAGCGATAACCCTTGTGATGGGGAGAGTAGCCGAGAAAAATACATGCGCTAGACCGTGGGGCGAGTTTATGAGGCATGGTGGCTGCGGTATTGGGGTAGCACAGAGAACCAAAAACGCAAAGGGACGAGTAATCTGGGTGGGTGTTATGAAGAGCGAAGTACGAAGAAGGAGCACTAATGGTTTTGGTGGGAAGGCGATTAAGGACGTGAGTGGCGTGGTGGAGAGCTTCTACCCAAAAGCGAGGGGCAAACTAGCCTGAAATAGGAGAGAACGAACAATATCGTTGACGGTGCAGATAATGCGCTCGGCTTTACCGTTTTGTTGGGAGGTGTATGGGCAGGAGAAGCGAATGTGTATACTGTGCGCGGCGGCGAGAGAGTGGAGTTTGGCGTTGTCGAACTCACGACCGTTGTCCATCTGTATAGACGCAAGAGGTAGGTTAAACTAGGTTTGGGCAAAAGCGTGATACGAGGCGAGCGAGGCGTAAGCATCAGATTTTTGGCGTAGAGGGACGGTCCAAACAAAATGGGTAAAATCATCGAGAATGACTAAGAAATATTTATTACCAGAATTACTTAAAATTGGGGACGTCCAAAGATCACAGTGAATTAACTCAAAAGGGCGAGTAGTTCTAGTGGTGGAAGAGGAAAAAGGCAAACGTACATGGCGTCCAAGCTGACAAGCATGACAAAGAGTACTATGGTTTTTATTGCAAGGTAAATAAATATGCTGCGAAAGACGACGATAAGCGTCATGGCCGGGGTGACCCAAACGACTGTGCCAAATATCATGAGGGGTGGTGGTGGTGGTGAGAGCACGAGGCGCCGGTGGCTTAAACGAATAAAGCTCCCCCGTACTATTGCACCGAAGAAGCTCACGCCGGGTAATGAGGTCGTTCACAGAAAAACCAAAAGGGTCAAAATAGACAGAACAGTTGTTATCGGTAGTAAATTGACGGACAGAGACAAGATTTTTAATTATGCGAGGAGTAACTAGAACATTACGAAGATGAAGAGAACGATCAGAAAAAGAAGAAGGAAGGGAGGCGTGCCCGGATGCGGAGATGGAAACAGAGGAGCCGTCTCCGACAGTGACATGACGATAAGGAGGGTGTGAAGAGAGAGAGGAAAGGATACCGGGGTTGTTGGAGAGGTGAGCGGTGGCGCCGCTATCCATGACCCACTCCGGGGTGGGGGGCTGCAGCGTCATGTTGGTGAAGCACGACGCGAGGGCGGAGGGGTCCCGAGTGTGCGCCGAAGTAGGGGGCGCAGTGTAGGAGGAGGCGACGCCGTACGGGGCGCCGTAGAAGGCCTGGCCGTGGGGCGCCATAGAAGGAGGCCGCGCAGTGTAGGAGGAGGCGACGTTGTACGGGGCGCCGTAGAAGGCCTGGCCGTGGGGGACGCCGCTGTGGGCGTTGTAGAAGGAGGCCGGGGCAGGTGGTGGTGCGGCCATGTAGGCGTGGGCGCGAGGGCCCGGGTGAGGGACAGCGCCGAGGATGTTGCTCCCGGCGCCGTGCGGCGGCATGGGCCACATCGGAGACACTCCGGTCCAAGGGTGGAAGGGGGTGGGCGCCATGGAGGAGGAGGAGAGGAAGGAGGAGAGGGACGGTGGCGGCGGCGGCCGGCTATGGTGCGGCGGCTAGGGTTAGGGAAGGAGATTAGGCGGAAGCGGTTTAGGGTTTAGGACGTGTTTATGCTGATACCATGTGAGAGAATTGACCACACTTGGGCCTTTCCATTGCATTGATATATATAGTCAAAATACAATCCTAACCATAAATGGGAGATCAGACAAATAAGGACTCTCCACGATTTAATGAATCAGGAGGATATGTCACGCTACATGACATATCTGTCTAACAGATGCGTGTTTCCTTCTTACACTAGCACACTTCTATAGCCTGTAGATACCTGCATTTCAAAAAAAAAACGGGATTGAAGGAACGTGGATCTGAGAGTGACTATGCATGCGATGATGTGAACAGGGAAATCGATGGACACATCAGAAAACAACAGCCATGAATACGCTGGCGGTGGCGGTGGCCACGACAAGCCGTGCTGAACGACGCCAAAATCACCGAGGCCACGATGTACATGAAAAAATTCAGCATGAATGTACGTGAGGAATAAACTACATACCTGATGCCACAAATCAATCGAATGAAGGTGATGTCTAAAACTCGTCCAAACACTGCTTAAACTAGCTCATGCCGTGAAAGTGGATTCGTAGATAGGCCAGTGGAACTGTGATCGTGGCATGATTAATGGGCATATAAAGAAGAGGGCACGGGGATACCTCATTTTTGGAAGAAATCTCACGTTAACAATAGCAGGAATCACGCACACACAAGCCATCATTAATTGCCTTTGATTTTATTTGGAAAGGATCTGCGGTTCAAAAATTTGAAACAGGCTGCACCATGCAATAAACGGGTTTCAGAGTTGTACTAACAGGTTTTCTTCAGCTCACGTACCCGGATTTGTCTCATGGCCTAATGATCACGATCAATCAATCCTACGGTTGGCGAGTTAGGAGCCCATACACCATGGAGCCCCTGTTAATTTACCAGTCGTATATATATATATATATATATATATATATATATATAGGAAAATGGTTCTATACCCCTAGGTGTATGTACTCCTTTCCCAAATCAGCATCCAGGCATACGCTGCCACTCCCTAACGGTTTTAGCAACTAAATCCGATTGCACGTTCGATTTGAAATCTTGTTAATTAGATCCTATTTTTTAGCACGCAGCCGTGACTCCTCTGTAGAAACACGCGGAAAGCAAATAATACGATCATGTAGCATGTCGAGATCCCATCTAACCAATTAACGCCGCCGCCCTTTCGATCTCATCGAGCGCTACCGCCGCCGGCGACTAGGACGACTACGGCGACTCGTATCTACTGCAACACTACTCTCTCCATCCATCGGCATGACAAGGTCATCCACGTTCCTTTCCAGCAGGCCGCCGGCAACCATCCATCAACTCCCGTCGGCGGCGAGTCTGACATGGGCCATCGATGATCACCTCCGGCTACTCCTGTTACCCAGGTACGTTCCACTCACGTTGTATGTATGAAGCGCTTTGTTTTTCAAGTATGGGTATGAAGCTCCGCTCAACTCGTCCACGTTCATATCGAGCAGGCCGGAGGCAACCATCAGGGCATCAGGCCACTCCCGTCGGCGAGACGAGATGGTCAGAGCGCGGCCGGGCCTACTACCCTACTCCCGTTACCCAGGTACATGCTTTCTGCCGATGATGAATACCAAGGTCATGTGGTATAAATCTATCGGGGTATGAAGCTTGGTTTTTGTTGTTGACGTCTGTTACGAAGCTCACGTTGTTTCTCTGCCTGCAAGGCGCCGCTAGCTCGTCCTACTCGATGACGGGGATGAGATGCTACGTGATCTCCAGCGGCTAGACGGATGGCGGCCGTTTGACGACGAAGCCGAGACGCGATACGGCCGGCTGACGGGTGACAGCGGTGACTCGACGACGGAGATGAGATGCGACGTGGCCTCCGGCGGCTAGACGGCGGAGACGAGATGCACACGGCCGCGTATGAAGCTGAGTAGGATCAGACGGATTGATTTACTTCCCTGGTTGATGATGATCCGCAATGCAAACCTAGTTCGCATGCAACAAGGAGCTGTGATCGTTCTTGCTCCCATCGATTTGCTAGCTAGCTCGCATGCACAACATGCCCGAATCAATGTGTATATACTACTTCTTTATGTGGAGAATATACTTGTACATTTCTCTGACAGTATATACTTCTCTGGATCGTTCTGTATATACTACTTCATATGAAAATAGAGTATATACACCCAAAAAAATTGTATATACTTCTTAAAAATCCGTATATACTGCTTAAAAAAGCCTTAGAAAAATCAGTATATACTTCTTAAAAATCCGTATATACAATTTCAGTATATACTCATTAAAAATCCGTATATACTTCTTAAAAAAGCCTTAGAAAAATCAGTACTGCTTAGGAATTTTTCAGTACATACTCTTTTAAAAATCAGTATATACACTCAAAAGTAGTATATACGCCTTTTAAAAAGCAGTATGTACCCATGGCTAGTGGATATAACAAACCTATTAAGGGGGTGGGAGTATGTACCCCTGAAAGTATATATATATAGGAAGCTGAGATGGGGCTCCTGTGGCGCCCCGACCCGACTGTTATACAGTGATGCTGTGTGTCACCGGTTAAGCGATACAACCGGAGGTTACGGGTTTACCAATCCCTGGCCAAAACCTTTGGCAGGCGTTGCTCGGAATGGATCATCGGCAACGCAACACCCCGATTGATGTCTTAACACAGGCACAACCCTCAATGTATAATAGAGAGATCAAGACTTGTGGAACAACTGGCACATCACAGACTCTACGACTCAAATCATATAGTTCAACTCTTATAATACAGAAAGATAGCAAATGACAACCAGAGGTCACGGACCCAACATTACATCAAGCGGAAGCGAATTAGGTTGTCTAAACAACAAGATCCAAATTATGGCCTAAGAGGCCTACAAATAAATATTCAACGCCAGCTGTTCCGGGATGTCCCAAACTGCCACCTGGGAACCCCAGACTACTCGTCGACGTCCACAAAGAACCCACCTTCGAGGTCGGTGAAGTCCTCCTCTGAAACAAAACAAACGACGTTGAGTTTGACGAACTCGCAAGATTATAGATAGAGTTTTAGCTCGATGAGGCTTTTAAAGTTATATGGCTGTTTTACATAAAGCTGATTTTATTTATGAAAACATAACTCAAAGGCATCGACTATTCAGAATATTTTCAAAAGAGGTAAGAAGTAACTCTTTTCTCTCGAATCACCTTTCTCATCATCACCAACATCATCATCATTATACCTGTTCTACAGAGGAACCTCCCCGAAACACCCTCGAGGAAGTCAACCTTGCATTCCTGAGTGGTACCTCTAGTACCCAGTTTTTAATCATTCTGTTCAAGTTATTCTATGATCTTATCGTCTTTTCCCAAGTCGTCCGTAACCGTGGACACGGCTTTTCGAAAAGATTTAACCCTGCAGGGGTGTACAATGTTTGCCACACGTACCGTCCGGCCCATTACCTGCGCATTAGCTCTCTTCCTTGAAAGCCGGCTGGGTGGGAGCGGTGTCGACTTCTCCCTCGTTAAGGACTATCCAGGATCATCAGTGGCGGCAGGACACAAGATCACCACACCCTGCCCCACGGCCACTCATTTTCCTAACACCACCATCCTCAACTGAGTTCAACCACCATCATCACGCACGCGCAAATGGAACCTCAAACTAGAGGACCCTGGCTAGCCTCACTCGAGTTATTTAGTCTATGAGGGTTCCTGCAATTGCATAGGCCTCACGCATGGTTGCACGCTCAGTCTTGGTTCGGGAGGTAAAGAACTCGCACCTAGGCGGCGAGAACGAGACAAAGCACCACAACCACAGTGGCCTCTCATCCCAACCTTTAAGCATCTTATTACCTGTTACCACAATTCTCCACATCATCTGAACATTTCACACCTGTCTCCAACAACACATATATCCATCGTACAGCTTTGCATATAACTAGGCATGGCTAAGCATCACATCGCATGGATAAGTATCTCGATCAACAACACAAACCTATGGATAATAGGAGGGGAAATAGATAATGGCATAGGGAGATTAATGCAACTATAGGATACTCTAATCCAACAAAATTGACATTTAGAACCGCTATTAGGTGCTGGTAGTACCGATCCTCGGGCTATTGTGGAGTAACCCCGGCTGCTTGATCTATTGAAGCATAACACACGGAAGATCAATCAATCATCACACATGTTCCAATAAATGCAATGCGCAAACACTTGATGGCATGACATTTTTAATGCACTGGAATTAGTATAACAAGTTCTACCAATTTTAAATGGGGTGCGAGATAATTACTCAACAAGAGAGAAAGATCAAGCTCCTTCTTTGTTTTTATGCTTTCCTGTGCTATAGATCATTTAGACATGCATGAAGATGATGCTACGGATTAATGCACATTTTTCAGAGCATTTCGATATAAGGAACACATTTTTCGGAGACCCCGATCAAAAGTTATTAATTTCATAAATCCTCTTTTTAAATATTTACTTTTGAGTATTTTTAATTCCGATGATAATTATTTTATTTACTCGACTCCGCGAGATGACGATGGAACATGAAGGAATCATCGAGTTGCTGTCCCTACGTCGCGGGGCAGGAGCGGGGAACATAGGCAAAAGGGAGGGGAAATGAAAAAATAATCCCTAAAAAAACAGACAGCCCGGCCTCCAGCCCGGTCTGGGCCGGCTGGCAGGCCGGCCTAGCAACAGAAACGTCCGGCCCCCAGCCCAGCTTGGGCTGGCTCCGAGGCCGGCCAGGCGACAGAGGGTTCCGGCCCTCAGGCCGGTTTTTGCCGGTGTAGAGGCCGGTTAGGGGCTCGATAGGAACGGCCCACGGCCCGGCCTAGGCCGTCTTCACGGCCGGTCTCGCGAGGGAGACGAACCACGGCGATGGACGTGACGGCCACGGCGACGGCGAGCTAGCGCGTGCAGAGGGAGGGGAAGATGCAAAACGGCACGGGGTGCTCACCACGAGCGCGATGGTGCAGACGGCGAGGCGTAGCGAGGTCCAAAACGACGGCTCGGGGTCGGCGGAGATGCGTCGGGTGCGGCGACGGAATCGAACGGCGGCGGAGATGCAGGGCCTCCCGCCTAGATTCCTTCGGCGGAGGTGTTCCAGGCGAGGCAGCGGAGCCGGTGGTTGCCATCGATTCACTCGGGGAAGTCTCAAACGACGGCGACGAGCACGGCAGGCTCGGGCTGCTCGTCGGCCATGGAGAGGGGAACTGAGGGAGTGAAGCAGGGGAAAGAATCGGGGAGAGAGCAGCTCTGCGTGCTCTCCTCGCTGGGTCCAGGACAACGTTGAGGAGGACGCGGCGAGGCATGCGCGACGAGCTGGTTCGGCGGGATCGGAGCTCCCGCGTCGCTACAGGAGGAAGAAGACGCGCGGCAATTTTTCACATAGCCCCCTGGAAAATTTCAAGTTCATCACCAACGGGTCCTTTTCAGTTCTGGGAATTCATTTCAGCAAGGATTTGAATTACTTGAGGCATTTAAACACTTCTGAAAATTATGCCAATTTTTGTGCATCCTCCCTGCACCCTTGGCAAGCACTCCAAGAACTTTGAAGTCATTCGGATGTCAACTGCTTGGGGAAATAAAATAAGAAATTGCTTATAGGCATTTTGAGAATTTCCAAAATACTTTCCTTTCGAGAAATTAAGCAAGTTCCAAATATTTGTTTTGAGCTCTTGGAACTTCCTTGACAAATATGAATTGTCAAAGTACTTTTGTTCTGCAATTTTGAGTGTCACCTTTGTTGTGAGATTTGGTGGAAGCAAGTTGGGCATTTTGTTTTCCAATGTTGCCAAACCGAGTTTTTGGGTTGTTTAGCAATTTCAAATGGATGCAATGATGCATGCATGGAATGCGAAAAGTGAAAATTTTACTCATAATTTGCATTACCAAAAGTGGGCTGTTACAATTATACCCCCCTTACAGGAATCTCGTCCCGAGATTCTAAGTTGCGGAAAGAAGTCGGGATACTCCTCACGAAGACTAGACTCTCTTTCCCAAGTTGCCTCATCTTCGGAATGGTGAGACCATTGAACTTTGAGGAACTTGGTAGTCTTGTTACGGGTCTTCCTTTCGGCTTCATCCAGGACACGGATAGGATGCTCGCGATAAGTGAGATCTTCCTGGAGATCCAGCTCTTCATGATTGACCCCATGGATAGGATCCTTGAAACACCGGCGAAGTTGGGAGACATGAAACACATCATGTACATTTGGGAATTTGACCGGTAACTCCAACTTATAAGAAAGATCTCCTCGCTTTTCTAGAACGGTGAAAGGGCCAACATAGCGAGGTGCCAATTTCCCTTTGATTCCGAAGCGGCGAACGCCACGAAGGGGAGAGACACGGAGATAAGCTTTATCACCAATTTCATAGTGAATTTCCTGATGGTGCTTATCATAGTAGCTCTTCTGCCTAGACTGAGCAATCTTCAGATTCTCTCTTATGATTCGAACCTTCTCCTCAGCTTCATTGATCACATCGGACCAAAGAGTGTCCTCTCTCCGGTCTCGGACCAATTTAGAGGAGTGCGGCATTTTCTTCCATATAGAGCCTCGAATGGAGCCATGCCCAGACTAGCTTGATAGCTATTGTTGTAGGAGAACTCCGCGAAAGGGAGGTACTTTTCCCAACCCTTGCCAAAAGAGATCACACATGCCCTAAGCATGTCTTCCAACACTTGGTTCACTCTTTCGGTCTGACCATCAGTTTGAGGATGGTAGGCGGTACTGAAATTGAGACGGGACCCCATAGCAGTTTGGAAACTCTGCCAAAACTTTGAGACAAAGATACTTCCACGGTCCGATATGATCCTCAGAGGGACCCCATGCAATGGAACAATACGAGCCAAATACAAGTCAGCAAGTTGACTTGCCCGTATATCATCACGGACTGGTAGGAAGTGAGCAACCTTGGAAAGACGATCAATGATTACCCAAATGCATTGTTGCCCTTTTGAGATCGGGGAAACCCGGTGATGAAGTCCATACCAATTTCATCCCATTTCCACTCGGGACTGCAATAGGGCGAAGTAGTGGGAGGTCTTTGATGTTCAGCCTTTACCCGTCGACAGGTGTCGCATTCAGCAACATACTTGGCAATTTCTCGTTTCATCCGAGTCCACCAAAATTGTGGTCGAAGGTCTTGGTACATTTTGGTACTACCGGGATGAATAGAGAGAGGAGATTCATGAGCTTCTTGGAGGATCAACTCCCTCAATTTTGTTTCTTTGGCACTACCAAGCGGTCACCAAAATAAACAACTCCGGATTCATTGACAGAAAAACATTTGGCCTTCCGCTAGCAATGTTTTCCTTGATTTTAGATACCCTTGTCACGAGTTTGAGCATCCTTAATCTGGTCTACAAGAGTAGATTTGATCTCCAGATTTGCAAGGTAGCCGGAGGGAACAATTTCTAAGTTCAAACGAGAGAACTCTTCATGAAGGGCAGGTTGGGCCTTTTCAATCATCAGATTGTTGCAATAGGACTTCCGACTTAGCGCGTCAGCCACGACGTTTGCTTTGCCGGGTTGATAGTTCAGACTCACATTGTAGTCCGTGATTAACTCCAACCAACGCCTTTGCCTGAGATTTAAATCCGGCTGGGTGAAGAGGTACTTCAGACTCTTGTGATCCGAGAAAATCTCGCAACGGTTACCAAACAGGTATGGTCTCCATTGCTTCAAAGCATAGACCACAGCGGCAAGTTCTAGATCATGAGTTGGGTAATTGTGCTCATGCGGCTTAATTGGCGAGAAGCATAGCCACCACATGGCCATCTTGCATTACACAACCCAAGCCTTGAGAGAGGCGTCACAGAAGACGACGAAATCCTTGCTTGTGTCCGGCAGGACAAGCACAGGAGCGGACGTGAGTTTGGCTTTCAGTGTTTTGAAGCTCTCTTCAGCTTCGGCCGACCATACAAACTTTTTATCCTTCTTGAGAAGGTCAGTCAGGGCCTTGGCTATCTTGGAGAAACCTTCGATGAATCGGCGGTAGTAACCCGCCAATCCGAGAAAGCTACGGATGTCCTTGACTGACATTGGAGTTTTCCAATCCAGAATGGACTGAATCTTGTCAGGAATGACAGCCACACCATTAGCGGATATCACATGACCAAGGAAGACAAGATTATCCAACCAAAACTCACACTTGGAGAACTTGGCATAGAGGCGGTGTTCTCGAAGTCGTGTCAGAACCAAACGAAGATGTTCGGCATGCTCTTCATCGGTTTTGGAATAAACGAGGATGTCATCGATGTAAATGACGACAAACTTGTCAAGATAATCCATGAAGATGGAGTTCATGAGCCTCATGAAAGTAGCTGGAGCATTTGTGAGACCAAAGGACATGACGGTATACTCATATGAGCCATAGCGAGTAACAAATGCCGTCTTTGGAATATCCTCCTTTCTGATCTTATCTGATGGTATCCTGACCTCAGATCCATCTTGGAGAATACCGTTGCACCAGCTAACTGATCCAACAGATCATTGATGCGAGGAATAGGATACTTGTTCTTGATTGTCACCGCATTCAACGGTCGATAGTCAGAGACTAGACGAGGCACGGTAGAATCCCTCTTCTTGACAAAGAGTACCGGACAACCCCAAGGTGAACTGCTAGGCTGGATGAAATCCTTCGCTAACAGCTGATCAATTTGCTCTTTCAACAGAGCCAACTCTTCCACCGGCATACGGTAGGGCTTCTTGGAAATTGGAGCGGTACCGGGAAGTAGCTCTATGACAAACTCCACACTTCGGTCAGGAGGCATGCCAGGCAATTCTTCCGGGAACACATCCGGGAAGTCACACACCACGTGTATGTCCTGGATTTCAGGAGGGGATTCGCCTTCCATAAAGCAAAGGAGAATCTCAGGTGAGTTGGGTACGATAGCGGACGGAGGTCTTGATATTGCAGGCCAATACTTCACAATGTCACCGGAAGGAGCGGTCACAGTAATGGTCTTGGCGGCACAGTCGAGATTAGCCCGGTATTTGGTTAGCCAGTTCATGCCCAGTATGACATCAATGCCTTTGGACTTCAGAGCTACCAAGGCTAAGGAAAAGACAAGGAACCTATATTAATCTGGACCTCAGGAGTAACCCCATCGGTTTGCCATTTGGAGCCAGGAGTGAGATCACCAGGGACGGCTCATTTTCTCGAACGGTATGTTGTGGTCTTTTGCAAACGCTATGGATATGAATGAATGCGATGCTCCAGAGTCAAACAAAACTGTAGCTGTATTGCCGTTGATTCGTAACTCACCCATGAGAACGCCGGGGTCCTCTTCAGCTTCTTCAGCAGAGATGTGGTTCAGGCGACCACGCACAATAGGTCCAGCCTTGCCAGCTGGAGTGGCAGGGGCTCGTGCAGGAGTTATCGCGAGAGGTGCCTTCTGGGGGCACTCCCTGGAGTAGTGGCCAGCCTGGCCACAGGTGTAGCAAGTGAGTCCAGGTGGAGCAGGTAGCATAGGACGGTACCCACTCCCGCCTACCCCAAGTGTCGAAGTAGTGGGGCACGGAGGAGGTGGCCTGTATCCCGCGGTCCTTGGCATGAATGGAGCACGCGGCACACGCGGTAGGGAACAAACACCCTGCGCTTCTTGTTCTCAGAACCCGAGGAACTCTGGTGGTCCCCATGTGCGGGCCTCTTGGAAGCTTCAAGTTCCTTTCTTCCTTGCTCAAGAGTAAAAGCCTGGTTGAACAGCTCCTGATAGGTCTGGAACCTGAAGGGAAGCAACTCATAGCGAAGCTGCGGAGTAAGACCCTTGCGGAACAGCTCTTGCTTGTCAGCATCATTGGTCACGTCCCTTGGAGCGCGGAGGTCCATCCGTCCCTATTGCAAATCCCGGAACTCCCTCCTCTTCAAGTCCATGATCGGTTGGGGAATGTACTCCGCACGGAAGGCAGTGCGAAAATCAGCCCAGTGAAGACATGGTTGGCTGGAAATAAAGCCACATGGCTTTCCCACCAACAGCCAGCTGCACCAACCAAGAGGTAGGTGGCAAAGTTGACTTGCTCAGCCACTGGGACATGCAGCGCGGAGAACTTGCGCTCCAAAGCACAAAGCCAATCATCAGCTTCCAGTGGCTCCTTAGCATCAGCAAAGGTGGGTGGCTGCGAGCGCAGGAACTCAGTGAGAGTGTTGCACTCGTTCCTTCGTGCATTCTGCTGCACCAACTGTTCAAGCATCAAGACCTCAGCCATCGAGGGTGGTGGCGGCAGATCATCCTCATCATCATCGTGGTTACCGCGACCACCACGGCCTTCACGGCCTCCTCGAGCCATTCTGGAGATTTGACAATGACACGGTTAGTATCTTTCACCAAATGGTCGAACAATAGCATTAACGTTTACCCAAGTACATAGACTAGGGACGATAATACATTGTGAGAAGGAAAACAACAAGATAGAACTTGGGTCAAAGATCAGCATCATGTGCTACTAGTGAGAGTTAAGAAATCACCACTTAACACACTCTAGTTGGCGCAATCCGGGACCTTATGTTCAAGTCCTTGGGTTAAAACCCAAAGAAAGGAGTAAATGATTGATTCGGTAAAAACATCTGAGTTGATTTGGGATTGCAACGCAGCAGGAGCAACGGACACATAACACTAAAGGTCGAACCCAACCCCGTTTCTAATCATTTTGAAGTAACAGATGAGAAGTAAAACCTTTAACTCAAATTGAGGTAAGATTGCTCCGAGATTAGAGGGTAACCAGATAAGGAGTAAAAAGAATCCTAAGATGGTTTTCACAACTCATTTTTAGGTTAAAATATTTTCACAAACACTAGACACAACATCGACCAGTAGAAGGGTTTCCTACAGGCAGTACTGCTCTGATACCAACTTGTGGCGCCCCGACCCGACTGTTATACAGTGATGCTGTGTGTCACCGGTTAAGCGATACAACCGGAGGTTACGGGTTTACCAATCCCCGGCCAAAACCTTTGGCAGGCGTTGCTCGGAATGGATCATCGGCAACGCAACACCCCGATTGATGCCTTAACACAGGCACAACCCTCAATGTATAATAGAGAGATCAAGACTTGTGGAACAACCGGCACATCACAGACTCTACGACTCAAATCATATAGTTCAACTCTTATAATAGAGAAAGATAGCAAATGACAACCAGAATTCATGGACCCAACATTACATCAAGCGGAAGCGAATTAGGTTGTCTAAACAACAAGATCCAAATTATGGCCTAAGAGGCCTACAAATAAACATCCAGCGCCAGCTGTTCCGGGATGTCCCAAGCTGACACCTGGGAACCCTAGACTACTCGTCGACGTCCACAAAGAACCCACCTTCGAGGTCGGTGAAGTCCTCCTCTGAAACAAAACAAATGACGTTGAGTTCGACGAACTCGCAAGATTATAGATAGAGCTTTAGCTCGATGAGGCTTTCAAAGTTATATGGCTGTTTTGCATAAAGCTGATTTTATTTATGAAAACATAACTCAAAGGCATCGACTATTCAGAATAGTTTCAAAAGAGGTAAGAAGTAACTCTTTTCTCTTGATCACCATTCTCATCATCACCAACATCATCATCATTGTACCTGTTCTACAGAGGCACCTCCCCGAATCACCCTCGAGGAAGTCAACCTTGCATTCCCGAGTGGTACCTCTAGTACCCAGTTTTTAATCATTCTGTTCAATTTATTCTATGATCTTATCGTCCTTTCCCAAGTCGTCCGTAACCGTGGACACGGCTTTTCGAAAAGATTTAACCCTGCAGGGGTGTACAATGTTTGCCACGCGTACCGTCCGGCCCATTACCTGCGCATTAGCTCTCTTCCTTGGAAAGCCGGCTGGGTGGGAGCGGTGTCGACTTCTCCCTCGTTAAGGACTATCCAGGATCATCAGTGGCGGCAGGACACAAGATCACCACACCCTGCCCCACGGCCACTCATTTTCCTAACACCACCATCGTCAACTCAGTTCAACCACCATCATCACACACACGCAAATGGAAGCTCAAACTAGAGGACCCTGGCTAGCCCCACTCGAGTTATTTAGTCTATGAGGGTTCCTGCAATTGCATAGGCCTCACGCATGGTTGCACGCTCAGTCTTGGTTCGGGAGGTAAAGAACTCGCACCTAGGCGGCGAGAACGAGAGAAAGCACCACAACCACAGTGGCCTCTCATCCCAACCTTTAAGCATCTTATTACCTGTTACCACAATTCTCCACATCATCTGAACATTTCACACCTGTCTCCAACAACACATATATCCATCGTACAGCTATGCATATAACTAGGCATGGCTAAGCATCACATAGCATGGATAAGTATCTCGGCCAACAACACAAACCTATGGATAATAGGAGGGGAAACAGATAATGGCATAGGGAGATTAATGCAACTATAGGATACTCTAATCCAACAAAATTGACATTTAGAACTGCATGCAATATAATAGTGGAGAAAATATTTGCGGAAACATAGGGTAAGATATGCTTAGAGGGGGGATTACGCTTGCCTTGATCAAGGTGCTGGTAGTACGGATCCTCGGGGTATTGTGGAGTAACCCGACTGCTTGATCTATTAAAGCATAACACACGAAAGAACAATCAATCATCACACATGTTCCAATAAATGCAATGCGCAAACACATGATGGCATGACATTTTTAATGCACTGGAATTAGTATAACAAGTTCTACCAATTTTAAAGGGGGTGCGAGATTATTACTCAACAAGAGAGAAAGATCAAGCTCCTTCTTTGTTTTTATGCTTTCCTGTGCTATAGATCATTTAAACATGCATGAAGATGATGCTACGGATTAATGCACATTTTTCAGAGCATTTCGATATAAGGAACACATTTTTCGGAGACCCCGATCAAAAGTTATTAATTTCATAAATCCTCTTTTTAAATATTTACTTTTGAGTATTTTTAATTCCGACGATAATTATTTTATTTACTCGACTCCGCGAGATGACGATGGAACATGAAGGAATCATCGAGTTGCTGTCCCTACGTCGCGGGGGAGGAGCGGGGAACATACGCAAAAGGGAGGGGAAATGAAAAAATAACCCCTAAAAAAAACAGACAGCCCGGCCTCCAGCCCGGTCTGGGCCGGCTGGTAGGCCGGCCTAGCAACAGAAATGTCCGGCCCCCAGCCCAGCTTGGGCTGGCTCCGAGGCCGGCCAGGCGACAGAGGGTTTCCGGCCCTCAGGCCGGTTTTTGCCTGTGCGAGGCCGGTTAGGGGCCCGATAGGAACGGCCCACGGCCCGGCCTAGGCCGTCTTCACGGCCGGTCTCGCGAGGAGACGAACCACGGCGATGGACGCGACGGCCACGGCGACGGCGAGCTAGCGCGTGCAGAGGGAGGGGAAGGTGCGCAACGGCATGGGGTGCTCACCACGAGCGCGATGGTGCAGACGGCGAGGCGCAGCGAGGTCTAGAACGGCGGCTCGGGGTCGGCGGAGATGCGTCGGGTGCGGCGACGGAATCAAACGGCGGCAAAGATGCAGGGCCTCCCCCTCGATTCCTTCGGCGGAGTGTTCCAGGCGAGGCAGCGGAGCCGGTGGTTGCTGTCGATTCACTCGGGGAAGTCTCAAACGACGGCGACGAGCACAGCGGGCTCGGGCTGCTCGTCGGCCATGGAGAGGGGAACAGAGGAGTGAAGCAGGGGAAAGAATCGGGGAGAGAGCAGCTCGGGTGCGTGCTCTCCTCGCTGGGTCCAGGACAACGCAGAGGAGGGCGCGGCGAGGCGTGCGCGACGAGCTGGTTCGGCGGGATCGGAGCTCCCGCGTCGCTACAGGAGGAGGAAGAAGACGCCGGCGATTTTTCACATAGCCCTGGAAAATTTCAAGTTCATCACCAACGGGTCCTTTTCAGTTCTGGGAATTCATTTCAGCAAGGATTTGAATTACTTGAGGCATTTAAACACTTCTGAAAATTATGCCAATTTTTGTGCATCCTCCCTGCACCCTTGGCAAGCACTCCAAGAACTTTGAAGTCATTCGAATGTCAACTACTTGGGGAAATAAAATAAGAAATTGCTTATAGGAATTTTGAGAATTTCCAAAATACTTTCCTTTCGAGAATTAAGCATGTTCCAAATATTTGTTTTGAGCTCTTGGAACTTCCTTGACAAATATGAATTGTCAAAGTACTTTTGTTCTGCAATTTTGAGTGTCACCTTTGTTGTGAGATTTGGTGGAAGCAAGTTGGGCATTTTGTTTTCCAATGTTGCCAAACCGAGTTTTTGGGTTGTTTAGCAATTTCAAATGGATGCAATGATGCATGCATGGAATGCGAAAAGTGAAAATTTTACTCATAATTTGCATTACCAAAAGTGTGCTGTTACAGCTCCTAGGAGCATGGGCACCAGGATGGAATACGAACAATTTTAGGTATGTAGACATATACATATACCTTGGGTATGTATACCTTAGGTATGTAGGAGGTACATATGATTTTGGGTATGCACATTATGGGGTATGCATACCTAATATATATACATTCCTAAGTTATTTATATATATCTGATCTGTATGCGTACGATTAGACTCACATACCCAAGTATATATAACATGTAGATACCTCGAATACACATACCCAAGGGTATGTGCACCTCCTATGTACCCAACATGTGCATACCCAAGGTATACGTGTCATCTACATACCCAAAATGTAATGTATTCTATCCTGGTGCCCGGGCACCAGGGAGCATCTGTTATGTGTGAGCTATTCTACAACCGGTTGTAGAATAAGGATCTACAACCGAAGTTGTACTGCCCTGCTGTTCTACCTGTACTGCTCGCTATAACACATAATATGAATCGTATTTTTAACGTAAATTTTTAACCGTTTGTCGGAATTTAACAAATGATATACCGTTGGAAAGCTAATGAAATTCCGCATCCTTTTCATCACACGGAGTTTTCCAAATTCGTTACGGTTTTGAATATAATTTGAAAACATTCCCGTTCAAAATTACCACAGCAAACGTATTTTTCAATTATTTTCTCAACCGTTTATCGGAATAATGCAAATGATATGTCGTTGGAAAGCTGTTGTAATTGCACAACTTTTATACATTTACAGTTTTGCCAAATTCTGCACGGATTTAAAGTAATTTTAAAAATACACTAATCTGTAACTGTCATTTACGAGCGGAAAGTATTTTGTTCGGCGTTTCTCAACCGCTTATCGGAATGATGCAAACGATATGTCGTTGGAAAACTGTTGCAATTGCGCAACTTTTATGTTTTTACGGTGATTCCAATTTTTTTACCGATTAAAAGTAATTTCAAAATTACGCTAATCTGTAATTTCATATACAGGCGGACAGTATTTTGTCCACCGTTTTTATCCACTTATCAGAATGATGCAAACGATATGTCATTGGAAAGCTGTTGAAATGTCGCAACTTTTATGCGTTTACGGTGTTTCCAAATTCTTTACCTATTAAAAGTAATTTCAAAAATACGCTAATCTGTGACGTGTTATATACGGTCGGACAGTATTTTGTCCCGCGTTGCTTAACCACTTATCAGAATGGGACAAATGATATACCGTTGGAATGCTGCTTAAATTCCGCAACTTTTTCGTGTTTACAGATTTTCCAGATTCTTCACCAATTAAAATTAATTTTGCATATACTGTAGCGTAAAATACACGGGCGGAACGTATTTTGTCCACGGTTTCTCAACCGCTTGTCGGAATCATGCAAATGATATGGCGTCTGAAAGATATTGACGATACGTAACTTTTTCATTTTGGTCGATTTCGCAAATTTCTTATAGTTTAAACTCAATTTTAGAATATCTAAACCATTATAACGTTGTTTTGCGGGAGCTGCGAGATCAAATTGACGAGAAAGACATTATGATTCGTCGTGAAGTGCATTAGTTATTAAGATTAGACTCATATTACACCAAAAATGCTTTCTTAGCGGCGGTTGAGCCGTTCGGAGCTCAAATCGACGAGATTAGTACGATAGATTTCCGCTCCGAAAAAACAGAGTACCTGCACTTCCCTCGACACTGATTTGAACTTCTTGGTTTATGCGTGTGTACTGCCGCGGGGTTTTCGTGATTGGTTCTCATACGGTGTCGGTTTTAGATCTATGACCACTCAAAATGCTCAGACTGAAATGACGCATCTATTAAATTTACCGGTAAAACCGGTTACGAAAATCTCAAAAATTCTAAGTGGATTTTTTTGCGGTCAAAGTTTGGTCAACCCATATTTACACGTTTGATAAATTATTTGGTAACCCATTCGATCTCGGAATTGAGTGATTCTTATTGCGTTGGAAACATATAGTCATAAATTATATATTAAAAAAGAAAATAAAAATAAAAAATATGTGTAGCAAAATAGCGACTATTATTCACTAAAACTTGTTCTTACTAGACTTGTACTTCTCGAAAGTGAGTTTTGTACTTTCCAGATTATTTATATGTACTTCTAGGCGGGATATTTACTGTTTCGTTGAACTCCTGTTGGTATGTGAAAATAACTAACAAAATACCTGGACTACCCTAACAACATACTTGAACTTCTCGGTTGATGCGTGTGTATTGCCGACGGGGTATTTTCACGATTAGTGTTTAGTAAATCAGCGACAAATTTCTCATACAGTGTCCATTTTAGGTGTATGACCACTCGAAATGTTCAGCCGGAGAATACACATCTGTTAAATTTACCGATAAAACCGGTAACGAAAATTTCAAAAAACGATTTCTAAGTGGTTTTTTTTTTTGCGGTCAAAGTTCGGTCAAACCTTCTTCATACCATACTTGTACTTCTCGAAAGTGAGTTATGTAATTCTCGGATTATTTATGTGTATTTTTAGGCATTATATTAAACTTTACGGTGGGATGTGAAATTCACAAACAAAATAATTGTACTTTCCTAAAAACATAGTTGAACTTCTCTATTATTCGTTTGTACTGCCGTTTGTTGCAACCATGTACTGACTTGTTTTGTGACGTCATTTGTTTTTTAGAACAATATAACGGGATCGGCTGAGTCATCGACGCGAAGGTAATAACAAGAAGTTCGATTTATTATTATTATTAATATAATATTATGTCATGTACATGTACTTCATGTGCTTAAAATTTGTACTGTCTACGTTGGCAATGCTGTACTGCCCTTTGTTTTGTGAGTTTAACTTGTGATTATTTTTTTTGTGACTCCTGTTGGTTTTGTGCATCGCCCATATGTGAAGGTAACTAATTCACATGTTTTATTTTTTACCAATTAATGGGAGAAATTTCTAACCCATGGTGCGTTAGCGATGGCGTTAGGGTTTGGAGGTTTCGTCGCCGTCAACGCTACCGCCCGTACACTAATTCACGTGATAGCGTTGACGGGCGATAAACCTCCGAACCCTAACGTCACCGAGGCTGAGTCCGCCCGTACGCCGCGGAAGCGGCGACGGGCGATGAAGCCGAGACGTTGGATCAACAAAATCCTGTAATGTGTATTCATTGTGATTTATGGTTGGGGGTGGGGTGTAGTAATCTCAACTAATATATCTTTACATATTAAAAGCTGGACCGAAGGCAGGCTCCTCCTTTACATGGCAAAGTTTGTTGGCCGGTCTAGCTACTTTTAAAAGAGGTATGATCTGGAGAGTTGGGATAGGTGAACAAATCAATATATGGCACGATCCTTGGATCCCCTCAAGTCCGGATAGGAAAGTTATTACTCCTAGAGGAACCTCGTTACTTACAAGAGTTTCAGAATTGATAAGCCCTATCACGGGTACTTGGGACGAGGAGCTGTTGACCGATAACTTCTGTTGTGCAGACAAGGGTCGGATTCTCCAAATTCCAGTAAACACCCAAGGTTTTGATGACTTCATTGCACGGAACTTTACAAAACATGGACAATATACAGTCAGGTCCGGATATCATTTACAGTGGAAGCACCAATTCAGACCTAGAGAAAACCAAATAGCAATGCAGGGGACATCGGCTAGTAGCCCAATCTGGAAGTACATCTGGAAACTGAAGATTCCGAGCAAGGTTAAGATATCTGTGTGGCGTTCTTTACATGGCATTCTTCCTCTAAAATGTATACTGGCGAATCGACATATTGGGACTAATGGAGCTTGTCCAATCTGCAATCAAGGAGCAGAAGACATCGCTCATTTGTTATTTCAGTGTGATACAGCGAAGGAGCTATGGGGTTCGCTTGGGCTACATGAAATAATATACCATGCAATTCATGTGGACAGAGCTGGATCAGCAATTTTGGTACATCTCCTGTGTCGCGACAACATACCGATACCAGGGATAGATTTCATCGAACTGAGGGAAACAGTGGCTGTCACATGTTGGTACTTATGGTGGATCAGGAGACGTCGAACCCACGGCGAGGATGTTCCTCCTATCCATAGATGTAGAACTTCAATCCTCTCGATTGTTGCTAATTCTGCCCGTGCAGGTTCCAAACAGCAGAGGAGGTCACCACGAGATGGTCAAGACCAGAACCCCGCCAAGTGAAGATCAACGTGGATGCGTCATATCATGAAGAAGTACGTGATGGTGCAATTGGGATTATTCTGCGTGATTACAGAGGTACATTTATGGCTGCACAAAACATCTATATCCCATGTGTTGCAACTGCATCCATGGCCGAGGCCATGGCAATGAAGGAAGGCGTAAGATTTGCAACCAACAAGGGCTGTACCAATGTTGTGTTTGAGTCTGACTCCATGGAGACGGTGGAGGCATGTACGGGAGAAGAAGTCTGGTGGAATGAATCAGCGGTGATCATTGCTGATATCGTTGACCTGGCATCTTTACTAGACAAGGTACAATTTAAATACTGCCCGAGAGAAGCAAATCAGGTGGCACATGAATTAGCAAGAGCAAGTTACATGTCTAAAAGTTCTTGTAATTGGGTCGATGAGCCCCCTAATTTTCTACTTAGCACAATTATACACGATGTAACTATGTGATTTTGGTGAGGCGGCAAGTTTTCAGACGCACTCTTTCCCTAAGCAGGGTACCGAAAGGGACTGGCAGGGTTTTAATGAGGCGGGCTTGCTGACCTAATATATGAGGTTTGAAAATCAAAAAAAAAATATATCTTTACATATGAGAGATTTAAATCTAATTATTTTGGGGGTGGGGGTGGGGAAGCTCGGTCAAACCTATTTTACCCGTTTGACAAATTATTTGTTAACCCATCCGATATCGGAATTGAGTGATTCTTGTTGCGCTGGTAAGATGAAGTCATGGACTATCTACTAAAAATGAAAATAAAAATAAAAAATATATTTATAGCGGAATTACGAGTATTATTCAGAAAAACATGTTTATACCACACTTGTACTTCCCGGAAGTGAGATATGTACTTCCCAAGTTACTTATGTGTACTTCTAGGTGGTGGGATATTTTACTGTTTCACTAAACCTCCCGGTGGTATGTGAAATTATCTAACAAAATAACTGGATTTCCCTAAAAACATCCTTGAACTTCTCGGTTTATGCGTGTGTACTGCCGACGGGGTATTTTCACGATTAGAGTTCAGTAAATCAGCGACAACTTTCTCATACAGTGTCCATTTTAGTGTATGACCACTCAAAATATTCTGCCGAAAAATACACATCTATTAAATTTACCGGTAGAATCGATAACGAAAATCTCAAAAAACGATTTCTCAGTGGGTTTATTTTTGCGGTCAAAGTTCGGTCAAACCTTCTTCATACCACATTTGTACTTCTCGAAATTTAGTTTTTTACTTCCCGGGTTATTTATGTGTAGTGTTTCGTTAAACTTTTCGGTGGGATGTGAAATTCACAAAACAAAATACTTGTATTTTCCTAAAAACATACCTGAACTTCTATATTGATTCGTTTGTACTGCCATTTTTGCAACCCTGTACTGCCTTGTTTTGTGTCGTCGTTTGTTTTTCTAGAACAATATAACGGGCTCGGCTGAGTCATCGTCGACGCGAAGGTAATAACAAGAAGTTTGATTTATTATTATTTTTAATATAATATTATGTCATGTACATGTACTTTATGTGGTTAAAGTTTGTACTGTCTACGTTGGCAATACTGTACTGCCCTTTGTTTTGTGAGTCTAACTTGTGATTATTTTTTTGTGACTCCTGTTGGTTTTGTGCATCGCCCATATGTGAAGGTAACTAATTCAAATGTTTTATATTTCACCAATTGATGGGATAAATGTCTAACCCATGGTGCGTTAGCGATGACGTTAGGGTTTGGAGGTTTCGTCGCCGTCAACGTGATAGCGTTGAAGGACGATGAAACCTCCGAACCCTAACGTCACCGAGGCTGAGTCCGTCCGTACGCCGCGGAAGCGGCGACGGGCGACGAAGCCGAGCCGTTGGATCAACAAAATCCTGTAATATGTATTCATTGTGATTTATGGTTGGGGGTGGGGGTGTAGTAATCCTAACTAATATATCTTTGCATAGGAGAGATTTAAATCTAATTATTTTGGGGGTGGGGGTGGGAAGCTCGGTCAAACCTATTTTACCCGTTTGATAAATTATTTGTTAACCCAGCTGATATCGGAATTGAGTGATTCTTGTTGCGCTGGAAAGATGAAGTCAGGGACTATCTACTAAAAAATGAAAATGAAAATAAAAAATATTTATAGCGGAATTACGAGTATTATTCAGAAAAACATGTTTATACCACACTTGTACTTCCTGGAAGTGAGATATGTACTTCCCAAGTTACTTATGTGTACTTATAGGTGGGATATTTTACTGTTTCGCTAAACCTCCCAGTGGTATGTGAAATTCTCTAACAAAATACCTGGACTTCCCAAAAACATACTTGAACTTCTCGGTTTATGCGTGTGTACTGCCGACGGGTTATTTTCACGATTAGAGTTCTGTAAATCAGCGACAACTTTCCCATACAATGTCCATTTTAGGTGTATGACCACTCGAAATGTTCAGCTGAAGAATACACATCTATTAAATTTACCGGTAGAACCGGTAACGAAAATCTCAAAAAATGATTTCTAAGTGGATTTTTTTTGCGGTCAAATTTCGGTCAAACCTTCTTCATACCACACTTGTACTTCTCGAAAGTTAGTTTTTTACTTCCCGGGTTATTTATTTGTAGTGTTTCGTTAAACTTTCCGGTGGGATGTGAAATTCACAAAACAAAATACTTGTATTTTCCTAAAAACATACCTGAACTTCTCTATTGATTCGTTTGTACTGCCAGTTTTGCAACCCTGTACTGTCTTGTTTTGTGTCATCGTTTGTTTTTCTAGAACAGTATAACGGGCTCGGCTGAGACATCATCGACGCGAAGGTAATAACAAGAAGTTCGATTTATTATTATTTATAATATAATATTATGTCCTGTACATGTACTTCACGTGCTTAAAGTTTGTACTGTCTACGTTGGCAATACTGTACTGCCCTTTGTTTTGTGAGTCTAACTTATGATTTTTTTTTTTTGACTCCTGTTGGTTTTGTGCATCGCCCATATGTGTAGGTAACTAATTCACATGTTTTATATTTCACCAATTAATGGGAGAAATGTCTAACACATGGTGCGTTAGCGATGGCGTTAGGGTTTGGAGGTTTCGTCGCCGTCAACGCGATAGCGTTGACTGGCAATGAAACCTCCGAACCCTAACATCACCGAGGCTGAGTCTGCCCGTATGCCGCGGAAGCGGCGACGGGCGACGAAGCCGAGCCGTTGGATCAAAAAAATCCTATAATGTGTATTCATTGTGATTTATGGTTGGAGGTGGGGGTGTAGTAATCCCAACTAATATATCTTTACATAGGAGAGATTTAAATCTAATAATTGTGTAGAATTGAGTTTATCGAGGTGTGTACTGCCTTAAACCAAATTTGTGTACATATACCCATATTTTTATATAGCTTTGATGCATAGGACGTGGACATTTCTAAAGCTGACGGCGTGTGTACTTTCTCGTGTTAATTACAATTTTTTGAACCAATGATTACTTCCTACATTTATTACGCCTGGACAGAAAAAATGTTCAAATACAACAAACGGAAGTACAACCTTATAGAACGTTGCAACGCCACAGTACACAAGTAAATAGCCAAGAAAGTTTGATTATGCATCTTATTTATTTGGGGGCAAATGCATCGTACTCCCACTGAACATGCTCCAATTGAATAATTGTTGCTGCCTTCCAACCGCTAATCTGATGGTGGGCACAAAACGTCCTGGGTAAACAAGACAGAAAAGACCAAACAATTGCAGCTGCTCTTGATCTGATGCTGGGCATGGATGAGTTGAGTACATTAGCAAGTAGTTTTCGTAATTAGTGTTTAGTAATTCAGCGATAACTTTCTCATACGGTGTCCATTCAGATATATGACTACTCAAAATGCTCAGACTGAAAAGACGCATCTATTAAAAATACCGGTTTTTATCGAGGCTGAGGGGCCGTCGACCTGTACTTCCCCCTTGTTCAACCTGTACTGCCATTGTAGCCTATCCTGTACTTCCCTCTTGTCTTTTAGTATAAACACAATTTTTTATACCGAAGGCAGATTGACAATCTTGCCGCATCGGTGGCGTTTGGACCGGCTCCGGGAAGCCCGAGATGGAAAATGCACAGATGAATGACTACTTCCCATGAGTAAACAACTGTTGTGCACACACTCGCATGAATGCATTCCTGTGCATGAACTTCCCAAATAAAAATCTTGCACTGCTTCGAGCCAACAGTTGTACTGCCCTGAATTTGAAATTAATTTTACTTCCTACACTTCTCACTACGAAAGACTAGTTTATCCCATAAATAAAAACCCTAAATAATGTTACAGCATAACATCAAACATGTCGAGCACCTGCAGTTCAAAAAAGATGAGGTCCACACACTCCCGATTGAAATTTGAGAAAAAACATGTTCATATCAACATAACTATTTGTATACTTATTGGAAGTGAATTTTATACTTCCCAACATAACTATTTGTATTTCCCGGAGAACTATGTGTACTGCTCGACTATCTTTTTACTGATTTTCTGAACTAAGTCAAGCTCACACATCTATATTAAACCTTGTGTACTGCAGTGCCAGCAATGCATCTTTTAGTCTTGAGCAGCAAACAAAATTACAAAACTCGCAGGAGGCCTGCAGCTGCTGCAAGTAAAATGCAGCACATTAGCCGGGGAGGATGTACTTGTCATGGGATCAGCAGCGGAGGCGAAGCCGTAGGTGTGGAGTGGTTTGGTGGTCACTGCTCAGACATGACCCAGCAGGAGCATATGTTTTCTGAATCGATCTGTGCTGCCGACCGAGTAAGCAGAAAATAAAGACAGAAAGAAAGCATCGAGCATGCTGCCCTTTTGCCCTTCTCTTGATTTGTACTTCTCTAGAACTATACTTGTATTTCTCCACTGTCGCAAGTGTACTGCTTTTAATTAGCAAGTGTAGAACATAAATTTTGGCACATGAAATCGAATAGAAATTTGGAACAGCTGGGAGAAAGAGCAAAGGCAGCTTGCAATACATAGCAGCGGCAGTTTGCAAGAGACAAAGCAGCCGCAGCCCGCAGCAGAGCCCGTGCACCTGTTTCTGAAGCTGCAGAAAAACACCACCATCACTAGATGCATCCATGGAGAAGGAGACTGCCCAGCTCGCATACAGCTGGACTAGAACGAGCAGCAGTGTACAGCAAACACCACCATCACTATGCACTGTCTCTAGCGCAGCAGTGTACTGCCCGCTCGCATACAGCTGGACTAGAACGAGCGGCGGCCGGCTGGTAGGCATACGAGATACGACGGAGCGCGGAGGTGGCCCAGGGTGCGATATGGACATATGGTGATGGGATTTGTGAATCGTTGTGGCTGCAGATGAACTTGCGGAGACGGCAGCAGCGGGCACAACGGCGGCGTCGAGGAGGTCCTAGCCGGGGGCGGCCGCGGGGCACGACCGCAGCGACGAGGTATTCCGTGCCTGGGTCTGCCGCGGGGCACGGCGGAGAGGACGAGGAGTTCTTGGCCGGGGGCGGCTGTGGGGGATGGCAGCGAGGAGGAGAAGCTCAGGGCCGAGGGCGGCCGCGGGGAACGGCAGCAAGCACGAGGAGCTGCGAGCCGGGGGCGGCAGCAGGGGACGGCGGCGAGGACGAGGAGGTCCGAGCCGGGGAAGGCTGCTGGGTACGGCGGCGAGCACGAGGAGGCCCGAGCCGGCGAGCACGAGGAGAAGCCGGGGCGGCGCCCGTGGCCTGCCGGCGGCGACGAATCCGGGGCGGCGCGCGGGCCTGCCGGCGGCGGAGAAGCCGGGCCGGTGCCCGGGGCCTGCCGGCGGCGAGAAACCTCACGGCCGACGGGATGGGCGGCGCCGTTGAAGGGAGCTCACGGCCGTCGCTCGAGCGCTCGCGCGCTCGCAACAGAAAAGAAGGAAGTAGTTTGACCAAACTGGATTTTCCAATGGCATCGCGCCCCTACAGGGAGCCGCTGGTTCCATATATATATAGGGACGCGCTATTTTAACACGTAGGTACGTAATAGTTATTCTGCACCCGAGCCATCCATCCGCCCGAACGCCCGAGCCGCACCACGTTCGAGTTCCGCGTGGGTTACTTCTCTAACCACGGTCGTAAGAAACTCGCAGGTGACGTAAAAATACTGGATCAATGCCCCACGATCCAGCCCACAATCCTCCTACGTGAGAAATGCCCCACGATCTAGCCCACAAACTACCTACTTAAGAATGGACTCCATGTGATGCAAAAAGACTACGGCAGCCAGCTAAAGAAAATTACGGAAAGCGAAGCCCAACTCTAGTTCCATGAATTACCAGACGAATCGTACCTTTTTTTTCTCATATTACCGAACGAAGCGTATTAGTTAGCGTAAGATTACTTTTACCCCTCAAAAAAAGTTAGCGTAAGAATATTAGCTGACATAACTTGTGGCAGTCTTTGCAAGCTCTAGTACTAGATATTTGGCTCCATTTATCAAGAGACTAGCTTTATTTTTACGTGTGAAATATTTTACCAGCGTTTTAACGTACTTGTCTGCATGTATTTGTTAACTTCAACTTGCTTCCATGTTCACATGATATTTTGCACATCGAAATTGCTTAACATGCACATGTAATTGCTAGCATAGACAATAAGGTTTCCAGGAAATATAAACTGTACAAACATCACTCCTCCAATAGACACATGCCGCGAAGCTGAAGAGAAACACACGAGTGTAGATGACATGTGCACAAAACATACAACAGGATATCATCAGCAGGCTAACCGGATATTATTACAACCAATATTGCATGCTCCATAAGTTGTCGCCAACTAATTATATGTGGATATTTTCGATGATATGACCACTCATGGGTGGTCGCTGGCTTGACAACTATGACCGGGCAGCAAAATTGTTTACGACGTAATCACTGATGCTGCTACCCAGCAAAGATGCAAAAGGTTCGCATCATACTATGATGAAAACAAGCAATATGGCTCAAGCATGGTTTGTTAATTTCTTGACAACCTCTTGAGCTTGCCGAGCCCCTGCTCCCTGTAACCAGGCATCAATGAGGATGTCATGGGATCTCCGAAATAGGAGTTTTGAAACCACTGTATCCTAGCAAAAAAAGAAAAAAAGCAGATCTTATGGCTACACACGTGCAAGGAGATGTCAGATGACGATAGCTTGGTAACATAATAATTCAGAGCAATGGCATCCAAATTTCTACCCGCCCATTCCCTGCAAGAGGATACCTGAGCCACCTGGAAAATTATTTCGCCTCGAGCTGCCGTGGGGGAGGAAAATAAATAAGAAGGCAATGTCAATCACGGGTGTTGTGAGGACCCCGGATTAATTATCCGAGGTACTCGTTATGTTTCCTGCAACAGTCCCATGATCAGTGTGCTGTTGCACATAACTTGAGTTGGTATCACAGAACACCCACAAATACCGAATGTATTTACTTACTTGATGGAAGTGATCAGCTTCATCAGGTGCTTGCAGCGGAGTCACCAAACAACGTGGAGCCCAAGTCATTCGCCTTAACCCTACAGGCAGCTGACTGGGAAGCGCCCTAGTTCGCAAAGACGTCAGTGAACTCCTCCTCGTCGAACTGCTCTTCTCTGGAATCTGGCTAAGACAATAGCCAGGGACGAAACCAATATGAGTACATTTGATTGTACTCGCAAACTACCCCAACAGGAACATGCACTAGTTTTAAATTTTCAAAGACTTTTATTTTTAGGAAAAACCTCACTGAATCTCTATTTAAAAGGAGAAGAGTAGATTTTTAATCCTGTTGAAGACAAAACATTTTGGAAAGTAGTTTTCTCACTAACTTTGTTGAAAAAGGTAAGAAGTATTTTTAAATCTTTTTCCGAAAATACACCTTCTTTTCAAAGGGTAAGAAATCTCTTTTAAAACTTTTTCCTCGAAAAACAACTTCTTGCCCTGATTCCAAGCCCGTCGCTACCTCGAACCAACTCATTGGTACAGGTACGAAATAACCTTTCCAAAACTCAACACCTTTCTCAAAACTTGCACATGGTCTTAGGACAGCCTTCCAACTGTCCGTATCCGAGGACTCGGCTATTCGAATAGTTTTACCCTCTGCAGAGGTAGTACGCTTTTCCCACACCCATCCGGTCACTCATCGTGTCAGCCACGTCCCGCCATACCGGAGGTATGCGAAGTTGAGTTCCCGGCCATAGCCTGTCCTTTGCTCATGCTAGTATAGGACCCTGCCGCTACGACACATTCCATCGACACTCAAACCCTCAGGAACTAAGTGTGAGGACTCGTAGTTCTGCCCGGCGGACCCAAGGGAGCCCTTCAATCCTCTTCCTCCAAACACGTCCATACCGGCTTCCGGTAGACCAACATTGAAGAGGACCCAGGTCAGGGGGTAGGTCCTCAGACCATCCCCTCATGGAACGAGGTTATCCTTGTTGTTGAGGCATCCAGTACTAACACGAGCAAATTGTATGACTACGCCCTTGCCCATATGTGGGTAAGTGTGGTCGCACAGGATAATGGTTGGTCGTCATGGTACTAGGACACAATGTGCATTTTTCTCAAAAACAACACCAACCTTCTTCAACTGAGCACCGACCTTCCGGCAGGTCTATCCAAGGATTTTCAAAAGAGTTTTGTATAAACAATGGATTTTCCCATCCTATAGTTTTATATAAACAAACTGAGATTTCTACATAGAGTGGCAAAATAGTTTTTTTTTTCATAAACTCTTTAAAAAGGTTTTCGCAATCATTTCCAATTTTCATAGCAAAAATACTTTTAATCAAAACTTGGGTGGTTTGTAATCCCACCAAAAGGTTTTTCATAGAAGGCTTTTGAGTAAAACAAATTCATTTAGAAATCATGGTATACCATTGACACCTCTATATCGGGTGTCTCAATAATATACTTGCGTTTTGGAAAAGGGTTTTTCAAATCATAGTTTTAGTGGCAACGCCACATAAAACACTTATGCTCTTAATAAGTAAAACAGATGAATCAAAATAGAGGTATATAGGTGCAAGCTCAGTGAAGTAGCTTGCCTGGTTTCAGCAGAATGTCCCTGGACTTCCTCTTACTGATTAAAGAAATAAACTCCGATTCTTCTCCAATGAATCCTCTCCAAAGACCACTCCGGTAACGGTATTATCTAGCGTCGCAAACAGGGAATAACAACATTCAATAAACCAAACAAAACCACAAGTGGTGCACAAACATCAAACTAATTATTCAAGCAACGAACTAGGGTCTACACTCATAAGGGTCTTTTACAACTCAGGGGTCTAACACTTTTACACAAGTGAGGGCCAACCAAGGGTAGCAAGGGATGACATGCTACAACATCAGTAGCTAGGAAATGCTACTGATATTCAACATCAATTTTGACATTCATGCACACAATGATTCTATTAGCATACAACTCCTGAGAGTTAGGAAATCCTAAAAAATACCCAGACTAGGGATATTGTTCCCCAATAAAAACTAGCAACACTAACTTCTTCCTATCATGAGACCAAACCAGTAGCAAGATGGCATGCTACTGATGATCTAGCAATGCTAACTAAAATAAACACCCCACTAAGGAATTTCTACTAAAACAAATTCTATTAACTAGGAGAATCTAGGAGAATACCACTCTAGTACCATTAACACTAGGTGACTAAGTGCAATACTAAACTTTTTCCAAAGTGCTATACTACAAAGCTAACACACTCCTAGTAACTAGTATCACACTTAAACATGCTAGAAATCACAAAAGAGATACTAGCACACCCTATATAACTAAATAAATCTATAAACCATAAATGGCAGAAAAGCATGCCACCTAGTTAAATACACCTAAAATAATCCATAGCTCTAAAAATCACACCAAGCTAGGATTAGGTACTCCTAATCATACAGAAGCTCACACAAGTGGATTCACACCAAAAATCATCACCAAATAATTTACAAAAATCCCTAAATGGCTCTCTGGTCAAATACCAAAGTGGATGCCATTTTATTTAGGAAGATCATTTGCATGAGAGGCAAATTTCTACTGCTAGGTATCACTCAAACCTTTCCAAAACAGTTGAGTTTGCATCAATAGCTATCATAGATAAATAGCTATTGAGTTTTTGGTGAAAAGAAGTACTTCTGGCCTTACATTTAATTTTTCCAAACTAATCATCCAAAAGTGTTTCTACCACTTGGATCTGGCTAGGAATATGCTAGGGTACCTCCCTAATTTTTGGTTTGGGCAGAACCTGGGTTTTCCTATTTTATTTTGCAATAAACTGAGAGGACAGAATAGAAAGGCACAGAAAAGAATCAACCTCCAGAAAAAAAAGGAGTTTGGGCCTGATCTGCTCGGATCCGAGCCGAGCCACGGGGACGGCGGCCCATTTAGCGGCCCAACGCGAGCGAAACGGTACGCCGTCTTCGTCTTCCTCGTCAGCACGCTCAGAGCACGCGGCGACAGCAGGGAGCAAGGCGGAGACGGCCTCGGCGACTCCGGCGTTCCTAGGAGAAAAGAAGATGTCCGTGAGATAGCTCGCGACGAGGGGATCTCGGGGGAATGAAAATGGCGTAGGGATAAGATCTGTGCAACCCGCGAGCTTCCCGGCAAGGCGGCGGCCGGAGCGGAAAGGGATGCGGATGACGGCGGCGATCCCGGACTTCCCTCTGCGATTCTTGGCGCAGAGAGGGGGAGTAGAGCACGGCGAAGGTGCTGGTGGTCTGGGATTGGGATGGGGAGCACTCAATCGCCGGCGAGGCGCGTCGGCGGCCTTGGCCGGGGTTCGGGCTCAAAGGAAGAAATGCGAGAGAGGATGTGAGGGGAGGAAATGAGTGAGGGGGGGTGAGGGAGCAGAGGGGAGAGGGCTTCTTATCGTCTCGCAGGGCAGCAGAGAGGGGCGGGGTACAGACGGTGTCGACACCCGCGGGGAGAACACGGCGACGATGGGGTGAGGAACACGGCGTCTGTGCTCTGCCGCGTCGCTGCAACAGGGTGATGGGGGACAGGAGCGAGCAGAGGTGAGCGGCATGGAGAGGTCTTATCTCCTCCAGGGCGAGGCCTGCGTCAGGGGCGAGGCACACGGCGAGCTCGGGAGCACGCCACCGTGCCGTGCTGCCATGGAGTGACAGAGGTCAACGGAGGTTTTGCAAAACGCCCCCTAACTCTTTTTCTCTTCTCACAGACAGGTCCTCGGCTAAAAAGAAATCCTTTATTTCTATTTTGAAACCAGTAGGGTTTCCAGGATTTATTTGAGGGGTTTAAACATTTTACAAAAATCAGAGAAAATTCATGTAGCCTCCCCTATATATGAGGAAGCTCCACAAAAATTGGTTTTACAAAATAAAATGTTTTGCTCCATTTTTGTTCATAGGATTTAAATAAACTATTTTTGGAAATGAATAATTTGGTAATCCTTTAATAATTAAAACCAGAGATAAAATAGTTTGTAGAACCTTTGGAGCTTTCTTGAAAAAAATAAGATACTTAAAATAAGTTTTATTTTCATAAAGAAAACATTTGTTTTGAGGAAATAGAGAAATTGGGAGGGAAATTATTTATGAAGATCATTTTAACCCATGACCTTCATTTCTTTTTAATAAAAGAGAGGAGGGGTTTGTTTTAAATCAACAAGTAGGGTTACTAGAGGAGGGAGTGATATGAAATGGAGAGAATTATCATTTCATCCCCTTCTCTAGAATTTTGATAAAGAAAGTATAAGGGTTTTCATAAAACAGAGGAATAGATAAGGAGGGAGTGTTATTGAAACCATCTCCCTAAATTTTAGGATTTTAACTTGGGGTGCCTAATTGTAGAGGATTTATTCCTCTTCAAGTCACCCTCCAAGTTTGGTGGCCAAGGGTGTCCTAAAGTGGTAACAACTCCACTGAGGAATTATACTCACAAGAGAATCACACACAGCAGCAAATTCACAGCAGTAGCAACAGCACCAAAATACCAATCAACACAACAATATCCACAATTCAATCAAGCCACACACTTCAAACTACAAGAATAAATCACACACCTTTTTCCATAACTAACAATGCTAATTTGTAAAGATGGTCACACTCAATTATGACAAGATGTGGTTTAAGGGGTATATCAACCCTTAACTTAATAGTTTTCAAAATGGTTTGATAAAAGGGAAAAGAGGTGAGGTAATATATTCCCCACTAGTATTTCTTTTAAAACAGAGTTGAAACATTGGGGATTATAAAGATGAGAATTTTGAATTGTCAAGGTTGGAGGAAGGTTAGGAGATCACAGAAAGTTCTCCATATTTGAAATCATGAAACTTTTGGAAATACTTTTACTGTCTCAAATTAAAGAGCATTTTATTTGTTGCTAGAACCAAATCATTTTTGAAATAAACTTTTGGCCAACTTAAGAATGGATAAGACATATGGAATATTTTCTTGTCATAACATGGTCACCAGTGTTGTAAATATATTTTTACCTAGGTGGATGTCTTGAGTTGACATCTACTAATCAAACAATCGCATCAACAAGTTGCACAAGGTCAACAGAACAATTTAAAAGAAAACACAATCATTTGTGAAACAAGTCAAAAAGTTTTTGTTGGTTCTGAAATTTGGGTCTTGTTTACCCTTGTTATAAATTTGGGACGTTACAGATCCTTCCCCCCTTAAAATAAATCTCGTCCTCGAGATTTGCCCGGGGGTACAGGAGAGATACGAGGCAAAATTTTATTTTAGAAAGGTCGTATATTCACTTTCGTGTATACACGGGTTTTGAAAAACAACAGGGTTTTCTTTAAAATACCCCTAGCTGTGCCACCAATAATTGGCTCAAGGACACAGTGGGTCTGATTTATACGAGGAATTATTTTTGCCGGGGTTTTTACAGAAAAAGCGAGGGATAAAGGATAGAGGAACACGGGGGGGTTAACTGCTGACTCACTGACATGTGGGCCCGGGGCCCACTTGGCGGTCTCTCCTCCTTTTCTCCTCCTCTTCTTCATCCTTGCTCGCCCTTGCTCGGTACTTGCTCCATTTTCAGTGCGCAGGGCACTCACCCGCGGTACTGCTGCGCGTGCTGTCCGTCGATGCAGCGGCAGACACGGCTTTGGGGACACGATGCCTAGGTGGTTTCGCGCCATTAAGGCGAGTACAGCTCGCGATTCCTCCAATTTCCCGCGCAGTGCGGTGTCGAGGAGCGGCGTCCGAGCTCGGCTTATAAACTAGCGACCTCAGAAAAACATTTCTTCCATCGCGTCGTCACCATGGGCTTCATTACCGATTTCTTCAGAGCCTATGTTGATGCGATGGAGGATGCGGGCTTCCTCGAGGGCTGCTTCGTCTTCGTGCTCTTCGTGTTCTCGATTTTGACGGTGTTCAGCCTGCTGTTCGCGGCAGTGGTGCTCCTAGCCGTGGCCTTGTGCCATTGGTGGTCTAGCGCGGGGGCTGGTGCTGCGACAGTGGCGCCTGCTGCGCGGAGGAGCCAGATGCGGTGGAGGAGCACACGGTGGAGGAGCTTGCGGCGGTGGAGGAGGTGGTAGACCTTCCGGCTGGAGGTGAGCAGGCTGCTCGAGCTGTCTGCCGCCGTCGGGCGGCGCGTGACTCGGCTCTGAGTGAGCCAGGCTCATCCTCTGGTGGCATCGGGGAGTTCGAGAGAGATTAGGAATCTCTAGGTGCCGTTGCATCAGTGCTGGCAGTGTTGTTTGTAGGAGTAGAACTTGTATCCTCTGTTCCTTTCTGAATTTCTCGCTTCTGTACTGCAATCCGTGATTGTATTGATCTTGCCTTTGCTGATAACCCGGGACAAGGTGTGCCTTGTCGAAATCTTCTTGGTTGTCACAACTCTGGTCTTGCGGCACAGATAGGATGCAGAAGTACTAGAATAAACTTGTTTTGGCGAGAAAATATATTTTTAGAGAAAATAACACTGCAGTATATGGTCTCAACCATTTGCAGTGGTAGCATACATTTCAACCATATAGGTTGAACACAACAATTAGGAACATCCTACAAGATGCCCTTCTGTGTTCCAGCGAGCATTTACACTTCGCAAGCAGTTTAAGGCCTGCGAGGTTCACATCTCGTGGAGGGCTCGGGCCCCTTTCTTTAACATGCAGAAAGCACAAGGTTCATATTGGGTGAGGAACCTTGGGGAGATTGCATGTAGGAGAACACACACAAAAATAATTTGCATACTACAAAATAGTCCCATTCAAAGTTTGCATTAATTCACAGGGGTATGCGTCTGGGGTCACATACGGTTCCTGTTTTAAGTGATCTGTCGTTGCTTTTTAAAACTTTTAACTGAAGAAAAAGCATGACATTCCATCAGATGTCAACCAAGTGGTTAACAAGATGATAAGAATACCAAGTTTTTATTTCGGGCTGATTCGATATCAGCCGAGGAACAGACAACAACCTTGCATTACAAGAAACACGAGAAAAACAAGCAACAAACCAACAACAGACTAACAACGGGTTGCTCCACACACGCAAACACACAAGCGCCGGTCAGGCTAACTAAACCTGGGTTCTACTCTGCCTGAGAGGTTCTAGGAGTCGGTGAAGCGTGACCGAGACAAAGAGTGGTGTCCACATCTCTGTCTTCCAAGGGGTGGGGATCTACAGGCACGCCTTCGAGGACTACGCCTGGTTCTTGGGGTGGCTGCTGAACTCGGGCGAGAGCTTGTGTCACCGATGCGTCAATGCTGTGGTCCAGCAATTCATCTAGGACCGACTGTCTTGCATCCTGAGCTTGCCCACGGTGGGAAGTGGGTAGGTTCCTTGCTCGACCCAGTTCCCGGCGGGCACGAGCAAGGTGGCGCCTTGTGGTCATGAGTTCCTCCATCAGGGTGTGACTGAATCTTGTCATTGCAGCTCCATAGGTGACCAGGGTGATTACGGCAGGGTCAGCTTCCTGTCCCATGGAAGCTTGGAAAGCCTCCGCAACATGCTCAGGTATGGCTGGGAGGAAGTGGAAAGCTCGGCTTACCGCCATTGCCGGTTCTGAGTACCGGAGACGGACAAGTCCTTCCCAGGCTGCTACCTGGAGGGCTAGATCTAGGGTAGGCATGCTCTTACCCTGGATCAAGTAAGTCGGACTTATGCCCAATTGGCACGAGCCGATATGCACCTCGACTTGGAATTCCCTCCCGGCGAGCGGAAGAGAGTTCTCGAACACCACATATCGAGGACGGGCAGGCCGACCAAGAATGTGGCAGACAGCCTTCCAAAGCATCAGCGGAAACCCACTATGCTCCTCGGCAGTGGTTTCCATGACAACTCTGAGGTTTGCCATGGGTTCCTTTGGATCTGGATGAAGGATAAGAACACGGGATTCTTGCCTCAGGAGATTTGGGTCGCTAAGGGTGGTGAGTGGGGATAGATGGCAGATGGAACGGGGCCTTTTATAAGCTAGGTGTGTCGGCTCCTTTCTGGGGAAGAACCCGGGGAGCGTCACTCGTGTGGTGGGGACAAGCCCTACTGCACTCTACTGTGAACCGACGCCTGGCCATGCCGGTTGGGCAGGGAGGGGTCAGATCCGCGGACTCACTGTAAGGGAGCGTCACAAACAAACAACAAGCACACAGGGTACATTTAGTACCAATGGACGCCTAATACTCGTAGCAATCGGGTAGTATGGCTAAAGTTCCTATCATAAGCTGTTCCTATGGGTCTTGGTTAGACAGGGGTGCTGAAATCTTCAGTTCGTCGCCTTAGTCTTCAACTGGAGACACTGAGATTGTCGAAGTAGCCACTTGAGTAGAATTGCTGAGGTTGAGCTGAGGTCTTCAGAGATCTCTTGATTTGGTTGATGTCGATGATCTTGGCATTTGTAGACCAATGAACTTGATGTTGAATGTTGAGTAATTGAGATGGTTGCTTCTTCTTTGTAGGTGCTAGCTAATTAGGTCTCTCTTTGGGTTCATCGTCAAGTATTTTGAACAGGTAAGAAAGAGTAGAGAAACCTTTAGTAAAATTTAAAATAGAAAGGTAAGATTCAGAGGTAAATAGAGAAGACGAGAAGAGCGGGAGCCATTCTTGGACTTCCCTAGATAAGGATATATTTTTGGTGTGAATATATTTTTTAACAAAATATTCTCTTCCTAACTAACGTCCATGCTAACTAAGGTCTGTTACAGTCAGGATGGCTCTGATACCAAGTCTGTGAGGACCCCGGATTAATTATCCGAGATACTCGTTATGTTTCCTGCAACAGTCCCATGATCAGTGTGCTGTTGCACATAACTTGAGTTGGTATCACAGAACACCCACAAATACCGAATGTATTTACTTACTTGATGGAAGTGATCAGCTTCATCAGGTGCTTGCAGCGGAATCACCAAACAACGTGGAGCCCAAGTCATTCGCCTTAACCCTACAGGCAGCTGACTGGGAAGCGCCCTAGTTCGCAAAGACGTCAGTGAACTCCTCCTCGTCGAACTGCTCTTCTCTGGAATCTGGCTAAGACAATAGCCAGGGACGAAACCAATATGAGTACATTTGATTGTACTCGCAAACTACCCCAACAGGAACATGCACTAGTTTTAAATTTTCAAAGACTTTTATTTTTAGGAAAAACCTCACTGAATCTCTATTTAAAAGGAGAAGAGTAGATTTTTAATCCTGTTGAAGACAAAACATTTTGGAAAGTAGTTTTCTCACTAACTTTGTTGAAAAAGGTAAGAAGTATTTTTAAATCTTTTTCCGAAAATACACCTTCTTTTCAAAGGGTAAGAAATCTCTTTTAAAACTTTTTCCTCGAAAAACAACTTCTTGCCCTGATTCCAAGCCCGTCGCTACCTCGAACCAACTCATTGGTACAGGTACGAAATAACCTTTCCAAAACTCAACACCTTTCTCAAAACTTGCACATGGTCTTAGGACAGCCTTCCAACTGTCCGTATCCGAGGACTCGGCTATTCGAATAGTTTTACCCTCTGCAGAGGTAGTACGCTTTTCCCACACCCATCCGGTCACTCATCGTGTCAGCCACGTCCCGCCATACCGGAGGTATGCGAAGTTGAGTTCCCGGCCATAGCCTGTCCTTTGCTCATGCTAGTATAGGACCCTGCCGCTACGACACATTCCATCGACACTCAAACCCTCAGGAACTAAGTGTGAGGACTCGTAGTTCTGCCCGGCGGACCCAAGGGAGCCCTTCAATCCTCTTCCTCCAAACACGTCCATACCGGCTTCCGGTAGACCAACATTGAAGAGGACCCAGGTCAGGGGGTAGGTCCTCAGACCATCCCCTCATGGAACGAGGTTATCCTGTTGTTGAGGCATCCAGTACTAACACGAGCAAATTGTATGACTACGCCCTTGCCCATATGTGGGTAAGTGTGGTCGCACAGGATAATGGTTGGTCGTCATGGTACTAGGACACAATGTGCATTTTTCTCAAAAACAACACCAACCTTCTTCAACTGAGCACCGACCTTCCGGCAGGTCTATCCAAGGATTTTCAAAAGAGTTTTGTATAAACAATGGATTTTCCCATCCTATAGTTTTATATAAACAAACTGAGATTTCTACATAGAGTGGCAAAATAGTTTTTTTTTTCATAAACTCTTTAAAAAGGTTTTCGCAATCATTTCCAATTTTCATAGCAAAAATACTTTTAATCAAAACTTGGGTGGTTTGTAATCCCACCAAAAGGTTTTTCATAGAAGGCTTTTGAGTAAAACAAATTCATTTAGAAATCATGGTATACCATTGACACCTCTATATCGGGTGTCTCAATAATATACTTGCGTTTTGGAAAAGGGTTTTTCAAATCATAGTTTTAGTGGCAACGCCACATAAAACACTTATGCTCTTAATAAGTAAAACAGATGAATCAAAATAGAGGTATATAGGTGCAAGCTCAGTGAAGTAGCTTGCCTGGTTTCAGCAGAATGTCCCTGGACTTCCTCTTACTGATTAAAGAAATAAACTCCGATTCTTCTCCAATGAATCCTCTCCAAAGACCACTCCGGTAACGGTATTATCTAGCGTCGCAAACAGGGAATAACAACATTCAATAAACCAAACAAAACCACAAGTGGTGCACAAACATCAAACTAATTATTCAAGCAACGAACTAGGGTCTACACTCATAAGGGTCTTTTACAACTCAGGGGTCTAACACTTTTACACAAGTGAGGGCCAACCAAGGGTAGCAAGGGATGACATGCTACAACATCAGTAGCTAGGAAATGCTACTGATATTCAACATCAATTTTGACATTCATGCACACAATGATTCTATTAGCATACAACTCCTGAGAGTTAGGAAATCCTAAAAAAATACCCAGACTAGGGATATTGTTCCCCAATAAAAACTAGCAACACTAACTTCTTCCTATCATGAGACCAAACCAGTAGCAAGATGGCATGCTACTGATGATCTAGCAATGCTAACTAAAATAAACACCCCACTAAGGAATTTCTACTAAAACAAATTCTATTAACTAGGAGAATCTAGGAGAATACCACTCTAGTACCATTAACACTAGGTGACTAAGTGCAATACTAAACTTTTTCCAAAGTGCTATACTACAAAGCTAACACACTCCTAGTAACTAGTATCACACTTAAACATGCTAGAAATCACAAAAGAGATACTAGCACACCCTATATAACTAAATAAATCTATAAACCATAAATGGCAGAAAAGCATGCCACCTAGTTAAATACACCTAAAATAATCCATAGCTCTAAAAATCACACCAAGCTAGGATTAGGTACTCCTAATCATACAGAAGCTCACACAAGTGGATTCACACCAAAAATCATCACCAAATAATTTACAAAAATCCCTAAATGGCTCTCTGGTCAAATACCAAAGTGGATGCCATTTTATTTAGGAAGATCATTTGCATGAGAGGCAAATTTCTACTGCTAGGTATCACTCAAACCTTTCCAAAACAGTTGAGTTTGCATCAATAGCTATCATAGATAAATAGCTATTGAGTTTTTGGTGAAAAGAAGTACTTCTGGCCTTACATTTAATTTTTCCAAACTAATCATCCAAAAGTGTTTCTACCACTTGGATCTGGCTAGGAATATGCTAGGGTACCTCCCTAATTTTTGGTTTGGGCAGAACCTGGGTTTTCCTATTTTATTTTGCAATAAACTGAGAGGACAGAATAGAAAGGCACAGAAAAGAATCAACCTCCAGAAAAAAAAGGAGTTTGGGCCTGATCTGCTCGGATCCGAGCCGAGCCACGGGGACGGCGGCCCATTTAGCGGCCCAACGCGAGCGAAACGGTACGCCGTCTTCGTCTTCCTCGTCAGCACGCTCAGAGCACGCGGCGACAGCAGGGAGCAAGGCGGAGACGGCCTCGGCGACTCCGGCGTTCCTAGGAGAAAAGAAGATGTCCGTGAGATAGCTCGCGACGAGGGGATCTCGGGGGAATGAAAATGGCGTAGGGATAAGATCTGTGCAACCCGCGAGCTTCCCGGCAAGGCGGCGGCCGGAGCGGAAAGGGATGCGGATGACGGCGGCGATCCCGGACTTCCCTCTGCGATTCTTGGCGCAGAGAGGGGGAGTAGAGCACGGCGAAGGTGCTGGTGGTCTGGGATTGGGATGGGGAGCACTCAATCGCCGGCGAGGCGCGTCGGCGGCCTTGGCCGGGGTTCGGGCTCAAAGGAAGAAATGCGAGAGAGGATGTGAGGGGAGGAAATGAGTGAGGGGGGGTGAGGGAGCAGAGGGGAGAGGGCTTCTTATCGTCTCGCAGGGCAGCAGAGAGGGGCGGGGTACAGACGGTGTCGACACCCGCGGGGAGAACACGGCGACGATGGGGTGAGGAACACGGCGTCTGTGCTCTGCCGCGTCGCTGCAACAGGGTGATGGGGGACAGGAGCGAGCAGAGGTGAGCGGCATGGAGAGGTCTTATCTCCTCCAGGGCGAGGCCTGCGTCAGGGGCGAGGCACACGGCGAGCTCGGGAGCACGCCACCGTGCCGTGCTGCCATGGAGTGACAGAGGTCAACGGAGGTTTTGCAAAACGCCCCCTAACTCTTTTTCTCTTCTCACAGACAGGTCCTCGGCTAAAAAGAAATCCTTTATTTCTATTTTGAAACCAGTAGGGTTTCCAGGATTTATTTGAGGGGTTTAAACATTTTACAAAAATCAGAGAAAATTCATGTAGCCTCCCCTATATATGAGGAAGCTCCACAAAAATTGGTTTTACAAAATAAAATGTTTTGCTCCATTTTTGTTCATAGGATTTAAATAAACTATTTTTGGAAATGAATAATTTGGTAATCCTTTAATAATTAAAACCAGAGATAAAATAGTTTGTAGAACCTTTGGAGCTTTCTTGAAAAAAATAAGATACTTAAAATAAGTTTTATTTTCATAAAGAAAACATTTGTTTTGAGGAAATAGAGAAATTGGGAGGGAAATTATTTATGAAGATCATTTTAACCCATGACCTTCATTTCTTTTTAATAAAAGAGAGGAGGGGTTTGTTTTAAATCAACAAGTAGGGTTACTAGAGGAGGGAGTGATATGAAATGGAGAGAATTATCATTTCATCCCCTTCTCTAGAATTTTGATAAAGAAAGTATAAGGGTTTTCATAAAACAGAGGAATAGATAAGGAGGGAGTGTTATTGAAACCATCTCCCTAAATTTTAGGATTTTAACTTGGGGTGCCTAATTGTAGAGGATTTATTCCTCTTCAAGTCACCCTCCAAGTTTGGTGGCCAAGGGTGTCCTAAAGTGGTAACAACTCCACTGAGGAATTATACTCACAAGAGAATCACACACAGCAGCAAATTCACAGCAGTAGCAACAGCACCAAAATACCAATCAACACAACAATATCCACAATTCAATCAAGCCACACACTTCAAACTACAAGAATAAATCACACACCTTTTTCCATAACTAACAATGCTAATTTGTAAAGATGGTCACACTCAATTATGACAAGATGTGGTTTAAGGGGTATATCAACCCTTAACTTAATAGTTTTCAAAATGGTTTGATAAAAGGGAAAAGAGGTGAGGTAATATATTCCCCACTAGTATTTCTTTTAAAACAGAGTTGAAACATTGGGGATTATAAAGATGAGAATTTTGAATTGTCAAGGTTGGAGGAAGGTTAGGAGATCACAGAAAGTTCTCCATATTTGAAATCATGAAACTTTTGGAAATACTTTTACTGTCTCAAATTAAAGAGCATTTTATTTGTTGCTAGAACCAAATCATTTTTGAAATAAACTTTTGGCCAACTTAAGAATGGATAAGACATATGGAATATTTTCTTGTCATAACATGGTCACCAGTGTTGTAAATATATTTTTACCTAGGTGGATGTCTTGAGTTGACATCTACTAATCAAACAATCGCATCAACAAGTTGCACAAGGTCAACAGAACAATTTAAAAGAAAACACAATCATTTGTGAAACAAGTCAAAAAGTTTTTGTTGGTTCTGAAATTTGGGTCTTGTTTACCCTTGTTATAAATTTGGGACGTTACAGGTGTCGTACGACCGAAATCAGCAAAAAAAGCACACCGAAGCAGGTACATGACCAAAAAAAGGAGAAATTACATCTCCAAGCAGCCTCTCACCACTGTTGAGATGATTTGAATCAGCAACCAGAATTACAGCGCAGTTCTGATGCCGCATAATGCCTAAATTTCCACAAAAATGTGTAAAACTGTGACTGAAAACACAACAATCAGTAAATTAAGGGACCCTAATTAATGAGCTACTCACAGGTACCAATTGCAAAAATAATCCATAAAAGATGTATCAACAGAAAACTATATCAACTCAAATCAAGTACGAACATTAGTTTGACCAGCAAAACAAGATTCAGAATGCAAGAAAGAAATATGAACATGTAAAAAAAATAATAACTATCAACCTAGTTGTACCCAGATGACATATTCAAATAATCTGATGCATCGCTAGCATGCTAAAATAATCTGATGTATCACTAGCAAACCAATGCTTCAATAGTCCCCACCACGAACAGAAAAAAGATCAAGAAGGAAAAAAAATGCATACTGGGAAGGCTTCTGTTTCTAATCCATACAAAATAATATTGGGTAACTAGAACTATAAGTGAATCAATTTACGAATGCTAAACCCTGAACACACCAATTTACGAGCGATAAGGGTGTAGACGTCATGCCGGTTTCTTCCCAATTGTCAAATAATTGCCCGTCATTCTCATCTCAATGGTGAGTAATTTGTTTTTTGTGCCGGAAACGACAGATAATATTACATAAGCATCTAAAAAAAATTGTAAAGCAAAACGATATGAAGGGATAAGTACATTAACAAAACGACATTTAACCAAATGGAGCACATAGAAAAAAAGAATCATATGCCTAAACTCAGAAGATGTATATTTCAGATGAATAAAATGCATAACCGAAGCTACTAGCTCTTTATAAGCAAGTGCTAAATGCGTGCTTCTGACTAGGCCGATCCAGAATCATGCATTCTAGAACGAACAGGACTCAACTAACATGCTAAGCGATGTAAATTTTCATACACTCAAGGCAATTTACAATACAGAATTGTGATTACAAGAAGCAAAGATTGCACATCTAGCTTCAACAGAAACACATAAAAAAGGCTAACATCCACTACTAGTGCCAATATTTAAAAATACACTAGAGCTATCTATTCCGTAACTACAAAATTAAGAATTAGAGATTCTACTCTTGAATAATTGTGTCGATAAAACTTGTCCATAAACTGGCAAAGAATTTCGTTTTTTACTTCCAAAACAACATATGTACTACAAAAAACGATGAGGTGAACTGCAACACTATATGCAGCCGTGGCGAGTGGCGACCCGCTCAGCCGCTCACGGCGAAATCTGTTTACAAGCAAGAAAGGCCCTATTTCAGAATCAAAACCGAATACCCTTGTGTGTATGACCCGTGGGTTACTTCTGTGTTCAGTTTTCATCCATTGTTTCAGATGCTAATGTTATTTATCTCCTCTTAGATTAATTCAACACGTACAGAAATCCCTAGTGGATATGCGAACCCCCAATGATACAAGAACTGTAAGAATAATTTCCTTATGTCATAGTGATTACATTATCACAATACCTATTGTAATTCATTTACAGAACTAGATTGGAGATACCATTGGGAAACTAATCAATTCAAAATCATTCATACAAGAGCAGAGATATCACAAGCGCATGCTAGAAATATCCTACACTATCATTACTTTGATGCACTCGGCACCAGCAAGTAGATAGCTCTGGTGCCTCTTCTGAATCGTTTCAACATGCCTCTACGTCACCTCTGACAACACGAAACCTATGTGAACCCGCAAATAACGCATCTGCAAAGTTCCACCAAACTTAAGGCTAAAACAGTTGACATCGCATCCCAATCTGAAAGAGGAAAACGAACAACACTAGAATCGATTCAGTGATAAACTAAACACTGAATGGTTCCACCGGATCGGAACTGATATGAAACCAAGAGGAAGGGGGAGAATGGGCAAATCCCCTGACCTTAACGCTTGTAGGCAGTAGGCTGTAGCCCTGGGCGAACTTGGACCCTCGAGGTTCCCCTGTGGCGGTCGTTGGCGGTAGTCGCAGCGCGGCTTGATAGTGCCGTTCGGTAGGGGCTCTCTCGGCCTTGGCGGCGGAGGGGCGCTGGCGACAAAGCCGGAGGTGGTCGCCAGAGGGGATCTGAAGATGGGGCAGGACTGCAGAAGGCGGTTGATGTCATGCCGAGACCAACCGCCGCTCGCCGCTCTCCCCGCAGCCGCTCTCTGCCCGCAGCAATCACCAGCTGCCGCCGCTCGCCGGCGGCCACCATGCCCAATTGCAGTCGCTCCGCTCCCCGCCTCCACCCGTCGAAAATGCAGAACCGCACGCACGCACTCGAGTAGACGAAGGTGGGCTAGCTCCCCACGACCAAAAAATGAGAGAAACCGTCGTTGTAAAAAAATAATGAAATCACGTTACCACGGTGGGACGCTAGGGAAAAATTGGGTTCGGCCCCGCAACAGGTTCGCTTTGCATGTGTGGTCCGGCTCGGTATATGACTCGGGTGTAGAATTACTTATTCTGCACCCAGGGGTCTAATAGAGTGTCTATATATATAAAAAAAAAGTTCAAATGAATTTTAGCCAGTTAAGCTTTGGAGTACGCATGTATGCATGCAAGAATAGCTTGTTTCGTGGACAACCAAAAGATTTCAAGCATGAATGATGTATGAAGAGGGCAATAATATGAAATCTAGGAGGATATGCACTGAGGTGTCTAGGTCTGGAAGAGTGCCCTGGAAGACTGTCACCAACGCAGGACACCTGTCCTGCAGTACACCAATTATATGGCTTGTACTGTGTAACACAGTAAAGCCAATAATATGGCCGATACTGTGCCACCAACCATCAATAATCGGTACCACGACGTGTCCTTGAAGAGAAGCCGCGAGAAGAGCCACGCAGGCAGCCGGGAAGGCCTCCTCTTCCCCTATATAAGGAGGAGCCAGGCTTCAGAAGAGGATCATCGGCGCACAAACCAGCAACCCAGCATCCCGAGTAGAGAGTTCATCAGCGACCTCGCTGCTCAGTAGTAGTGTAGTACTCCCACCAGTACAATAAAATCAATTGTAATCAAGAAGTTGTAGTAGAAGAGTGGAGTCCGTAGTAAGGTAATCTCCTCTCTGTGTGTAAACCCTTCGGGGGATCCCGAAAGGGAAACCCGTATGTATCCTATATTGTGGAAATGAAGTAGTTCTGTTTTTCCTTAATCTTGTTAGCATGTTTATATGGGTTGGGTTCTTATGCTAAGGATCCTATAGGAGAAACCTCTGCGTGTAGTTCTCTGTTAAGCCGTGTAGCTTTGAAATGAGAACATTGTAGCCGTAGAGAAGTGTTCCCTTCGGGTGGAGCTGCCTGGGAAGACGATAAGAAAATGCCCCTTATAAACCTATCTAAAAACATCCAGGGAAAAAAGCTTAGCTATTTCTGAAGCAATATAGTAAAACATACGGCGAGTACTGAGTAGGATTTTTACATCTCTGAGAACACCGCCTATAGCTCGTTGGCCTCGCCAGACTAAAAGATCCTGCAAAATAATTAAAAGAGAATTAAGTGTGAACAGTAAAAACGTGGCGGATTTTTACTGTTCAAATAGTTATTTCACAGTGAATAGTAAAAGGTGAATAGTAAGTTTCGAATTTTAAATCTACGAGCTGTCTCTCTCGTGCTCATATAATTGATGTGTCAATATAGAGCTGTCGCTCTCGTGCTCGTTAGTTACTGTATCTCTAAAATATTGGTATCAGAGCAAGGTTTGGACGTTCAATCATTGAAAAATTAAAGTATTTAAATTTGGAAGTGAATACAGGAAAGGTAATAAAAACTACAGACAATATTGACATAAGGTGCAGAATAAATTCCTCAGAAGAGCATACTTGGCATACTACTAATAGCCAGTTAAATCTAGTAGTAGATCTAATATATAATCTCTTGATATCTTGGGGAAAGAGGCAAGACATTTTAGATCAAAAATTTGCAAATTTATTTCAAGAATATCAAAAATTAGTAGAAAGGTGCTCTGGGTTAAATAGTAAACTTGACCTAGCTTTGCATAAAATAGAAGAAGCAAAGTTAAGACAGAATACCATTTGTAAGAATAACGATTATATCAAAGAAGAAGTCCTATCCATAGGAAAACATATAAGTCATAATCTGAACAAAAGCAAAGAATCATCTTCAAGACCAGAAACGAGGCAAGATTTACTGAAATAAAATTGCTAGTACAAGAAGTAAAATCTTTGATCCTTTCATAGTTGCATGAACGAATATAACCAAGCATTAAAAGAGGCAGAAAAATACTTAATACCTTCTATAGGATTCTCTAATCAAGACTCACCAAAAGAAGATTCCAAAATAATAATAAGGCAGAATAACACAATATTGCAGTTAATCCAGATTTTAGAAAATCTAAAAAATCTAGAAAGCAGCAAAGAAATTGTGTTAGCCTCATCCGGAATATTATCATCATCAAGAAATATTAATTCAGAAAAATGGACATATCTAAAACTAGAAGAGGCAGAAGCCTCCAATTAATAAGGAAGATTCTAAGCCACTAACAATAAGGAATAGAATGTCATGCAGCAACAATGATGACGTTGATAGTTTGGAGAAGTAATAGACATACAAAGAGACATGGAAAGATATCAAAAAGATACGCTGAGAAAAATTAAGCCTCAGCAAGTTTATCATATGGGTATGTTTGAAAGAAGAAGTGGGTTATACAGAATATCTAGAGAAGTAGAATTAAGCGTGTTAACACACCCTGTAGAATTAAGAATTGTAGCAAGAATATTGAGAATGAGCTTAAATTCTGTGGGTATAAATATATTCATCAAGGCATGTATATCATCGGAGTTAAAGGTATGACAAGAAAGAAATTAGGAGCAAAAGTTTTAATAACATTGTTAGACAAAAGATGGGAATCAGTAGATAAAGCGCATTAGGATTCATGGAAGGAGACATGAATGAAAATATGTTAATAACCTATATAGCCCCAGACCTAATGATGCCTGTAAAAGAATTTATTGAAAAAATGAGTTTTGGGTTTCAGACTAAAGGATATGAAGATTTTAAAGGAACAAATTTGTTAATAAGCATAGAATTTATAGGAAGGTTATCTAATCAAAGTAATTCTAGATATCGAGTAAATGTAGACGATGTCATTGAAAGTATGCAGTCTAAGGGAATAAAATTTATGAGTCCTCTAAAAATTAGTTCTGAAGAGAGCAGGAGAAGAATGGAATATAAGTGAACTTATAGAAAAGAAAGAATTAAAACTGCCTAATAATTATATTAGCTACCAAAATTGCGAAGGAAGTAGTAGCATTAGATTTACAAATTATAAATCTACAGCCATAGAGGAAGAAGAATCTCTCATGCCAGATTCTGAGTTTAGTGATAATAAGGATAAAGGAATCTGAATGCATGGAGAAGGCAAATTTAGAAGATGAACTTAAGTATTGTGAGATAAAATTAAAGCAAATAGAAGAGAATATAATAATTCTATGACTACGGAATGGCCAAAGATAAGAGAAAGACAATTGTTTTTCATTAGAGAATGGCAAGATTAAACAAATTAAAAAATGAGAAAAAGTTAGCCACACAGCTCAAATTTGCTAAGTACCAACATAGTAAAAGAAGAAAAAGATAACAAAATATTAATACTGACCAAAATAATAAAATAAAGCCATAAGTGAAGAAGAGCAATGGGATATAAATAACAAAATTTTAACAGAAAGTTATGAAGAAGAAGAGAAAGAATAAATGAATTATTATATGATGTAGAAAACTATGATAATGCAGAACAATATAATGACTTTATAGATTCACTCGATGATGAAGGTTTGCACAATTTAGATAATGCAATGGAAGCCATGGAATTAGATAACTCTGCTAAGAGAAAAAGAGGCGCGACCTCTATGAAAAGAGAAGAGGGAGAAAGGCCAACTAGAAGAGCTGGAGTTTGGCCTCCGCCCCCAGAAACTGGTGATTTTCAACCCACATATATTCCGGGACAATATAAGCACATGGGTAGCAAAAGGAGAGATTTTGAAAAACCTGTCAATTTCAAAATTATAGGAACGATGGTGCAATTTTAAATTTAGCAGCCCATGACCCAGTGGATTGGCCAAATATACTTAGCATTTGGAAAGGTTTAATAGTTCAAAAATACATACAAAATCAGCACAATATAGGTACTAAGGTCGAAGATATGATAACATATCTTGAAACCTTTTTAGGAGAGTCTGTTAAGTCTTATGGGAAAATTGGGTAGAAGAATATCCGGAGCTATATGAAAATTTAAAAAGGGCTGGAAGTAATCCTAATAATTTCGCCAATGTGATATCAAATATGGTTATAGCCGAAGACCCAGAAATAGGATATACAACATTACAAAATGAAAGGCTAAGGGAAATAGAAAAATTAACACTAACCAATTGGAGAGGTATAAAAGAATTCTCTCAACATTATTTATATAATGCTACCACAGCTAAGCAAGGATACAATAAAGGGGTAGTTGAAAGATACTTTAATAAATTGCCTGACCCTCTAGGGTCTATAATATTTGAAGATTATAAGAAAGAGTCAAATGGAAATATAGTAAATATTTCTCAAGCCATAACGTTTGTGTTTAAACATCTAAGAAAGGTATGTACAATATACAAGCACAAAGATCTATGAAAAAGTCCGATTATAATTCTGTAATAACATTATTCAAATACCATTAACATATGGGGAAGAAAGATATAGAAACCGAAAATATCATAAACCCCAAAATAGAGATAATAGGAATTTTAGAACAAAGAAAAGATATTTCCTAAGAAGGTCCGATAATAGAGCCCCTTACTTGCATAAAAAGAATGTTAGAAGATATGATTCTAGAAAGAATTATGATAAGACATGTAGGTGTTTTATATGCAATTCACCTGATCACCTAAGTAAAACTTGTCCTAACAAAGATCAGAAAAGGTACTCTAGTAAATATGAAGAACAAGAAAGAGTTCTAATTATCGATAGTATTAATGAAAATATTCTGGTTTGTGATGAAGAAATAAAGGATGATGAATCAATATATTCAATTATAGAAACTGATGAATTAGATAATGAGATTTTAGAAGAAGAATCAAGTGAAGATGAATTAGATTTTATAGATCAAATAGCTGGTTTAAAAATTGAAATGATGAATCAATTAGAATGCGAGCATGATTGGGTTAGAGGTAAAGGTGATTATAACATTAAATGTGCTTTTTGCATATATTACCCAAGCCAAGAAAATAGATCTACATGTAGCCTATGTTTAAGCAAGCTTGTGCTTCATGTTTAAAGGCTAGTAACCAAGCTTGGAGACAAGAAATAGAGTATGAACCAGAAGATCGAATATTATCAAGCAGGGTTAGAAATTTAGAAAATAGAATAAATAGACTAGAAGCAGAACTAGAAGAGCTAAAATAAGTTAGAAAACTAATAGTGGTAAATAGAACAAGAAGATAATACCATCAAGAATACTGAATTAAAAGATCAAATGGTAACAATAAGAGAAAATAAAGGGGATAGGCTAATCCAACTAAAAGATGCAATAACTAGCTTTGGAAATAAATATGTAGTTCGATTACCATTTAAGGAAGTGTTAGGAATAAGAATCCCAGTTAAAATAATATTAAAACCAAATATTTCCTATAAAATTTTGGCTTTATTAGACACAGGTTGCACAAAAAATATTATTCATGATAAATATTTTGCAAGATGTCCTGAAATAGTGAAAACTATCGAAAATAGTAAAGCCGAAGTATCCACAGATATGTCAGGAATAAAGAAAATTCATAACCAATTGGCATATAATATTGAAACTTACATAAATGGCACTAAATATGTAATAGATGAAATTACTATCAGAGATTTATCAGTAATCAATGATGACATGATATTAGGATTAAGATTTTTGCAACAGTCCTTACAAACCACAATTATACATGAAGAAGGTGTTACATTCATTCCATATCAAGATAATGTTCCATACATATCCGAGGTTAGAAAACAAAGAAAATCATTACAAAATGTAGAAATATCTAATCTAGACAGTGAATACATGCCAGGAGCAGAACCTTCTGAAACCTGCAAAGAAGAAGTTTGTGACATGTTAGATGAATTTTATATAGAAAATACTTGCACAGAATGTATAGGGTTGCAATCTTTTTCACCTAATTGGTATCGAGACATAAAATCCAAAAAAGACATAGACAAGATTGTTCAACGACTAGAAGACATACAAATCATTGGAGAAATACCAATGAAATATTGGGATAAGAATTCTATAGTTTGCAAAATTAATATTATAAACCCAGATTACATAATAAAGTCAGGACCAATAGAAGCTACTCCCAAAGACATAGAAGAATTTAAAATGCATATTGAAGAATTGTTAAAATTAAAAGCAATAAGAGAAAGCAGAAGTCCTCATAGATCTGCAGCCTTTATAGTTAGAAATCATGCTGAAGAAGTAAGAGGCAAATCTAGAATGGTTATAAATTATAAAAGACTAATGATAATACCATAGATGATGCATACAATATACCTAATAAGCAAGAATGGATTAATAGGATACAAGGGAGTAAATTCTTTTCAAAATTTGATTTAAAAGCGGGATTTTGGCAAGTAAAAATGGCCGAAGAGTCGATCCCTTGGACAGCATTTACATGTCCGCAGGGCCATTACGAATGGCTTGTTATGCCTTAAAAAATGCCCCTGCATTATTTCAAAGAAAAATGCAAAATATATTTAATGAAAACCAAGCATTCATATTAGTCTATGTAGATGACTTGCTTGTATTTTCAAAATCTTATAAAGAGCATATTGCGCACTTAGAAGTCTTCTTTAGAAAGGTAGAGCAAAATGGGTTAATATTGTCAAAAAAGAAGATGGAAATTTGCAAAGAAAAGATTAATTTCTTAGGACATGAAATAGGAGAAGGAAAAATATACCTACAAGAGCATATTGCTAAGAAGATATTGAAATTTCCAGATACTATGAATGATAAGAAGGTTTTACAACAATTCTTAGGAATAGTAAACTATGCAAGGAATTATATAGATAACCTAGCAAAGCTTGCTGGACCTTTATATGCTAAATTAAGAAAGAATGGTCAAAAATATTTCAATTCTGAAGACATAAAATTAGTTCAGGCCATAAAGGAAAAGGTTAAAAATTTGAAACCTTTAGAGTTACCTCTAGATGATAAATATTTTATAATTGAAACAGATGCATCCCAAATAGGATGGGGAGCTATATTAAAACAAAAGCCAAATAAATACTCTGCTAAGGCAGAAGAGACAATATGCAGATATGCCTCAGGTAGCTATAAATTAAAAACAGTGAATAACATTGATAGAGAAATCTTGCAGTTGTCCATGCCATAAACGCATTTAGGTTATACTTAGGATTTAAAGAATTTACGGTAGAACCGACTGTGAAGCAATATGTAGGTATTATAATCAGATAAATAGCAAGAAGAGCTCACTAGAAGATGGGTTTTATTTGAAGATATTATAGCTGGAAATGGATATAAAGTTATATTTGAGCATATTAAAGGTAAGGATAATAATTTACCTGACGTATTCTCTCGATCTTCTATCTTGCAGAAATGAAGCGTGGGAACTCTCCCACATCATCAATGGAGAAAATGCAATTGGAGCTGAAAATGCTCTAACAATATTTCCTCCAAATACATTCAATTTCAATCCAAAACGCCATGTGGTTGTCAACAATAGGCAGCAATGTCTACTTGATAACTTTTGGTATCAGGCAAATAATGCAAAAGATAACAAAGGATATTTCTGCTCAGTCCTTAATAGCCTGGCGAATATTTTAATGAAATAAATAAAATATTGCCAAAATCAGCAGAAATTGAGGCACGCCCAATGATGCCATTATATGTTTTATTTGATGGGAAAAAGCCAGGAATATATGTAACATTTGATGATATTAATAGAAAAGGTAAAAGCAAGGCAAATGAAACAAGATATAACATTTAGAAAATATTTAGATATTAATGAAGCCTTGAACAGAGCAAGGAGCGGAATAGGAGAAAATTATTATATAGAGCCAGCAGCCAAAGCATATAGAAAGCAATATTGTTGCTCAGTAATTCAAAAAGGAGAAGCTTCAGGCTCTAAGAAGCCAAAAGAAGAAGAATCACCAAAATATGGTTCATATAAGCAATGCCTCGTAAAAGGTGTTGATCCATTGGATGGAGAATATATAGACCAAAAAATAGATGAGAAAATGGAAGAAGCTAAGAATTCAATCATATCAGAAATAAAAGAACAAGTTCTAAGAGAAGTACGAGTTGAAGTTACTGAAAAAATTTATTAATTGAAGAAACAATATGAAGAAGAGCTTACAAAGTTTAAGGAAGATCATTTCCTAAAATATGATCTTGACATGGAAGACTCCCAACTTCCTGAATAGACTATGAATATTGATAACGAATATCAATAATCGGGCATGGAGGACCACGGCCGACGCATATTAAATTGATAATGTATTATCAATCATCCGGGGGGGTAGGCAGTAAAAAAAAAAGAAGTTCGAATGAATTTTAGCCAGTTAAGCTTTGGAGTACGCATGTATGCATGCAAGAAGAGGTTGTTTCGTGGACAACCAAAAGATTTCAAGCATGAATGATGTATGAAGAGGGAAATAATATGAAGTCAAGGAGGATATGCACTGAGGTGTCTAGCTCTGGAAGAGTGCCCTAGAAGACTGTCACCAACGCAGGACACCTGTCCTGCAGTACACCAATTATATGGCTTGTACTGTGTAACACAGTAAAGACAATAATATGGCCGATACTGTGCCACCAACCATCAATAATCGGTGCCACGACATGTCCTTGAAGAGAAGCCGCGAGAAGAGCCACGCAGCCAGCCGGGAAGGCCTCCTCTTCCCCTATATAAGGAGGAGCCAGGCTTTAGAAGAGGATCATCGGCTCACAAACCAGCACCCAGCATCCCGAGTAGAGAGTTCATCAGCGACCTCGCTGCTCAGTAGTAGTGTAGTACTCCCACCAGTACAATAAAATCCATTGTAATCAAGAAGTTGTAGTAGAAGAGTGGAGTCCGTAGTAAGGTAATCTCCTCTCTGTGTGTAAACCCTTCGGGGGATCCCGAAAGGGAAACCCATATGTATCCTACATTGTGGAAATGAAGTAGATCTGTTTTTCCCTTTATCTTGTTAGCATGTTTATATGGGTTGGGTTCTTATGCTAGGGATCCTATAGGAGAAACCTCTGCGTGTAGTTCTCTGTTAAGCCGTGTAGCTTTGAAATGAGAACGTTGTAGCCGTAGAGAAGTGTTCCCTTCAGGTGGAACTGCCTGGGAAGACGATAAGAAAATGCCCCTGATAAACCTGTCTAAAAATATCCAGGGAAAGAAGCTTAGCTACTTCTGAAGCAATATAGTTAAGCATACGGCGAGTACTGAGTAGGATTTTTACATCTCTGAGAACATCGCCTATAGCTCGTTGGCCTCGCCAGCCTAAAAGATCCTGCAAATTAATTAAAAGAGAATTAAGTGTGAACAGTAAAAACACGACGATTTTTACTGTTCAAATAGTGTTTTCACAGTGAATAGTAAAAAGTGAATAGTAAGTTTCGAATTTTAAATCTTCATGAGCTGTCTCTCTCGTGCTCATATAATTGCTGTGTCTTCTGCACGAGCTGTTGCTTTCGTGCTCGTTAGTTACTGTATCTCTAAAATTATATATATATATATATATAGGAAAATGGTTATGTACTCCTGGGCGTACGTACTCTCACATTCAATATACCACATAGGTGAATTATACATACCTCTTTATCATTTTTAATATACTTCATTATTTAATAGTAGATACCCCAAAGTGAGTTACATGAAATTTTTCATTTGAATATATACATTTTATATTATTTGCGCATATACTGATTTTTTATACGAAATAATGGTATATAAAAAAATTGAGGACCTTGGTGATAATTTTTTTCATACTAGTTGCATTGAGGTATATAAAAAATTATAAAGAGGTATAATACCCTCGTATGTGAGGTATATTGAGTATGGGAGTATGTACACCCAGGAGTATATAACAGGATTCCTATATATATATATATATATATATATTATGGGTAGGTATATTCTACAACCGGTTGTATTTTAGTGCCCTACAACCGGCCGGTCCTATAAGGGCGCGATTCTACTGAGAAATAGAAAAAAAACGGCCAAACTGCCCCCACATCCATCTTCCCGCATGATTCATCCTCCACCTCCGCACGTTCCCGACTCCAACCACCCGCCGCTCGCCGCCGGCCGACCATCCCGCGCGCCTCCCACCGCCGGACCGGCGTTCCCGCGCGCTACCGGAGCCGCCGTTCCCGGCACGCTATTGACGCCTTCGCCGCCACGTTCTACCGGCATCTGCCACTCCCCAGGTCGCTGCATGTTACCTACTTAGTCTCTCTCAGATAGATTGCTCACAAACACACCGGAATTCAGAGTACAGGAGTGGATTTGGTTACAAGCACAGTGTGCCAAATCAGGTAGCTAGGGTTTGAGGAGTGGTAGTTACAAAAAAGTAGGTAAGCTGTTCGCCGCTGCCGCCGCCGGGTTCGGTTTCGTGATCGAAACTTCGATGCCTCTTCCTGGGCTCTGATGCCAGCTATATCTTCAACGTCTCCAGCTATCTCCCGCAACTCGTGGGTTGGGCTTGCGTATCCTAGAACCTCTCCTTGCTTGAGGTAGTGGGCCTGGGCTGGACTTGTCGTAGTCTTCAGGCCCACCATCCTGAGCGTTGCTAACACCACCCCTCCTTCGGTTGCGGCTTGCCCCCAAGCCGCAGCAGCTGGAAAACGAGACTGCAGATCATCCAGGTGCTCCCATTAGTCTGGTGGAGTACCACCAGACCAGCGTATCAGGCCTTGCTCCAAGATCCTGTTCGCTGTGGCCTTGCGACGATGCTCCAGCACTTGCACAGGTATCACAAACTGATTTGCATCAGAAGGTAAAACAGTTGATACCTGATCAGTGGCCTTCAATGCCTTGCGAAGGAGAGACACATGAAAAACTGGGTGGATTGTGGATGTTTCCGGCAGAGCAACTTTATAAGCAACTTTCCCAATTCTCGCAATGATTGGAAAAGGACCAAAATATCGGAAAGATAGCTTATGGGAAGCCCTCCTCGCCACTGAACTTTGCACAAGCGGTTGGAGCTTGATAAAAACCTTGTCACCAATTTCAAAGGTTCTCTCGGATCTGCTCTTGTCATCCTGGTGTTTCATCCTTGCTTGTGCCCTCAACAGATGCAGACGGATGAGTGCAGTCATTTCTTGCCTTTCTGCCAACCAAGATTGCAAATCAGATGCCGGTGTAGCTGCTGCAGCTTCAATACCCCAGTGCCTAGGTTCATGACCATAAAGCACCAGAAAAGGAGAAGTTCCCAAAGCAGTATGGAAACTCGTGTTGTACCAATACTCTGCTAAAGGTAACCGGACACTCCATTTCTTGGGACATGAGTGAACAAAGCAACGTAAAAATGTTTCCATTCATTGGTTCACTCGCTCTGTTTGGCCGTCTGTTTCAGGGTGATAAGCAGTGCTCATACGAAGCTGAGTGTTAGTGAGGCGAAACAACTCTCTCCAAAATTTGCTTGTAAAGATTGGATCGCGGTCTGACACGAGAGACTCAGGCATTCCATGTAAAAGGTAGATTTGATTCACATAAGTTGTCGCTACTTGAGATGCAGAAAAGGGATGCGCTAATGGCACGAAATGAATGTATTTCGAGAATTTATCAACGACAACCAGGATGCAGTTATACTTGCCTGACTGAGGTATTCCCTCGACGAAGTCCAATGAAACTATTTGGCAAGCATGATCTAGTACAGGAAGTGTAACGGACCGATTTTTGGAGTTTTCAAAAAAAAATCTCTGAAAATGAGGACTAGAAAATTTCGTTTGATTAATTAAAACTTAACTTGACTTTTCATAAACATGCAGCTTTAAAATGAATTTAGCATCAACTTGAATAAATCTTTTATTTTATTTTCCTTTAAGTTGGATCGTATTTTCTTGGCTTTGGCATATTAAAATATTCTCCTCAGAATTTGATTTCGTTTTCATGAATTCATTTGCTATTTTTGGGAGCCTTATATCCAAAATCATGTTTCCTCGAATTACTTCTTTATTTTAGTTCTATCCAAAATCTCATCCATGCACATGCACGTGCAAGCTTTTGGTTGGCCTGAGTACGTAACTAGTAAATCATGCATGCATCGATCTTTTCCCCGTATCCTTCTTATACTCTTTTCCCATCGATGCACTAGTACGGATCGATCTCCTAAACAGATGGTTTATTTGCCTCGTTCTTTCTTCTATTTTTCTTTTCTTTTATTTTCCTATCGATGCCAAAACGGCAATAGCTAGTTTCTCTCCCTCTCTCTTATTCTTTTGCACAGCTCTGCTATTCCCTACTCGTGTACATACCTAGTTCTTATTCTTTTCTCTGACAACGACCGAAGCAAGTAGCAAGCCCATGAGGCCCGAGCCAGCAGTTCCAACGACCAGGCCAGCCGCACCAGCCGAGCGATCGCTCGACTCGCCTCGCAGGCGACGCAGCAACTCCAGTCAAGCGAAGCGCCGCACGGCTTCGTCTTCTTCTTCCCTCACGCACGTAGGCATCCAGCCAGAAACGGCAGCTCCTACAGGAAACTGCCTCCGGCAAGAAACGCCAGTCGCACCTAAAACTGCCGCATCAAATCCTCTTTATGCTGACATTCACTGTCCAGTCCATTCTCGCACAGCTTCCTCTTCATGCACGCTGCACACACCCATGCGAGAAACGCCAGTAAGCCAAGCATCGCTCTGCCGCCTCGGCGCCCCTGCCCATAGAGAGCACCGAGTCGAGCTCTCCTTGATCGTCTTTTCCATCTCGAGCTACCAGCACAAGCCCTGGTTCGCTCCCACGATCCAATCTCGCGAAGCTCCGGTCAGACCGTCTATGACGCCGCTCACGTTTCCAGCGATCGGCTTCCACAAGCCGGACTCCGGCGACACTGGGACTAATGGCTGCGCCATAAGAACTGCGCGGAAGAGGAGGATTCGATTCAGGCGACCACAAGCTGGATTTGTTTATCGCACCGGACGAAATTGGCAATCACATCTACTCTGTTCATCGACTTCGTCGTACGAATTCGCCGCGTATGGTAAGAATCAGATCGCTTCCCTTGCATAGTAATCTCATATCATGTAGTCTACTTCATAGACAAGCTTCTGTAGACCATCTGTGCCTTTCTCCATGTCCACTCTTGACCATGCCCTCCAACATCGGCATGGTTATGCCAACTTCATTTTCAGCACAACTTAATGCAATCCTTTCGTGTCACTTTGTTCAAATCATGTCCATTAATATAGAGAATAAAGCGGATCTCCAATCCGACCATCATATATCATACTCCATTGATGCCAATTCGTCGAATAGTGACATTGCCATACAAATCCTTTTCTGGTTCATCTTTACACTTCGATCTAAACATGTGAAGGTACCTAGACGACCTTAGGAACCATTTGGTGGATTTGTATTGTAAATACACTGGGTAGAATTAAAGTTAGGCTTTAATATACGGTATTGATTTATATGCTTGATTTTGTGTGTGATTTATTTTCTTAGTTGAACCACATGTGTAGGTGTTTTCTACAGTTTATGTATATTGTTTGCTGACATGGGTAGATGGTCGTTTTGTTTATATTTAAATAGTTGTTTATGGTTTATTATATTGTTAGTTTTGCTTGTGTTACTTTGTAATTATCACTAGCATGATCACGTACGTGATATCTCGTGTGATGTTGATCCATGTTTAATATTTGTTCAAGCATGACTTGTTACTATTAGCTTGTCATCTTAATGCATGTTTAGATATGGGTTTGTTTGGTAGTCTATTATTTGTTTCGTGCTTTATATGATGATGGCGTACTTTGTTTCCTATGGCTGCTTAATGGCTCATGCATAGATTTAACTGTTGTATCTTGCAATAAGTAATGTTATTACATGTGTGATGTTTGCCTAGTTTATCATTCATGCTTGGATATCTTTGCATATTGTGTACCATGTGTTCCATATAATGTTTAGTTCTATTTATTCTAGTGGCATATATTTGTACTAGGATGTATGTTAATGTCCTTCATGTATTTATAGCTAGATCTAACCTCATGTCACATTTGATTGCTCCATTCTTTGTGTTAGGTTTACCAATGTTTAGATTATTTTTCATGTTAGCATTGCATGTTATATAGTGCTTTATCTCGTGTATGCTAGCACAGATTTACGCGCTAACTAGATGATAGTATGCTTCCAGTTGTTGTTTGGTTCTAGATGTATATAGTGCTGCATACATGTATGTTAGCTTACTAGTTGTGTGTTACTTGTTGTAGTAGATCATCTCGTGCTTATGGTAGTTTGTATGTCACGTAAGTATTACATGATAGTATCATATCGTTGTGTATATGCTCGTGAGCATATGTTTTCTTTTAAGTGGAGTGTTGAATGTCATGCGTGTGATCTTGTAGTATATACTTGTATGCCTTTTCATCTCATGATAGTAATATTAGGCTTCACCGTTATGTAGTACAATGTTATAGTATCTCCAAAATGTATAGTCTTGTATATCATTCATGATTAGTCATATAGTGTTATGTTGACCTTGCTTAGTATTTACTATGCTTTGTTTGCTATAAGTTTGTAATGATATTCTTGTTATGAAAGGTATTTATAACTTGTTCATGTATAGTTATCTTAGGTTGATATCTTGCTATGACTTGATGTGTATGTGTTAGATATTGTTACACCTTGTTTAGTTCCTAGCTTATTCTCGTTGGAGTTTAGCTATGGTAGTATTTATTTATTGGTTATTTTATCCTTGTGAGTTGTGATGTATAGCTATATGATGCGCTAGTGTAATGTGTGTTTTCATAGTAACATCTTTAGTTTGCAATTGATGTTGTTTTATGATGATGATGATGATGATGTTTATCTTAGCTCTTGTATTGCTTATATGCTTATGATGGCATGCTAGATAATCCTTGTTACGGCTTATATTACTAGTATGACATGTATTGGTTTGATTATTGCAAACTAGTATGATATGGTTTGTTGATATGTCTTGTTTACATGTTTGCTAAGTATCTAGTTTTTCTATAGTTTATATGTTATTGAGTTTATCGGGTTACACGGGTACGACCAACTATGTTATAGCCCTATGTTGGGTTTGTAGACAGTATAGTAAGATCTACATGTATCTCTTTATGACGACATTCTAGTATGATAATCTATCCACATATCTAATCCTAGATCTTTATCTTGATAATCTATTCTAGCATCCTATCCATGCCATTTGAGTCATATCTGAGTTGTCACAACTCACTTTCACAATTCTATCAAGTTGTTCTATCCTATTCTTCAACTACTACTCCTTTCATTCTCATTTGTATTTTATTTGAATTTGGTAATTATTGCTTTGGTATTTATTTGGTTGCCATTTTCTATCGTTTACGACGAGTAGGGAGTGACGTGGTTGGACGTGGATATAATCATCTTATTGAAGAACATGGATATAATCAGCTTACTGAAGAAGAAGATGATTCATCAACAAAGGCATGCCCCCCTCTCATGTTTTTATCCTATGTTTTTAAAAGGGGCATTATTTATTGTTTTAAAATTATGCATGCTATTTTCAATTTACTGGCGTGTCGATTGACACACCAGCCTGATCCGCTTGTCGCCTTATATACTTGATACCCTGAGTAGAAATTATATAGTAATCTTGTAAAGTAGAAATGCTTAGCCATGCTTAATATCCAGTAGGATATCTTTATCTTGCCTCTTTGGAGGAATTGGTTGACCCTTGGGTCACAAACATCTTTCGGAACTTGATGAGCTCGTTGAGCTTGGCTGATAAGCCGTTGTTGCTTCCTCTACTCTACCTTCTACTCTGGGTGAAACTTACCATCTAAACATTGGCGCGGGCGACTGCTGGATCAACTGATGAAGGAGCGATTGGCTGCCCTTCACAAGCTGAAGGGGGCAATCCGTCATCCGTGCCGCATAAGGGCCTAATAAGTCTCGGATTTGAAGATTGTGACCACCGTACAACCACATGCTAATGGGCTCTGGCTGGGTCAAGTAAGTTAGTCAGCCTTTGGTGTCGATGTCGCCGTACCGCAGATGGGGTGTCTGCCTACGGGAGAACCTTCGGCACAGATGGGGGGACCGGTTTGGGGACGTACTCTCAGTTCCGGCGCCATACCCGGTGGGCATGTCACATCTTTGGGGGATGTAGCTGAAAGACCTTGTCACGAATTCTCTATTGCTATGCTAGCGACGGCTGGTTGCAATTAGGCGAGTTTGTGACGTGTGGTGAAAGTGTACCACCTCTGCAGAGTGTAAAACTATTCGAATAGCCGTGTCCACGGTCATGGATGACACATGAATCTTTCTTGACATACAGGAACCCTGTTTTGCTACTTCCCTCTACCCCTATTCTGAAATCCTATGGAGAACGTGAGGTGTCGAGGACACTCACTTTGATGAGAAATACTACACTGAATACAAAACATGTTTTCGTCCAAAATTGTTTTATCAAAACTATTATGGTATTACAAATAAAATTGGCTTTTATGCAAAAGAACCATACAGCCTTCCTTTGAAGCCACATGTAGCTATTATAGGTTTGCATGAGGGGGCACGCTGAGTACATTATTATGTACTCATCGCATTGCTTTTGTTGATTATTCAGATCACTACAAAGAAGAAGAAGACTACTATGACGATGCTTAAGAGTGAGGCCTCGTGGACTACATCGATTGCCTGTGGCTAGATGGAGTCACTTCGCATTTATATTTCCGCTGAGCTTTCTGATTGTAACAAATGTCACAAGACATTTCGCTATTGCTATTCAAACTATGTAACTGTACTTTTTGTACGTTCTGCAATGGTATCATTTCGCTGTGTTGTCAACATTGATCTTGGGATTGACATGATTACACAGGAGGTCTGGAAGTGTAATTCCGGTCCTCACAGAAGTGGTATCAGAGCCGACGTCGACCTAGTCACGTGGCCTTAGTTAGAAATGGAAAGCCTTAGGAACTATTTGAAAATAAAATATATGTACTACTTTTATAAATTCTTGTAGTCTCCTTCTTGACTATTGTTTTTCCTTGACTTATCTTATTCAACATCATGTTTAATGCTTCTTTCCCAACAACTCTGTTAGTCTACAATTCCTGGCCAAAATCCTGTTATGGAAGAACGAAGTCAGTTCCAATAAAAGAAAAGTCATCTGAAGAACTCAAAGAGTCAAGAAGCGTCGACCTCACTCTACATTCTTCAATGTCGAAGATGAGACCAAGACTTGTTATGACCAAACAGCCATATAGGATAAGGTTGGATAGATCCTTGGTAGCTATATAGTTTATATCGTTTAGACTTAAAATTTTATTTTTGCTTGAGCAATGTCCGCACATTTTTGCCTCGAGCACCTTTTCAAGTGCAGCATGCTAAAACCCTATGTAATTTCAATGAAACTATTTTTATTCGCGTGTTTAAAAATACTTTTGGTTATTCTCGTGTTTTATTCTTGGATACCCCTCCCAAGCTAGGTTCTGTCACCCATCTTATTTTTTCCCTCTTACCTATGAGCCCTTGGAAACAAAGAAAATAGTGAATATTGATGACACCAATTACGATGAAGCTCTCAAGACCCACACGACGAAGGGAAAAGAATGTGTGCTACCTGCATAGAAGACTTTTTCCACCATTCTCAATAATGAAGAAGGAAGTGGTGTGCATGTGAACTTTGAGGTGGAATCAGACACACTGTCTGAGGAGATCCAAGTCATAAATGGGAGCAAAATAAATTCACTAGCGCAAGAGTTAGCCGTACCCTCGAGGAGTAACTTGATTCACCAGCAATTTGGAGACGCATGAAGATTTCATCATGTAAGTTCTAGCAAACGAAGCCCAACAAAAAAATAGCGACGCCTATAACATTGGAGAGAAGACATGTTTGAGTGGTGGTGAAGAGGCCATAACCAATATTTGCTTCAAGATGTTGAAGAAACCAAGATCAAACAAGGCGCCTTGATGCACATCCTCAATAATTCAGAATCAGAAATAAAAAAGGCTATTTCCATTACTACAAGAAACGTATGCTACGCCTATGGTGATGATGGAGACTTTGCCAATACCTGTCCGAGAAAGAAGTCAATACCAATCTCGATTGGAGTTAAACTTTCAATATACATCAAAGACCTCAAGATCCAAAAGGGACGGACTTGATGCCAAGATTGAAGATAAGCATTGTTTCAGTTGTGGCCTTTGCAATTTTGCGACCAATGGCTTAACAACGGAAGAACTTAACTATGAGAATCATACATCATTTAATGATTATGTGAAGTATCACGGTCTACAGGGAAAACCCCAACAAGAGTTCTTTCAAGGGGGTAGCACACATGTGCCTGAAGCAATGGAAAATCAACCGTTGAATAATTTCAGCTGAGCACCACATCAACGGTAAAGCCAGCCATCCAAAACCCAATCTATAGTGAGCCCGAATCTCGGGGACGAGATTCTTTTAAGGGGGTAGAATTGTAACGGACCGATTTTTGGAGTTTTCAAAAAAAAATCTCTGAAAATGAGGACTAGAAAATTTCGTTTGATTAATTAAAACTTAACTTGACTTTTCATAAACATGCAGCTTTAAAATGAATTTAGCATCAACTTGAATAAATCTTTTATTTTATTTTCCTTTAAGTTGGATCGTATTTTCTTGGCTTTGGCATATTAAAATATTCTCCTCTGAATTTGATTTCGTTTTCATGAATTCATTTGCTATTTTTGGGAGCCTTATATCCAAAATCATGTTTCCTCGAATTACTTCTTTATTTTAGTTCTATCCAAAATCTCATCCATGCACATGCACGTGCAAGCTTTTGGTTGGCTTGTGTACGTAACTAGTAAATCATGCATGCATCGATCTTTTCCCCGTATCCTTCTTATACTCTTTTCCATCGATGCACTAGTACGGATCGATCTCCTAAACAGATGGTTTATTTGCCTCGTTCTTTCTTCTATTTTTCTTTTCTTTTATTTTCCTATCGATGCCAAAATGGCAATAGCTAGTTTCTCTCCCTCTCTCTTATTCTTTTGCACAGCTCTGCTATTCCCTACTCGTGTACATACCTAGTTCTTATTCTTTTCTCTGACAACGACCGAAGCAAGTAGCAAGCCCATGAGGCCCGAGCCAGCAGTTCCAACGACCAGGCCAGCCGCACCAGCCAAGCGATCGCTCGACTCGCCTCGCAGGCGACGCAGCAACTCCAGTCAAGCGAAGCGCCGCACGGCTTCGTCTTCTTCTTCCCTCACGCACGTAGGCATCCAGCCAGAAACGGCAGCTCCTACAGGAAACTGCCTCCGGCAAGAAACGCCAGTCGCACCTAAAACTGCCGCATCAAATCCTCTTTATGCTGACATTCACTGTCCAGTCCATTCTCGCACAGCTTCCTCTTCATGCACGCTGCACACACCCATGCGAGAAACGCCAGTAAGCCAAGCATCGCTCTGCCGCCTCGGCGCCCCTGCCCATAGAGAGCACCGAGTCGAGCTCTCCTTGATCGTCTTTTCCATCTCGAGCTACCAGCACAAGCCCTGGTTCGCTCCCACGATCCAATCTCGCGAAGCTCCGGTCAGACCGTCTACGACGCCGCTCACGTTTCCAGCGATCGGCTTCCACAAGCCGGACTCCGGCGACACTGGGACTAATGGCTGCGCCATAAGAACTGCGCGGAAGAGGAGGATTCGATTCAGGCGACCACAAGCTGGATTTGTTTATCGCACCGGACGAAATTGGCAATCACATCTACTCTGTTCATCGACTTCGTCGTACGAATTCGCCGCGTATGGTAAGAATCAGATCGCTTCCCTTGCATAGTAATCTCATATCATGTAGTCTACTTCATAGACAAGCTTCTGTAGACCATCTGTGCCTTTCTCCATGTCCACTCTTGACCATGCCCTCCAACATCGGCATGGTTATGCCAACTTCATTTTCAGCACAACTTAATGCAATCCTTTCGTGTCACTTTGTTCAAATCATGTCCATTAATATAGAGAATAAAGCGGATCTCCAATCCGACCATCATATATCATACTCCATTGATGCCAATTCGTCGAATAGTGACATTGCCATACAAATCCTTTTCTGGTTCATCTTTACACTTCGATCTAAACATGTGAAGGTACCTAGACGACCTTAGGAACCATTTGGTGGATTTGTATTGTAAATACACTGGGTAGAATTAAAGTTAGGCTTTAATATACGGTATTGATTTATATGCTTGATTTTGTGTGTGATTTATTTTCTTAGTTGAACCACATGTGTAGGTGTTTTCTACAGTTTATGTATATTGTTTGCTGACATGGGTAGATGGTCGTTTTGTTTATATTTAAATAGTTGTTTATGGTTTATTATATTGTTAGTTTTGCTTGTGTTACTTTGTAATTATCACTAGCATGATCACGTACGTGATATCTCGTGTGATGTTGATCCATGTTTAATATTTGTTCAAGCATGACTTGTTACTATTAGCTTGTCATCTTAATGCATGTTTAGATATGGGATTGTTTGGTAGTCTATTATTTGTTTCGTGCTTTATATGATGATGGCGTACTTTGTTTCCTATGGCTGCTTAATGGCTCATGCATAGATTTAACTGTTGTATCTTGCAATAAGTAATGTTATTACATGTGTGATGTTTGCCTAGTTTATCATTCATGCTTGGATATCTTTGCATATTGTGTACCATGTGTTCCATATAATGTTTAGTTCTATTTATTCTAGTGGCATATATTTGTACTAGGATGTATGTTAATGTCCTTCATGTATTTATAGCTAGATCTAACCTCATGTCACATTTGATTGCTCCATTCTTTGTGTTAGGTTTACCAATGTTTAGATTATTTTTCATGTTAGCATTGCATGTTATATAGTGCTTTATCTCGTGTATGCTAGCACAGATTTACGCGCTAACTAGATGATAGTATGCTTCCAGTTGTTGTTTGGTTCTAGATGTATATAGTGCTGCATACATGTATGTTAGCTTACTAGTTGTGTGTTACTTGTTGTAGTAGATCATCTCGTGCTTATGGTAGTTTGTATGTCACGTAAGTATTGCATGATAGTATCATATCGTTGTGTATATGCTCGTGAGCATATGTTTTCTTTTAAGTGGAGTGTTGAATGTCATGCGTGTGATCTTGTAGTATATACTTGTATGCCTTTTCATCTCATGATAGTAATATTAGGCTTCACCGTTATGTAGTACAATGTTATAGTATCTCCAAAATGTATAGTCTTGTATATCATTCATGATTAGTCATATAGTGTTATGTTGACCTTGCTTAGTATTTACTATGCTTTGTTTGCTATAAGTTTGTAATGATATTCTTGTTATGAAAGGTATTTATAACTTGTTCATGTATAGTTATCTTAGGTTGATATCTTGCTATGACTTGATGTGTATGTGTTAGATATTGTTACACCTTGTTTAGTTCCTAGCTTATTCTCGTTGGAGTTTAGCTATGGTAGTATTTATTTATTGGTTATTTTATCCTTGTGAGTTGTGATGTATAGCTATATGATGCGCTAGTGTAATGTGTGTTTTCATAGTAACATCTTTAGTTTGCAATTGATGTTGTTTTATGATGATGATGATGATGATGTTTATCTTAGCTCTTGTATTGCTTATATGCTTATGATGGCATGCTAGATAATCCTTGTTACGGCTTATATTACTAGTATGACATGTATTGGTTTGATTATTGCAAACTAGTATGATATGGTTTGTTGATATGTCTTGTTTACATGTTTGCTAAGTATCTAGTTTTTCTATAGTTTATATGTTATTGAGTTTATCGGGTTACACGGGTACGACCAACTATGTTATAGCCCCTATGTTGGGTTTGTAGACAGTATAGTAAGATCTACATGTATCTCTTTATGACGACATTCTAGTATGATAATCTATCCACATATCTAATCCTAGATCTTTATCTTGATAATCTATTCTAGCATCCTATCCATGCCATTTGAGTCATATCTGAGTTGTCACAACTCACTTTCACAATTCTATCAAGTTGTTCTATCCTATTCTTCAACTACTACTCCTTTCATTCTCATTTGTATTTTATTTGAATTTGGTAATTATTGCTTTGGTATTTATTTGGTTGCCATTTTCTATCGTTTACGACGAGTAGGGAGTGACGTGGTTGGACGTGGATATAATCATCTTATTGAAGAACATGGATATAATCAGCTTACTGAAGAAGAAGATGATTCATCAACAAAGGCATGCCCCCCTCTCATGTTTTTATCCTATGTTTTTAAAAGGGGCATTATTTATTGTTTTAAAATTATGCATGCTATTTTCAATTTACTGGCGTGTCGATTGACACACCAGCCTGATCCGCTTGTCGCCTTATATACTTGATACCCTGAGTAGAAATTATATAGTAATCTTGTAAAGTAGAAATGCTTAGCCATGCTTAATATCCAGTAGGATATCTTTATCTTGCCTCTTTGGAGGAATTGGTTGACCCTTGGGTCACAAACATCTTTCGGAACTTGATGAGCTCGTTGAGCTTGGCTGATAAGCCGTTGTTGCTTCCTCTACTCTACCTTCTACTCTGGGTGAAACTTACCATCTAAACATTGGCGCGGGCGACTGCTGGATCAACTGATGAAGGAGCGATTGGCTGCCCTTCACAAGCTGAAGGGGGCAATCCGTCATCCGTGCCGCATAAGGGCCTAATAAGTCTCGGATTCGAAGATTGTGACCACCGTACAACCACATGCTAATGGGCTCTGGCTGGGTCAAGTAAGTTAGTCAGCCTTTTGTGTCGATGTCGCCGTACCGCAGATGGGGTGTCTGCCTACGGGAGAACCTTCGGCACAGATGGGGGGACCGGTTTGGGGACGTACTCTCAGTTCCGGCGCCATACCCGGTGGGCATGTCACATCTTTGGGGGATGTAGCTGAAAGACCTTGTCACGAATTCTCTATTGCTATGCTAGCGACGGCTGGTTGCAATTAGGCGAGTTTGTGACGTGTGGTGAAAGTGTACCACCTCTGCAGAGTGTAAAACTATTCGAATAGCCGTGTCCACGGTCATGGATGACACATGAATCTTTCTTGACATACAGGAACCCTGTTTTGCTACTTCCCTCTACCCCTATTCTGAAATCCTATGAAGAACGTGAGGTGTCGAGGACACTCACTTTGATGAGAAATACTACACTGAATACAAAACATGTTTTCGTCCAAAATTGTTTTATCAAAACTATTATGGTATTACAAATAAAATTGGCTTTTATGCAAAAGAACCATACAGCCTTCCTTTGAAGCCACATGTAGCTATTATAGGTTTGCATGAGGGGGCACGCTGAGTACATTGCTGGCCGGCGGGATACCTTCATCCATGGCAGCCAGTTCGGACTTCACTTCATCAGAACATTATTTGGTTACTAATGGGTGATTCCTGCTTCCGCTCTCTGTTTTTATCTGAGGTTCTGAACACGTTGAGTGTAGTGTCATATAATTGTTGTTATTTATATTACCTTCATAGTCTTGAGTTATGACTCATGGAAGTAGCAAATTATTTTACAAGGGCGGCGCATTGCCACTACAGGCTCATTCTTGATGCAAATAAGTGTGTTTATGAGAAAGAGAAGGTAATATCATCCAGTGTGCTTCTCCTCCAGATTTAATGGCTGATGCCTTCCATCTTATATTAGATTGATATAAAGATGTACTCCGTCTCCCTAGATTGCTTTGCATGGTTTTTGCTACAAATGGCGATACATATCTTCAGTTATATAGCATCTCCTTTGTTGTCACATACGTGTTTGTTTTACAGTCTAAATAATGTTGTCCCACATAATCTTGTTGAAGGATAGTGGGAATGAATACATGTATAATAAAAAATAAATACACCTATTATTATTGAGCATAGATCAAGATATTGGGTCAATAATTAGCTAGCTGACCTTGCACCTGGATAAATAAAAAACACTAAATGTGCCGGTTAGCTAATAAGCTCTTTGACACATTTCAGTTCTGGAGGTACTGTTAGGAATCTTTTTTTTTTTTGAGGAAGGATCTGATACATAAAATAGGAGCACCACACTTTTACAGACAGGCCCAGAAAAGAAACAGAAATTACAAAAGGGCCCTAAAAAAGTGCACGAAGCACCCTTGGCCAACAGGACGAAACGCAATCAGATCCTCAAACGCGCCACAGAAACCTAGACGACGCCCGAGCCGCCGTACCGCTCGCCGGCGAGAAGAGGCCGCCTCCACACCTTGTAGACAGCCGCAGGAGCCACCCGCCGCCGCACGACGGGACTGAGAGGCGAAGAACGCGCACAACCACAGCTTCCTCTTCCCGCTTCCGCCCACCATCCAGCCAGCTCGCCGTCGTCGAGGGCCACCACCAATAGCACCCAAGCACCTCCAAGCGCCGCTCCCTTTGCCACCATGGCCAGCCGGAGCAGAGGCAAGGAAGTGGACCAACAGCACCACCACCACCAAAAACGGAGAACGAGCAGCCACCAGCTTCTCCCTCGCCGCCACGGCCGGCCGAGAAACGAAAGCGGAGGCTCGCCCCCGACGGAACACCTTCACCACCTCCCCAGCATCGCAGCCGGAACAGGGCAAGGAGGGGAAGGACCCAGCCCAACACGCCGACGCCATCGCCGCCGTCTTCGACAACGCCGGAGGGCACACACACCTATGTAGAGAGCTATCTACACGCACGACGAATCCCAGAGCTCCCCCCCACCTCGCGGTGCAAGACAGCGACCGGAGGCAGAGGGGAGCGGCGGATCGCCGGCGAGAACGCGAAACATCGAGTCGCCCTCCGAGTCGCCCTTCCCTACTGTAGCAAGGGACACGGGGAGGGAGGCCGACTGGTTGTTTTACTGTTAGGAATCTGTTATGGCGTATTTGGATATTTGTGTTGAGCTAGGTGTTCTGCATTGTGTTTGTGGCAGAAGCAGCTTTGCGATATTCTTTCAAAGTGTCTTCTATTAAGCATTTTTTTTCCTTTTGGCTAAGATGTCAATGTGTGATGTATAACCTGTTGCAAGAAAAATGAAGGCAGCGTGCCAGGAAACAGGTGTGTTGGTATGAGTTTCAGTACCTTGCTTATCAGTTTCATGGTGTTTTCTGTATGACTCGCACACCTTGGCAGTAATTTATTCAGCTTGGCGTGTCTATTCAAGCTTGATATTGAATATCACTTTTCATTGTGTCCACGAAAAACTTGTGTGATTGCCATCAGCAATTATTTTTTCGAGTAACTCTCGAGGAGGGCTGGAAGTTCCTGCAATTTTTATAGAATAAGAGAACCCGGTTACAAGTAAGACCATCCCAAAACCCATATATTGCCCTCTTTATGAGAAAAACAGGCTAAAAACTTCACAATTTAAAGGGGATTGAATATAATTAGTCCCTTGCTTTGTCCATATATGCTTCCATGTCTTTGGAGGAGCTGCATTGTGTCGAAACCCATAAGCCACATTGGTGAATTGCTTGTGCGTTTTTTTATCGATATCTCAAGTTTGTTTTTAGGTGGCAACTCAACGCATAGGAATTAACTATTATAGTTATATGTCCGTCAAAAAATAACTGAGACCCGTAGCAATGCACGGGCATTCACCTAGTAATGATAAATTCAGCTGCATGCAGGTACTGTCGCCATTGTTCCACAGCAAAAATGGCGGCCATCAACTCTTTCTCATAAGTAGAAAGCTCTCTATTTTGTGGACCAAGAGATTTGCTGATGAAAGCTAAAGGATGACCATCTTGTTGCAAGACTGCTCCAATTCCAAAATCACTAGCATCGGTTTCAATAATGAATTGTTTGTTGAAATTGGGGAGAGCTAGAACCGGTGCAGTTGTTAATTTTTCTTTCAATGTATCGAAAGCAATCTGACAAGTGCTAGTCCACATAAATGGAGTATTCTTTCGCAGCAAGTCAGTGAGTGGTCGAGCTATTATACCATAATGAGGCACAAACTAGCGATAATAGCCTGTCAGACCCAAAATTCTCCTGAGATCTTTAAGGTTCTGTGCCACTGGCAAGTTCTGCACCTTCAGAATCTTTTCGTGTTCAGTAGAAACCCCTTCTTCACTGATGATGAATCCTAGATAGGATAATTTGCGCTGTGCAAAAGAGCATTTAGATTGCTTAATCAACCAATGATCACGCTTAAGCAAACTGAGGACTTCAACCAGGTGATGTTCATGTTCTACCAGGGATTTGGAGTATATGAGTATATCGTCAAAAAAGACAAGGGCACAACGTCGCAGTACTGGTTTGAGGGTCTCATTCATAGCACCATGAAAGGTAGCTGGTGCGCCAGCTAGCCCAAATGGCATAACCTTATATTCATAATGGCCAGAGTGAGTTTGAAAAGCTGTTTTGTACTCTTCCCCTTCTGCCAAACGAATCTGGTGATATCCGGCTCGCAGATCCAGCTTACTAAACCAACTTTCTCCAGATAATTCATCAAGCAGTTCATCTATTACTGGAATATGAAATTTAGTAGGCACTGTCAACGAGTTAAGATGGGGAAAGTCAATGCACAATCGCCATTCTCCACCTTTCTTCTTCACTAAAATAGCAGGGGGAGCAAATGAACTACTGCAGTGCTGTATAACTCCACTCTGTAGCATTGCATCAACTTGTTTTTCAATCTCATCCTTTGTATCAGGAGCATGCCTGTACGGTCTGATACTGATTGGTTGTGCACCAGGGATAAGTTGTATTTTATGATCACATGCTCTCCTTGGTGGCAGCTCAGTAGGAGTGGCAAAATTCTCCTTGAACTCATGCAGAATAGCCTTGACAGATGCAGGGATACTGTCATCATTCTCCATTGCAGGATCAGGAGCTGTATCTTCACTGCAAATGAATACCAGATGTTCAACTTCCCTGTTCTGAATCATCTGATGTAGCTGCATTGCTGAAATAGATGCGCATTGATCATTCTTTGTTTGTTGACCTTGCAACTGAATTATACCAGTACTGAACTACAGAGATAACTTTTTCGTTACCCAATCAATATTAGGATTGTATTGCTCTAACCAGTCCATACCAAGAATAATATCAAAGCCTCCCAGTGGTAGAACTTTGAAATCAGTGAAAATTTCATGGTCCTAGACATGCCATGGACAGTTGTGTACTTTTTTTGAATTTTATAACAGTAGGAAAGTCTCCTACTGCTTTTATATAAAAGAATTAGAAGTGTTACAGCTTTACATAATTACAGGCTCAGCAGCCAGGTCACACCAAACTAAAGTTAAAGTCCCTGTACAAAACTTTGAATAAAGGGATGGAGAGATGCGCTAGTCCTATGAACCAGAAGCAGAAAATCAGTTTGGAACTTGGTCTTCCAGTCCTGTACACTCAGCGGAACTCCATTAAAAAGTAGATTGTTCCTCTGCTTCCATATGTGCCAAGAAGCAACAGCGAAGATCTCCATGAACATCGGCTTGTTCCATGAGTTCCTACCAACAGTTGTGTACTTCAGCAACACACTGGAGCTCGGTGCCATTTGCTATTTTTACTTTTCATGGCTTCTCAAGAGGTCTGATATCGGGGAACCCATTAACCAATTTGGCATCGATGAAAGACGCGGAACTTCCTGAATCAACCAGCATAGATACCACCTGACCATGAACAGTAGCTGTCAACTACAAGAGTACAGAGGCGTCATTACCGTTGAACGCTTGAAGAGATATGGCATACGCAGTTTCTTCCACTATCTCAGTTGCTTCTGGTACTTGCTCAACTGAGTCCTCAATACCCATGAACTCCATTAATTCTTCTAAGACATGTAGTTGAATTGTGGGTGGGCAAACATGTTCCTGACCCCATTTTTCACCACATGTAAAACATAGTCCACGAGCTCGACGATAAGCTCGTAATGTTGCCATTGGATTTGTCTCTGCATTAGCTTGCCTTGGTGGTGGTTGACGGACAGGTCGAGGAACATCTTGAGGACGACGATCCACAGCTTGAGTTACAAGTTACAACAGGGGCCCTGTAATGTGGTTGAGGAGCAACCGGTGGAAGACGCGGTGCTGCTCCGTATGATGGTTCAGGAAATCGCCCGTAGTCCTGTTGCACACCTTCATGGACCTCTTCTTGAACTAATGCAAGCGACATGGCAGCATCGAGATCAGGAGGACGCTGAACCATCACTGCTGCTCATAAATCCGCTCGAAGGCCACAAACGAACCTCATCAAAAAGTAGTATGGATGAATCTCATCAGAATATGACAGTAATTGATTCATCAAATGCTCAAAAGTATGTATATAATCCTGAACACTAGTTTTCTGTCTAATGGCATAGAACTGTCTAATAAGCTGCTGGTGGCGATCTCGACCAAAACGTACACAGAGAGTATTGCACAAACTTTCCCAATTGCAACCTAAAAGTTTTTTCCTAACCGACTGTAACCAAACTGCTGTGGTAGGAGAAAAATTCAGGGTTGCCATCTGCACCTAGAAAATTTCCGGGATCCCAAACACAAAGAAATACTGCTCAGGGTTGTATTTTCTTAAACCACCCATAAGAACCATAGTTATTCAGAAACTGGTTCTTGAATAGCTGGTATATATATAGGGCAGGACTAAACAGAAACCTACCTTAAGAGATTTCTATTTAGCTTAAACAGAAATTATTGCTAATCAGAGGTCACGACCTGAGTACTCCCCGCACAGCAAACTCTCGAGATCAATCCCCGCCTCGGCACCCCCCATACAAGACCACCTCCTTCCCCTTCCTCCCCCAAGCCTCCTACGCGCAGGCGCCGCGCCATCGAAGAGTTCAGCCGCTCGTCCTCCAGCGGGCGCACCCTGCTCCCATGACGGCGCGCGTGTGGCCTGGCCCGCCCCGACGAATTCCTCTCTGCGCCGCATAGCCGCTCCTCTCATGTCCTCCCCTTGCTCGCGTTCTACCGGTGGCGCCACAGCCCCACCTTCTTCCCCGCCGCCGGGCACCGGGCATCACCGCCGACCTCCTACCGCAGCTTCTTCCTATGGTCGTGCGACAGCCCCCCGCCCGTCCATTACAGCTCGTGTTGGTCTCTGCTTCCTCTGGCCGTGGTTGCTTCGGCGGAGGTCCCCTGCATCCCACGGTCATGCGGCGCTGCCCCAACCTGTCCACTGCACCTCGCGCATTTCTACGCTCGGTCCAGCCATGGGTGCATAGGCGGAGGTCGCCCTTATCCCATGGTCCTCGTGGCGCCTTCCCCTTCCTCTGAATCGTGTGCGCGACCGAAATATCCATCTCCCCGCATGCCATAATATGAACCTCCATGCGCGCAGGTCCGAACCTCCGGCTTCTACGCCCCTGATGCTGAAGCTCCAGTGGCTCTTACCAAATCCATTGTGGAATCCGGCCGCGAGAGCATGTCCCCAACCTCCCGTCGTTGATCATGAGCGCAAGCGCGGACAATTTCAGAGTGAGACAAGATACACTGCCATTCCTCGACCTGTTCATCTACTGCTAGATGGCGGCAGGTCACCTCGACCTTTTTCCCCCACCTGCTGCTCGGCGCCGGCGGGCGGGGCCTCTCTCCTTCAATCAATTCGATTTGCTCCACGTTTCGGTGAACTGCTAATTTTTTTTGAAAAAAGAACTGCTTATTGATAGCTGAACTCCGGCCGCGAAGACCTCGTCCTTGATGATGAGTGCGTGCGGCGAGAAAGCCAGTGATGTTGTCTAGCTAGTATATTTCAGTTTTTTAGAGTTTGCCCGTGTCTCTTTTCTCGGCAATAAGACTCCATGTCCACCACGCACTGGCATATCACTGGAATCATGTCTACTTCAAGCCCCACTCTGAACCTTCATTTTTTCTTACTTTGTGGTCTCGATTTATCCTGGCTAAAAAATGTCTTAGTGCACAGCTAGTACCTGACGACTGATGCTGTTAGATTCATTTGTGTTTTGGTTATGTGGTATACATACCGGTGGTGTAAGTTCTGGAGTAGGAAATCTCAGCCTAAGTGATTCTCTTTCTAATTGATTTATGACATCAGCTATTACCGTATACAAAACTGGATTCGATAACTTCAAAAAATAGGAGTTCAGCTAGTTTGCACAAAAAAGTTTACTTATCTTTCTTGGGAAGTTTGCTTGGCTTCATCCACTAATTTCTGTTAACGCACATAGGAGATAATTTTTAACTCAAACAAAGAGTGGATGCGGTTGCAAAGTTCGTACAAAATAAAATTCATTGTTCAAATTTTTTAAAACCAAAGTTCACTTAATAAATTTTGGAAGTTCACCGTATAAAAAAAAACTTCACAAATAAAAAGGAAAAAATGTTCATTTAGTTAGCATAATTTTTTTTTTAAACGAAAGTTCACATTTTTTGGAGAAAATAAAGTTCACATTTCATTAAACGAAAGTTCACTTAATGAATTTTGGAAGTTCAATGTATAAAAAAAATTCACTTCATAAATAAAAAGGAAAAAGAGTTCACATTTTCATAAAACGAGGTTCACTTAAATAGTTTTAGAAAGTTCACTCTATAAAGAATGTTCAGCAAAAATAAAGAATAAAAAAATCATTGCAGAGAAAATAATGCTGCCATTTTTTGTTCATACAAAATAAAATTCATTGTGGAGAAATTAAAGTTCACATTTTTTTAAACCAAAGTTCACTTAATGAATTTTGGAAGTTCACCGTATAAAAAAATTCACTTCACAATTAAAAAAGGAAAAAGTTCGTTTATTTAGCTTTATTTTTGTAAAAGCGAAACATCACATTTTTTGAAGAAAAATAAAGTTCACACTTTATTAAACGAAAGTTCACTTAATGAATATTGAAAGTTAAACGTATAAAAAAAGATTCACTTCATAAATAAAAAGAAAAAAGGTTCACATTCTCATAAAACGAGGTTCACTTAAATAGTTTTAGAAAGTTCACCATATAAATAATGTTCAGCAGAAAAAGTATAAAAAGTAAAATCATTGCAGAGAAAATAAAGTTCACACTTTTGTTCATACAAAATAAAGTTCATTACGGTGAAATTAAAATTCACAATTGTTTTTTGAAAACCAAAGTTCACTTTGAATTTTGGAAGTTCGCCGTATAAAAAAGATTCACATCACAAATAAAAAAGGAAAAAGTTCGTTTATTTAGCTTAATTTTTGTAAAAACGAAAGTTCATATTTTTTGGAGAAAAATAAAGTTCACATTTTATTAAACAAAAGTTCACTTAATGAATTTTGTAAGCTTAACATACAAAAAAGATTCAGTTCATAAATAAAAAGTAAAAGTTCATTTATTTAGCTTTATTTTGTAAAATGAAAGTTCACAATTTTTTTATAAACGGTTTAAAATACCAAGAAAAAAACATTATGTAAAAAACACCGTGAATGAAAGTTCACTTTCAGATAAAAAGAAGTTCACCGCCAATATTCGAAGCAGTTCACTCCTCTATTTGTTACGGGGCGGAAATTTTACACATAAAAATCAACCCTACAATATCCATTTGTTATGTGTAAACTTTCTAAAACTATTTAAGTGAACCTCGTTTTATGAAAATGTGAACTCTTTTTCCTTTTTATTTATGAAGTGAATCTTTTTTATACATTGAACTTCCAAAATTCATTAAGTGAACTTTCCTTTAATGAAATGTGAACTTTATTTTCTCCATAAAATGTGAACTTTCATTTTTTTAAATAATGCTAAATAAATGAACATTTTTTCCTTTTTATTTGTGAAGTGAATCTTTTTATACGGTGAACTTCCAAAATTTATTAAGTGAACTTTGGTTTTAAAAAATTAGAACAATGAATTTTATTTTGTACGAACTTTGCAACCGCATCCACTCTTTGTTTGAGTTAAAAATTATCTCCTGTGTGCGTTAACAGAAATTAGTGGATGAAGCAAAGCAAACTTCCCAAGAAAGATAAGTAAACTTTTTTGTGTAAACAAGCTGAACTCCTATTTTTTAAGTTATCGAATCCAGTTTTGTATACGGTAATAGCTGATGTCATAAATCAATTAGAAAGAGAATCACTTAGGCTGAGATTTCCTACTCCAGAACTTACACCACCGGTATGTATACCACATAACCAAAAAAAAATGAATCTAACCGCATCAGTCGTCAAGTACTAGCTGTGCACTAAGACATTTTTCAGCCAGGATAAATCGAGGCCACAAAGTAAGAAAAAATGAAGGTTCAGAGTGGGGCTTGAAGTAGACACGATTCCAGTGATATGCCAGTGCGTGGTGGACATGGCGTCTTATTGCCGAGAAAAGAGACACGGGCAAACTCTGGAAAACTGAAATATACTAGCTAGACAACTGCACTGGCTTTCTCGCCACACACACTCATCATCAAGGATGAGGTCTTCACGGCCGGAGTTCAGCTTTCAATAAGCAGTTCTTTTTTCCAAAAAAAAATAGCAGTTCACCGAAACGTGGAGCAAATCGAATTGATTGAAGGAGAGAGGCCCCGCCCGCCGGCGCCGAGCAGCAGGTGGGGGAAAAAGGTCGAGGTGACATGCCGCCATCTAGCAGTAGATGAACAGGTCGAGGAATGTGTAACGTCCCAAATTTTGGAAGCCAGAAAAACTTAATTACAAAAGACCCAAAATTTAGGACCAACAAAAACTTTTTGATTTGTCTTGTTTAAGATGGTGTTTCACTCATGATTGCTCTGTTTGACTTAATGTGGTTTGTGATTATGTGAATGACCTCCCTTGTTATCAACCTTGAAGCTCAACCTAGTTATAATTTGACCCTGGTGATCAACGTAGTGACAAGTAAAATAGTCCATAAAACTTCTCCTATCTTATTTTTTTACCCAACATCTTTTACCCTGATGTCTTGATCTTAGCATCTACCCGAAGACCTTTTATCTGAGAAAATAAAATTACTTCCAAAAGCTATATGTTGGCAACACTATAAAGGACCATATAATAAGTCCTAATATATTTTGAGTTTAATGTGCTGATAGTCTTAGCAACTCTTATTTCAAAAACTCCTAATTTAATATTTCTTTGGAAAATATCACTAAGAAGTGTTTTAACCCTCTTTCTTCAAAAACCTTGTCATGATCATGTTTGTCACCACCTCACAAATATATTTGGTTTGTCTTAAGTGTTTGTTGTTTGTTTATTTGTTTGCTTGTGTGAGTTATTTAATATATGCTTGATATTGTTTGTCCTGAAGTAATTATGTGGATCTTAAGTGTCCACTAGGGGGTATAATCTTGTTTGAGATATAAGATGCTTGATTGATGTCCTTGTGATTGTGGTGTGTCTTACCACCTTTAAGTGGGTTTAGTTCTAGAAGTTTCCAAATTTGTCAAATGACAACTAGTGACTATCTTCTTTTCTGTTAACTTTTAGCCTTGCTAGAGCTTGACCATTTGTGTTTCTTTTAATCATTTTGGAAATGCAACTCACCTAAGATCATGTTCATCATCTCTGCTCTCCATCTATAACTCTCTTGTTAAATTTCAAAGGTATGTGATTACTAATTCTTGCTTGTTTTGAGTGATACTTGATAAGGTGACCTTTGGACTTGTGTTAGATAGACTTTTGCACTTCTCTCTCTAAACAAACCAGGACCCTTTTGGGCAATGCACCTGCACCCCTCTCTTCTCTATCACCTGTGCTTGCTAGAAAAATTCTTTTAATCCATCCTTGAGCCCCTGCTTGCTTAATTTTTAGTGTTGAACATGGTATCAAATTAATTCTGCACACTCTCCCCTAATCACCTAAAACAACTAAAAACCTAATCTATCCTCTCTGCAACGACTCTCTCTGCTGGAAACAAAGAGGGAGACCAGCACCCCGCCCCTGGCCTACTTGCCAGCCCCTCCCCCACCGCCTCTCCTCTCCACTCACCACTCTCCCTTCTCCACCGTGGCCCAATGGAGCTCCACCCCCTCTCCTCCCACTGGCCAGACCACGTCTCCCGACCAGCTCCACCCTGCCCACACCTCCACCACCCCAGTACGCCAATGGGCAACCCCCACGCCACCCCCACTGCCCTCCTGGTCCGAAAACCCTAAAAAGGGTGAGCCTCGTCCCACACTCGACCCCGACCTCCCCTGCCCCTCTCTCCCTCCCAGAACACGCACACCACACCCCTCTGCTCTCCCACAAAGCCACGCCCGAGCTCAAAGCCCTCTGCACAACGAGAGAAGAAGTCGACGTCGAGCTGTTCGTGCCGGCGATTCTCTCCCTCTTTCTCCGCCATTTTTGGTCTCTCGAGCGCGCCTCGATGAGAGCTATCTCACCGTGCCCTCCATTTCTCTCCTAGGTGCCCGAGCACGTCGCCCTCATCCTCGACCGAAGCTCGGAGGAGGAGCCGAAGCCGGGCACCTGGAGCGTCCCCGCCAAGACCGTGCGTAGCCGAGGCCACCCCTACGCCTTCTGCACCTTCCCCAGCCTCGCACTCGAACCCTAGACGCCCTGGGTGAGCGCACCGCTGTCGCCCTCTTCCTCTTCCTTCTGGTTCATCCTCGCGCGCCGTCGGGGTAGGGACGATGACGGTGGACCGTAGATCTGAAGATCTACGGCCACGTTTGAATCCCGCCCGGTCGCTAACCGTTTCAACGTGCGCGCAACGTAGCGCGTGTAGTTGGGCCAGCCCAGCCCATGGGCAGCCCAGTGCCGCGCTGGCCTCGTCCGGATCTGGCCCATGTAGTATTTTTCTTCTAAATTAATTCTTTTCTTTGTAGATCCGTTTTCTGTGCTGCAGCTTTAATCCAAAATAAAATAGTTAAACTCCATATTTGTGCAAACCAAAAATCACAGTGATAAATGAATGAGTTTAGAACCACTTCCAACTTGTAGATCTTAAAATTATTAAGTTGTGTGTGCTTGATAATTACTGCACTGACACTGGCTTAAATCAAAGAATCATTTTTAACTCGAGTTCTATGAATCCAAATGGATAAATCCAATTGTTATGGAATGCTTGTGACTGTAGCTTTCTGTAGAAATTAACCTCATGTGTTTGCAATGCATAGGTTTGATTTGGCATATGTTTGAAGTTTGGACCAGTAGGGTTTTCTAGCATTTAATTAATTTTCTGTGAATAAGTTTTTGGACTAAATCCAATTGCATTAGTTTAAAATACTTACATAGAACCTAAACCTATCTTTGCATAAATTTTTGTTGAATAGAACACCCTGGACTTAATAAACTCTAAAAATGGTGTTTTCTGCCTATTAGAAATGATAAAATAAATATTTGGTCACTTATGAAATTGTTGATTTTGTTGTTTGTGAAATGTTAAGGTACTGTAGATCACTACATAATGTTGTTCTTAATATGTTATAACTGTTAGTGCTTAAGTAAAAACAAAATGAAGTTAGTTGTAAAATGCTATTAGTGCCTAAGGAAATAAAATAAATTAATCATGCTTGTTTGCTTAATTACATGATTAATGAAATAAAGTAAACGTCACTAATAAAGTTCTTCTTAGCTACTGGTGGTTTTAAGTTTATTAGTGATGTTTAGTTTTACAAATTGAAAGTGATTCAAAAAGGTTGTCTAATTATCACCTTAACCTTATTTTGTAAATAAATAATAAATGGTATTGTAGTTGCCAAACATGTTTGTGTGGTTTAATATGTTTGGCTTGTTAGTTACACTTGGTAGTCTTTAAGTTTAATACTAGCAGGAGTAGTTTGTTAATGTCTCTATCTTAGCTTGGTGAAATAATTTAATAATAGAAAATAATTAGTAACTTAACTTTTGTCTGAAGTATTTCCTGTAAACTAAAGAGATACTTTTGTCTGAATTATTTTCTAATCTACGGTAGCAGCCCTTGACCTAATCACCCTAAGTGGAGTTTTGTTTTAGGGTTTAGTTAGAGCCACCTTCTTAACTCTTAGGGTTGTTGTGTATACTTTCTTAGGTGCTTTTGTTTTTTGTCTTAGCTTTATGGACTTTCTGCTTGTTGTTGTATAACTAAGTGAATTGCTTGCTCTTGTTAGCTAGCTTAATGTTTTGTGCAATGCTTGCTGTTTGTTATGTCCCTATGGTATTGTCTTGAGTGTTGTTCCTTTTCCTGTTTACGGCGTTAGATACGATCGGGAAGGAACTGGAAGTGCGGAGTGAACCCGAAGAACACCAAGATAAAGACCAAGGACATATTGCTGAGCCAGGCAAGCCACCTCAACATCCTATCCTATTATTTGTACAAAGCATGTTTTGTTTTTCAAAATAAAATAATGCATGTTTTATCTTTTTTTTGTGGCATTTTGCCACCCCAAAAATTATTTTACAAAATTATTGTTTGGCCAAAGATCTATCTACTAGTATATAATAGGTTTTATAAAAAATAAGTCTTTACTTGAGAAGCCTTATACTGAAGGCGCTATCAAGAAAATTATATATTTATAATAGTATATCCTTATACTCTTAACTCAAAACTATAGGATGGGAACCTGGATTTGATGAAATGTTTTTTTAAAGGAAAACCCGAGTCGCTGAGAGCGATCGGCGAGAAACTGTATTATAAAACCCATGTTGCTGGGAGCAAATGGAGATGTTTGTGAAAACCCGAAGTGCTGGGAGCATTCGGTGAGTTTACAAAAACCCGAGCTGTTGGGAGCAGTCGGAGGTGGAGATGTTTTTGAAAAACAAAGTACAGCCCTAGCGGCCGCCCGAACAATTAACCCGTGCAACCACACAACCTGAGATGGGTAGGGCTTAGCCAGAAGCTTGTCTGTTTTAGTACGGAGGATCTCATAATCTATAAGGGCGGGGCCCTCGAAGCCGGGTTGTCGTCCGTAAGAGACAATACACTGCTGCGGATCAGTAGCCGGACGATTACGTTGGGTCCCCCTGCCGTGGCGGTGTGGCGTCCTAAGAGAGACCAGGGGTCTAGTGGAGCACACGGTGCTGAGGGGAACACACCTAGCGGGAGTCCTCTGTACTAGAGTGGATTAGGGGAAAGCTTTGATCATGTTATCTGAACCCCCGCATACTGTCGTATGCGGACCGTGGCTGATCACGGCGGAATGACTGTTTCGTGTGGTGAAAGTGCACCCCTCTGCAGAGTGTAAATCTATTCGAATAGCCGAGTCCTCGGTCATGGACGGTTGGAAAGGCCACCGATCTAGGCGTATGGGCAAATTTTATGTTTTCAAAAGAAAAAAAAGGTTTCTCGGTGGAAACAAGGAGGCAATTCAAGGAGGTACCTGGGAGGTACGGATTTGGGAGAAGATGGTTGGTCTCGGGGAGACAATTCAGTCTGATCTCTGGAAAGGAACAAGGGGTATCCCCATCCTAGTGTCTTTGAAAAGTTTTACAAAGTGTTTTACAAAAATGTGGAAATAGTACATGCTATTTCTACAAGAGAGAATTCTATCTCTAAATGTTTTGTTTAACAAGGATATAGAGATGTGGTAATTTCTATGTCTAAAAGCATCGTTTGCGAAAACCAAGCCCTATAGCTTTATATAGCAGCTACCCCATTTTTCGAAAACGTTTTATTGCATTACCATTAAAACTTAAACCTTTAGGTGGTTTTGCGAGTACGTAAATGTACTCATATGGATGTGTCCCTGGATATTCCAACGTCCAGATTTGCAACGAGGAGATGTACGACGAGGAGGAGAAGTACGCCGACGGCTACGCCAACTGAGTGTCACCGGTCAACTGCTCTGTGGGAAGATGTCCGATTGTGACGAGGGCCGACGCTAGCCGAAAGTTTCCGCTATATCGTAGTTAATTCCGTCCTACATGACGATGGTTGTAGGCTTGGTCGTGTGACCATCATTTATGTAAGTCTTGTACTAATCGAGTTGGATGATGTAACTTTGTATACCATGTTGGTTATGTGATCACGATGCACTGATCATTGGGATCGTGATCTGTTTACATAACGTGGGCACCTCGGACGGGTAGTCTGAGGGGTCCCCATAGAATGGCAGTGTATCTTGTCTCACTCTGAAATTGTCCGCGCTTGCGCTCATCATCAACGACGGGAGGTTGGGGACAAGCTCTCGTGGTCGGATTCCACAATGGATTTGGTACGAGCCGCTAGAGCTTCAGCATCAGGGGCGTAGAAGCCGGAGGTTCGGACCTACGCGCATGGAGGTTCATATTATGGCGTGCGGGGAGGTGGATATTTCGGTCGCGCACACGATTCAGAGGAAGGGGAAGGTGCCACGAGGACCATGGGATCAGGGCGACCTCCGCCTCAGCACCCATGGCTGGACCGAGCGTAGAAATGCGCGAGGTGCAGTGGACAGTTGGGGCGGCACCGCATCACCGTGGGATGCAGGGGACCTCCGCCGAAGCAACCATGGCCGGAGGAAGCAGAGACCAACACGAGCTGTAATGGATGGGCGGGGGGCTGTCGCACGACCATAGGAAGAAGCTGCGGTAGGAGGTCGGCGGTGATGCCCGGTGCCCGGCGGCGGGGAAGAAGGTAGGGCTGTGGCGCCGCCGGTAGAACACGAGCAAGGGGAGGACATGCGAGGAGCGCATATGCGGGACAGAGAGGAATTCGTTGGGGCGGGCCGGGCCACATGCTGGAGGACGAGCGGCTGAGCTCTTCGATGGCGGCGGCGCCTGCGCGCAGAAGGCTTGGGGGAGGAAGGGGAAGGAGGTGGTCTTGTATGGGGGATGCCGCCGCTTCCGTCGCCGGCTTCCTCGTGTCGGCCACGGCCGCCGCTCGCTCGCCGGCGCCGGAGGGGAAGGAGTCGGGGATTGATCTCGAGAGTTTGCTGTGCGGGGAGTACTCAGGTCGTGACCTCTGATTAGCAATAGTTTCTATTTAAGCTAAATAGAAATCTCTTAAGGTAGGTTTATGTTTAGTCCTGCCCTATATATATATACCAGCTATTCAAGAACCAGTTTCTGAATAACAATGTTTCTTATGGGCTATTTATGAAAATACAACCCTGAGCAGTATTTCTTTGTGTTTGGGATCCAGGAAATTTTCTGGGTGCAGATGGCAACCCTGAATTTTTCTCCTACCACAGCAGTTTGGTTACATTCCGTTAGGAAAAAACTTTTAGGTTGCAATTGGGAAAGTTTGTGCAATACTCTCTGTGTACATTTTGGTCGAGATCGCCACCAACAGCTTATTAGACAGTTCTATGCCATTAGACAGAAAACTAGTGTTCAGGATTATATAGATACTTTTGAGCATTTGATGAATCAATTACTATCATATTCTGATGAGATTCATCCATACTACTTTTTGATGAGGTTCGTGGGTGGCCTTCGAGCGGATTTACGAGCAGCAGTGATGGTTCAGCGTCCTCCTGATCTCGATGCTGCCATGTCGCTTGCATTAGTTCAAGAAGAGGTACATGCAGGTGTGCAACAGGACTACGGGCGATTTCCTGAACCATCATACGGAGCAGCACCGCGTCTTCCACCGGTTGCTCCTTAAGCACATTACAGGGCCCCTGTTGTAACTCAAGTTGTGGATCGTCGTCCTCAAGATGTTCCTCGACCTGTCCGTCAACCACCACCAAGGCAAGCTAATGCAGAGACAAATCCAATGGCAACATTACGAGCTTATCGTCGAGCTCGTGGACTGTGTTTTACATGTGGTGAAAAATGGGGTCAGGAACATGTTTGCCCACCCACAATTCAACTACATGTCGTAGAAGAATTAATGGAGTTCATGGGTATTGAGGACTCAGTTGAGCAAGTACCAGATACAACTGAGACAGTGGAAGAAACTGCGTATGCCATATCTCTTCAGGCGTTCAACGGTAATGATGCCTCTGTACTCTTGTAGTTGACAGCTACAGTTGATGGTCAGGTGGTATCTATGCTGGTTGATTCAGGAAGTTCCGCGTCTTTCATCGATGCCAAATTGGTTAATGGGTTCCCCGATATCAGACCTCTTGAGAAGCCATCAAAAGTAAAAATAGCAAATGGCACCGAGCTCCAGTGTGTTGCTGAAGTACACAACTGTCCATGGCATGTCTAGGACCATGAATTTTTCACTGATTTCAAAGTTCTACCACTGGGAGGCTTTGATATTATTCTTGGTATGGACTGGTTAGAGCAATACAATCCTAATATTGATTGGGTAATCAAAAAGTTATCTCTGCAGTTCAGTACTGGTATAATTCAGTTGCAAGGTCAACAAACAAAGAATGATCAATGCACATCTATTTCAGCAATGCAGCTACATCAGATGATTCAGAACAGGGAAGTTGAACATCTGGTATTCATTTGCAGTGAAGATACAGCTCCTGATCCTGCAATGGAGAATGACGACAGTATCCCTGCATCTGTCAAGGCTACTCTGCATGAGTTCAAGGAGAATTTTGCCACTCCTACTGAGCTGCCACCAAGGAGAGCATGTGATCATAAAATACAACTTATCCCTGGTGCACAACCAATCTGTATCAGACCGTACAGGCATGCTCCTGATACAAATGATGAGATTGAAAAACAAGTTGCTGAAATGCTACAGAGTGGAGTTATACAGCACTGCAGTAGTTCATTTGCTTCCCCTGCTATTTTAGTGAAGAAGAAAGGTGGAGAATGGCGATTGTGCATTGACTTTCGCCATCTTAACTCGTTGACAGTGCCTACTAAATTTCCTATTCCAGTAATAGATGAACTGCTTGATGAATTATCTGGAGCAAGTTGGTTTAGTAAGCTGGATCTGCGAGCCGGATATCACCAGATTCATTTGGCAGAAGGGGAAGAGTACAAAACAGCTTTTCAAACTCACTCTGGCCATTATGAATATAAGGTTATGCCATTTGGGCTAGCTGGCGCACCAGCTACCTTTCAGGGTGCTATGAATGAGACCCTCAAACTAGTACTGCGACGTTGTGCCCTTGTCTTTTTCGACGATATACTCATATACTCCAAATCCCTGGTAGAACATGAACATCACCTGGTGGAAGTCCTCAGTTTGCTTAAGCATGATCATTGGTTGATTAAGCAATCTAAATGCTCTTTTGCACAGTGCAAATTATCCTATCTAGGATTCATCATCAGTGAAGAAGGGTTTCTACTGAACACGAAAAGATTCTGAAGGTGCAGAACTGGCCAGTGCCACAGAACCTTAAAGATCTCAGGAGAATTTTGGGTCTGACAGGCTATTATCGCTAGTTTGTGCCTCATTATGGTATAATAGCTCGACAACGCACTGACTTGCTGTGGAAGAATACTCCATTTATGTGGACTAGCACTTGTCAGATTGCTTTTGATACATTGAAAGAAAAATTAACAACTGCACCGGTTCTAGCTCTACCCAATTTCAACAAACAATTCATTATTGAAACCGATGCTAGTGATTTGGGAATTGGAGCAGTCTTGCAACAAGATGGTCATCATTTAGCTTTCATCAGCAAATCTCTTGGTCCACGAAATAGAGGGCTTTCTACTTATGAGAAAGAGTTGATGGCTGTCATTTTTGCTGTGGAACAATGGCGACAGTACCTGCATGCAGCTGAATTTATCATTAAAACAGACCATCGTAGCTTAGTTCATCTGGAAGAACAACGTATCCATACACTGTGGCAGCAACGTACTTTCACCAAGCTGCTGAGCCTTCGCTACAAACTTTGCTATAGGAAAGGTACTGACAATGGAGCTGCTGATGCACTCTCACGAAGGCCTGTTACGGATATAGATGTCCTCAATGCCATTTCATTCTGCCAAGCTAGTTGGTTGGATCAGATCAAAGATACTTATGCAAATGATGCATCCTCTAGCAAAATTATTAAGGATTTGCAATCTAATCCGGCATCTCACAGCCATTACACATTCACAGATGGCCTTCTGAGATACAAAAACAGGATTTGGTTGGGTAACAATCCTCAAATGCAGCAACTTGTTCTGCAGGCTGGCCATAATTCAGCTGTCGGTGGGCATTCTGGCGCACCAGCTACATACCACAGACTGCATACAGTTTTTGCATGGCCTCGTATGCGTACTATGGTGACAGAGTATGTCCAAGCTTGTTCAGTCTGTCAACAAGCTAAACCTGATCGCAACAAGTACCCAGGTCTTCTTGAACCTCTTCCTGTACCTGATCATGCTTGGCAAATAGTTTCATTGGACTTCGTCGAGGGATTACCTCAGTCAGGCAAGTATAACTGCATCCTGGTTGTCGTTGATAAATTCTCGGAATACAGTCATTTCGTGCCATTAGCGCATCCCTTTTCTGCATCTCAAATATCGACAACTTATGTGAATCAAATCTACCGTTTACATGGAATGCCTGAGTCTCTCTTGTCAGACCGCGATCCAATCTTTACAAGTAAATTTTGGAGAGAGTTGTTTCGCCTCACTGACACTCAGCTTCGTATGAGCACTGCTTATCACCCTGAAACAGACGGCCAAACAGAGCGAGTGAACCAATGCATGGAAACATTTTTACGTTGCTTGTTCACTCATGTCCCAAGAAATGGAGTGCCTGGTTACCTTTAGCAGAGTATTGGTACAACACGAGTTTCCATACTGCTTTGGGAACTTCTCCTTTTCTGGTGCTTTATGGTCATGAACCTAGGCACTGGGGTATTGAAGCTGCAGTAGCTACACCGGTATCTGATTTGCAATCTTGGTTGGCAGAAAGGCAAGAAATGACTGCACTCATCCGTCTGCATCTGTTGAGGGCACAAGCAAGGATGAAACACCAGGCTGACAAGAGCAGACCCGAGAGAACCTTTGAAATTGGTGACAAGGTTTTTATCAAGCTCCAACCGTATGTGCAAAGTTCAGTGGCGAGGAGGGCTTCCCATAAGCTGTATTTCCGATATTTTGGTCCTTTTCCAATCATTGCGAGAATTGGGCAAGTTGCTTATAAAGTTGCTCTGCCGGAAACATCCACAATCCACCCAGTTTTTCATGTGTCTCTCCTTCGCAAGGCATTGAAGTCCACTGATCAGGTATCAACCGTTTTACCTTCTGATGCAAATCAGTTTGTGATACCTGTGCAAGTGCTAGAGCATCGTCGCTAGGACATAGCGAACAGGATCTTGGAGCAAGGCCTGATACGCTGGTCTGGTGGTACTCTACCAGACTAATGGGAGCACCTGGATGATCTGCAGTCTCGTTTTCCGGCTGCTGCGGCTTGGGGGCAAGCCGCAACCGAAGGGGGGGGGGGGGTGTTAGCAACGCTCAGGACGGTGGGCCTGAAGACTACGACAAGTCCAGCCCAGGCCCACTACCTCAAGCAAGGAAAGGTTCCAGGATACGCAAGCCCAACCCACGAGTTGCGGGAGATAGCTGGAGACGTTGAAGATATAGCTGCCATCAGAGCCCAGGCAGAGGCATCGAAGTTTCGATCACGAAACCGAACCCGGCGGCGGCGGTGGCGAACAGCTTACCTACTTTTCTGTAACTACCACTCCTTAAACCCTAGCTACCGGATTCGGCACACTGTGCTTGTAACCAAATCCACTCCTGTACTCTGAATTCCGGTGTGTTTGTGAGAAATCTATCTGAGAGAGACTAAATAGGTAACAGGCAGCGACCTGGGGAGTGGCAGATGCCGGTAGAACGCAGGAGCGGAGGCGTCAATAGCGTGCCGGGGACGGCGGCTCCGGTAGCGCGCGGGAACGTCGGTCCGGCGGTGGGAGGCACGCGGGATGGTCGGCCGGCGGCGAGCGGCGGGTGGTTGGAGTCGGGAACGTGCGGAGGTGGAGGATGAATCGTGCGGGAAGATGGATGTGGGGGCAGTTCGGCCGTTTGTTTTCTATTTCTCATTAGAATCGCGCTCTTATAGGACCGGCCGGTTGTAGGGCACTAAAATATAACCGGTTGTAGAATATACCTACCCATAATATATATATATATATATATATATATTTATACGGCTAGTATATATAGTTTAACTTCTGGGAACATTTTATTTGTACAAACTTAGATGCACAGTACTAGTGGAGTACAATATGCATCCTTTTATTTATTTATTACACACACATGCATGCATGCATGCTAGATCGAGTACTTAGCCGGTGCATGCATATATATATATACTAGCAATAGGCCCGTGCGTTGCTACGGGTTGTTTTTTTTGTTGAATATAACTATTTCGATCCCATGCTTCTAAACCCAACAATCTTGTCGTCGCCCGACTAAACCGAGCGAACCCCCGAGAAAACTTCCGTAGTGCACCACCCCTTCCACTTGCACGTCACTGCCCCGCCCTCCTTTTCCACCACCGTACCGCACAACTCTCCCCATTTCTGCTTGGTTGCCCTCGGCTCCGCATCCTTATCCTACTCGTCGACGCCATACTATGACACGAGAATAATGAACAGATCAACATTCAAAAACATGATCAGATCAGTGCACGCAAGCAGGCACCGAATCTTGAAGAGGCGGATGACGACAAGGGCGTCGAGGCCGTGACGCTGCAACACATTGTCCTCCCCAATAAATATGTCATCACAAAGCTAAAAGCAGGCATCACAAAGTTATATTTGCCATTTTCCTTGGACTCAGCTTGTTTTGACTTATTTTCTATGATCCGCAAACATAAATGAGTATGTCACTCACACACAGCATGAGGAACTTGAGGCCCCTCTTTTACTCCAAGTAGCAAGTGTGTCACCAGGCGATAACATTTCCTTGATTTTCTTTTAAAGATATTTTTTTAAACAATTGAGGAACAAATGCACCTTGTTATGTGCAGCTAGCTGAGGCAAGAAGCCTTTAGCATGGGAAGGACTCATGGCAACCTCTTGATACTGATATGTCATCCATCAAGTTGTAAGTACTATTCCTTTCTTCGGTTCAGACTGCAGATATATGCACTAAGATTTTTCTTCCATTGAGTTTCACAGACACTAATTTCTCATCTGAATTGTTGCAAGTGACACAAACCTGAAAGAGATGCCCACTCTTCACCCAGCATACGCCTTGGCATAATTTAGAAAAATACTCAACGACAATGGTAGACGGTACTGCATGTCTCTCTTTCCACCGTTGCCTTTGGTTTGAAGCAATCAATTCTCATGCCCAGACTGAGGCTACAAATACACTGCATCCTCTCCTCCAACTTGCAACCAACACTTTCATTCCAGGTATCAACCAGCCATGCCTTGTTCTACTGCTCACCGGTGAAGCTCTCTCTTATCTTCTCCTCTCCATGGATTGATTTTTATCGTGCAAGCGGCGATGACGATGATAAAGAACTCCAATCACTATCCTCATCTAGCTATGACCTATGATACAGAAATGATAATATCAAGAACAATCAACCGAGTCTGTCTCAGCAACAAGCAGCAGCAATGATCTCACAACAAACAACATCATACAACAATATCAGCAGATAATTATTGCTTAGCTCATATTGTGCAATCAGCAGCAAACTCACACAAAACTCGCAATAAGCAACAGCCCCAAAGCACACACAGCCGCACCAATCTCTCCGTCTAATCTCCTCTCGCAATCTCTCGCATGTAGCAGCTCAGTCTTCTCCTCCCTGCTCCATCTTTCTAACAGCCATCCTCCTGTCCCCTCTCCCTGTGCCTCGTGTCGCCTCCATGAAGCTTCAGACGGCAGAGGTAGGCGGCCTGCTCGAGCACCGAGCAGTGAGGCGTAACGTGTTAAAGCTCAGCCATCACTCCGGGTCAACGTATCGGCTGGAGAGCCAGCCCTGCTCCAGGCCGCGCTTCTGCGCCGGTGCCTACGTTGGGGCCACCTCGTGAGGGAACCGGAGGAGGGCGCCCTCCGCAGGAACAACTGCGACCCCATCCGGCCGGAGACCGTGATTGGCACACGCGACGGATGCGGCGATGCACTGCGGCGGCGCGGAGAAAACCTGCGCGGAGGATGCCGAGCAGTTAGGAGCTCGGGGGTGAATTGCAAAACATGTGTGGAGGATGCTGAGCAGAGAGGAGTGCGGGTTGATTTCTCTGAACTTGAGGGGCTAAACTGAAAAAAAACCTTGACGTACCACCACGGTCGTTTAATGGTATTATATAGTAGAGATATGTGTTATCGGATCCCGTTCTGCTTATTCACCACACACATACTATAATCCATGGAGGATGGGATTGTTGGTCGATGGTGATTCAGCCAGTGCGCGCGCCGACGTAGGTGCCGAAGGCGGCGATGTATTTGCCGGCGGAGCGGCCGAAGAAGCTGAGTGCGGCGCCGGTGCCCTGCTGCAGCGGCACGCTGAACCAGTTGGTCGACTCATCAGGGCTACCGTACGGCCCATACTGCCCTCCCTTAGTGGTGGAGAAGGTGAGCGAGGTCACGCCGTAGTCGTCCGTGGTGCCACTGACGCAGTTCACGAACTCTCCCTGCGCCATATTAAACTGCACCACCAGCATCCATCATATATATGTATTGAGTTGAGATGAATCCATGGTCAATACATTAATGATACATATGGATGTATGAATCAAAGAACCTGGTTCGGCTGTCCCTTGTCTGAGCCACAGGTGGGACGTCGATGGTCTGCCCATTCTGGTCGAGGTACACGAAGGAGAAGCCATTGACACGGTCGGAGTTATAGATGGTGACGTTCAGCAGGTGCCTTGGCAGGTTCTTCAGGTTGATGTCCATGGTCCGGCCCTGGGGCTGACCCCATGCACCCATCTTCACGACCTGCTTTTCCCCTGTCACGTACATGCCGAGCGCAGCGAGCCTGTTGGCGCCGGAGATGCCGAAGAAGCTGATCACCTCGCCGCCATTGATATCGTTCAGAGGCACGCTGAACGTGCTTCCCGACGGGCAACCGAACTGGTACTCCGACCCCTTGCTGGTGACTATGTCGAGCGAGGTCACGCCCTCGCTGTCCATGGTGCCACTGAGGTGGTTCACGTAATCGCCCATCAGTATGTCGATCTGCATGCACCAAAGTGCAATTTTGGGATGACTATGCGCACACTAGTAGAAATATGCCCTATGGTCCCGGTTCGGTTTGGCTATCAGTCCCGGATCGGAAACCGGGATTGGCCAATCGGGACTAATGTTGGTCCCGGTTGGGCCACGAACCGGGACCAATGGGTGTCTACGTGGCCTGTTCTCGCTGCTCGTGGGGGGAGACTCATTGGTCCCGGTTCGTAATACGAACCGGGACCGATGTGTTGATTTTTTTTGAACAATGATTTTGTATTTAGGGTTTAGGGTTTATTTGGGCCACCTCTTTTTGTCCCGTCGCCCGGCGCCTCCATCCACCCCCTCTCCCTCTCGCCGGTGTCTCCGTCGTTCCCTCTTCTTCGCATCGCCGACGTGCTCTCCATCTCTCACTCGCCGGCTCATCGAGGCCAAGTTTCGATATTTCTGTGCAGGTACTACTCGCCGGCTCATCTCTCACTCGCCGGCTCTCCATCTCTCACTCGCCGGCTCTCCAACTCGCACTCAATTCGATGGTACTACATACAGCAATGAAGGAACCACTATTACACATCATCGTCATGAATATATTACACACATCTCATTCGTCGTGCTTGGTCGAACATATTACAAACGGTACAACACACGAGTTTCATGCATATATACATCTCTTTTACACTACGCTTCCGATAGTATTCTCCCTTCGGATCTAGGACCTCTGCATCTAAGAATCCCGCAATTTCCTCTTGAATTGCTCGTACGCGATCTTGTGGTAGAAGACCGTCCCGCAACCGTTCGATCTAATTTAAAGAAGGGGTCAATATATATGAATGAAACTAAACACAATTGATGGCAATAAACTAAAATTGTGAATATTGTTTACGTACTTCAAGTTGTTCTAAGTACCGGCTGCCCGTCTCTTGGGTCGTCTGGCGAATGAACTCGCAAACGTAGTATCCACATAAATTATTCCCATGTTCCTGCCTCAAGCACTTTACGAGAACAGAGTTCAATCAAAATAATAATCAAGCATGATAATGGTATTGAAACTAAATCAAAGAGATGCGCGGATCTAGCTAGTAGTACTTACATTTACTGGTTCAAATGTAAGCTCGGGCCCAAATACCCCTAGCCTTGGCGGTGAACCGTTTCCAAGCCCTGTCCGGCAAAGAAAATGAATAAAGGAGTTATATATTAATTACTTGCTACCAGGGAATGAACGGAAAGTTGCCGATATAGTGCCATAATGATTGAAATTACCCTTGGAGGCATTCCTGCATGTCCGCCCACTCCTCAAGGGGTTTACGTTTCGAGTCCATGACTTGTACTACTCCTTTGTCAGGTTTAATGATTAGCAGAATAAAGTGGAAGCTGCGCACGCATAAGTCATCAATTATACACTTAACATCGAGTAAGCGAAATAGAATGTGTACAAGACAGTAACACTCACCCGTAGTTGTAAGGAAATAGTATTTCCCTTTTGGTTTCGGAAAACCTTAACGCCTTTACCAAGTTATTCTCTGTGTCGATGTAATGACCTTGGAGAGTTTTTTGATGAACGAAATATGGGTCAATGAACCCAATGTCATAGATTTGTCCTCTTTTGCATTGGAGAATCTTCATTCTGCATAATTAATATAGTGATGAGTAAGATTATACATGCAATGAACGAGCTGAGCTAGCTAGAGACTTAATTACAGAAATAATACTTACAGACAATAGGCACTGAGGATAGATTTGTCGATGGCGTCTTGTTGGTATAACTGAAATAATTCACAAATTCAATCATTATCACGCCATCTCCATGCCCGTAATGCTCGTTTTTATATCCCACGTAGATCCAGTTTCCCCTTCCTTTGAGGCTCGCATGTACCACTTATGCAATCTTCGCATTTTTGTTGGTAGACCGTTGACTAGCTCAGGTTTGACGAGAGTATACCCGTGCCGGTATTTGTATGCTACTTCCTGGAACTCTTGTAATTGCGCTAAGTACTGAGGAATAGACATGCCCTGAGCAGAGGCCGCTTCTCCGTACATTGCAACAAACTCAGGATCGACGTCGACTGCACCTGTGCTCGACCCCACTTTGAGCGGGGGGCACGACTGGTTTTTCTGTTCTCCGAGCTGGGGAACTGATTTCCCGCTTGCACTACTACTCTTCGACCGCTGCTTATTTGCCTCAGCCGACTTGCGAATAGAGCGGTCATAGTCTGGTGTCAGCCTTGGCGGGGGTTGTTCAAGGGTCTTCAGCATTTTGAAGACGGCGGCTTTTTCTTCTGGGGTGGCGGGGAACTCTGGCGCTTTCGGCTTCTTCCGGTTAGCCCACCACTCTTTATTTGGGCATTTGCGATCGCGGCATTTTCCTCCTCCGTATAGTCGTAAGGTCTCATGGGAAGATTCTTATGAGGTACTTTTGGGAGGGGCGACCTTTTACGTTTCGGTGATCGCTTACCCCTCATAGTACCAGCGGTGGTACGCTGAGCCTCAGTGGGCGGGACGACTGACGCGGCGGCGGAGACGGCGCTGAGGCGGGGCGGCGAAGAGGACTGTTGCGCTGGAGACTGGTGAGGCGGCGGCGAAGATGGATTGCTACTCTGAGGAGTCGATGGCCTTGGCTGCCAGTTTGGAAGCACGATGAATTCCTTTGGCCATAGAATGGTCCCTTTTTGGCTTCTCCAAGTTCAACCACCTCCCCATCTTCACCTGCAGGGTGTTCCAGCTTCAGCTCCTCAAATTCTTTCATCACTTCATCCACCCCGACAACAGCGTAGCCATGTGGAACCGGAGAGAAATGGAAAGTTGGTTTAGGTCCAATTGGTACGGCATAGCCGACCGCCACCTTCATGGTTAAGTTAAAAACTTTCACATGTAGCTCACAAGGTGTGCTCTCCGTGATATCATCCACTGGGTAGCGACGAAGAGGAGCCATCGTCAGTGCATCATCATTACCATCCTGGAGCTCCGTGGAAGCCACGCTGCTTTTCCGATTCGATGGGCCGCCGGTACCATCGCATGCAGCTTCTACCATGTGCCGCTGAGATTGGCCGCAAGTACCTTGCTGGCTAAGTGCGTCAATTTGATCCTGCTGCCGCTTTAATTTTTCTTCTATATTACGCAGCCGGTCTGCAGCAGCGCGTGCTTCCATTGCCTCCCTTTCCTTTCTCCTCTGATGGCTTCTATCAGGAAATTTCTTCCTGTCCTCGGGAATCGCAATTTTCTTGGGCTTGGAGCCTGGTACGCCTCGTGTTCGTCCGTCGTGTTCCTTATTCCCAAGGGCGCGTGTGAGCTCGTCATCCTCTCTATCGGGAAGAACCGTCCCTCTTCAACATCCTTTACTGCATTTCTAATGCCTTCGATGGGTAGTAGGGGCTTATCTTTGTGTGTTCTGTTATATATGCACTTCCCTTCTGCGTCCAACGTGCCCCCATGCCCGTAAAACCAATTTCTTGCCCGTTCGATCCATGTGTGTGGCTCTGGAGTGATCCCTTTAGCCAGCAGGTCGGCCTCAAGTTTCTCCCACTTAGGCATGCTAAAGGCGTAGCCACCAGGCCCCATAGTATGGTGGTACTTCTTTTTAGCAGCATTTGCCTTATTTTGTTCAGACTTTTTCTGAGCTTCCTCCGATTTCTTGTACGCCACAAATTCTTCCCATTCGTCCCTTATCTTCTCATACCCTTTATCGAAGTCCGGAGTCTTATCTTTCTGATAAACTCTGTGCAATCTTTTCTTCCAGTTCTTGAATAGCTCGGCCATCTTCTTAAAGCCCACTCCTTGACTTTTTGCTCTATGATTTTTTTTGCTTGGCAATCTTTTCTGCCTCATTTGGATCCTCCTCATCTGGATCCACCTCTGGCGCCGGCAGGGTGAAATTAACCATGAGCTTTTTCCAAAGGTTTTCTTTGCCTACGTCGCCGACATATCTTATTCCTCCCGCCTTGGCTTATTCCATTCTCGAACGGTGATCGGGATGTAGTCCCTAACAATAACTCCGCATTGCTTTACAATTTTTTTTGCAACATCAGGGGGAGCAATCGGTGTGCCGTCTTCAGCGACTTTTTCGATCCTGTACCTTTCATGGTCACCCAACTTTTTGGCTGGGCCTCGTTTCGTCCTTACAGAAGATTTGCTCGATCCGGAGGGCTAAAAGAAGAAAGAGCGTTAATATATGTATATAGACAGCAGAGGCTTAATTAATTAATATATATATGCACCTCGCCGGAGTTTGCAACATTTAATGTTCCACCGGAGCCGTCGGCTTCTCCCTCGTCGGCTTCTCCCTCGCCCCAGCCGTCGGCTTCTACCTCACCGGAGCCGTCTCTTCGGTTGAGAGACTCATCTCCCTCACCGGAGTTGTTCAGAAACTGCGAGGTGACATCGCCAACATCTTCCCCGCGGATCATATCCTCGAGGATGTTTTCCTGATTTTCGTCTCGTTCCATAGTTTCTGCAAATTAAGAACAATGCACAAAACTTTAGTTGGGTAACAGTACTAACATTTTATAATACAGACACTTAAATCATTTTCTTTTATTAAAGGCAGAAACATCATTTTTACTAAATATTACACCTAGAGAGTTCTGTTAATCAAACAATCACCACACTACCCAACCAAGCATCACAACAATAATCCTAAATCCTACAGAAGGCTACTGGGATACACAAGGCAAAACAATTGTATTGAACTTAATTTAATTAACCATTATTTCTATAAAATTATGCTAATTTAGGGACAACTAACATTGATTGTTTATGATCCAACAAAATTGGTCTAGGTCCATTTGGATGCTTATTTATTCCACTATAATTATGATACTATAGAAAACGATACATCATTATTTGATTTTCTATTTTGCCTCTGTTGTTCTAATAATTCTACAATTCCTAAACATGGAGATCCTGTTAAATGGAGCCCAAATGCATTTAAAAGTACCATTTGGAACCACTCCATAAATCTATAAAAGACAACACAATTGAGTTTGGGCCATTTTGAGTTAGTAAACTCCCTACATAAATGTTTTACTCCGGAAGCTTATTAATCAAGTTTTGGCTACTGCACGAGTTCTGTTAATCATAAAATTAAATCCTTTGAGGAATAGCAAGTACTGAATATTTCTGATCTAACACAATTGGATTCAACTCATTTAGATTAACCATTTGACAGCTAAAAATGTTGTAGTACAGAAGGGTCTACAAACGTTAATTGAATGCCAAATTATTTATGTTGCTCAATTAATTCCACAAAAATTAGGGATGCTAATTTATCACAATACTAAGCTAACAAAATTGGATTCACATTATTTGAGCTAACAGAGCATCAGAAACAAACAATTTGGTGATTTAAACCCTCTGTAGTAATTTAAATACCATTCTATTATTATTAATCTAAATAATATGGGACCTGTGTGGTTGGACAACCATTTTTATTAGCATTCCAAAGAATTTTGATTCATCAATTTTGGACTTATAGATCTCGAGTTACTTAATTTCTAACATATACACAGAATAAAATGTTTCTGTTAATTTCTTAATTCGAGTCAGAAAAAAAACAAACAGGCTGCGAGGGGTTCCAGCCCAATGGGCTCGGCCCAGAGGGGAAAAAAGAATCGGCGGCGCCGCCGTGCTGGAGATTGTGGCCGCTTAGGTCTCACCTCGGGTTCTATGGGTGATGTAGACGGCGGAAATGGGCGCGGCGGCCGGGGGAAGGTCGTGGGAGAAGCGGTCGTTGCCGAGGATGGCCCGAGCGTCGACGGCGAGCAGCACGGTGTGCACGGGCGGCGCGGTGTGCACGGGCTCCTCTCCTTCTCAGCACGGGCGGCCGGCGTGCGGGCGGCGCGGCGCGGGCGTCGAGGGCGCCGCGGACGTCGACGGCGGCGGCGGGGCGTGGCGTGGGCGTCGGGCAGCCTGATGGCGTGGATTTTGCTCCGGCGTTCGCGCTGAGTCCTTGTCGATTTGGGTGGAGTGGGGAAGAAGACGGGCGCAGACAGTTGTACCAGGACTCATTGGTCCCGGTTGCTGCCTCATTGGTCCCGGTTCGTGGGATGAACCGGGACCAATGCCCTGGCAATTTAATGCCAGATTTGCCTCGCGCGTCCATGGACCTTTAGTCCCGGTTGTTCGTATAAACCGGACCAATGAGTCCTTTTTCAAATTTATTTCGAACTTTTCAGTTCTGAATGTTGTTCCCGCCTTTTTTTTTCTTATTCAGGTGTTTGAATATGAATTTCAAATGGTTTTTAAATGATAATTCATTTTGACAAATATTTATTGCATAATTTTGAATCGGAAAATACTTTCAATATGAAAAGTGTTTAAATTTGAATAAATAATCCAAAACCATTTTCTGTTTTCTAAAATAATTATTCTAACTATTAACCATTTTGCAATTTTCAATAAAAAATGCATTAACAAACATTTATTGCATAATTTTGAATCTGAAAAGACTTTCAACATGAAAAGTGTTTAAATTTGAATAAATAATCCAAAACAATTTTTTGTTTTCTAAAATATTTATTCTAACTATTAACCATTTTGCTATTTTCAATTAAAAATGCATTAATAAATATTTATTGCATAATTTTGAGTCTGAAAGGACTTTCAACATGAAAAGTGTTTAAATTTGAATAAATAATCCAAAACCATTTTCTGTTTTCTAAAATAATTATTCTAACTATTAGCCATTTTGCTATTTTCAATTAAAAATGCATTAACAAACATTTATTGCATAATTTTGAATCTGAAAAGACTTTCAACATGAAAAGTGTTTAAATTTGAATAAATAATGTAAAACCATTTTTTGTTTTCTAAAATATTTATTCTAACTATTAACCATTTTGCTATTTTTAATTAAAAATGCATTAACAAACATTTATTGCATAATTTTGAATCTGAAAAGACTTTCAACATGAAAAGTGTTTAAATTTGAATAAATAATCCAAAACATTTTTTGTTTTCTAAAATATTTATTCTAACTATTAACCATTTTGCTATTTTCAATTAAAAATCATTACCAAACATTTATTGCATAATTTTGAATCTGAAAAGACTTTCAACATGAAAAGTGTTTAAATTTGAACAAATATTTATTGCGCTTGTGAGCCGTTGGATCAGCGGTGTGTGTTGAATGATGAAGATTCTCCATGGCTACGGCTCAGAAGAAAACAGAAACAATAAATGTATTAAACCTTTATGTAAGGAGCATGTGTAAGAAGATTCAATCAGCTGCAGTTTTACCAATACAATCTCTGAATTCTCCAAGATCTTTAGCATTTCCAAGTGATAGAACAAAACATACGGTTTCCCCTGCATACAGCCCGACGGTGGCTCGTGAGTGCCCGCATATCAAATGCACCGTCGGACGTATGCAGGGAATCCGAATGCTTTGTTTACGAAATGAACTACAATGAGTACAGAGTGAGTGCCAAACATGTCCGAGAGGTGGGTTATATATAGGGTCACTGTATTCTGAAAACTCTAAACACTGAAGAGAACAAAATACACGGTTTCCCCTGCATACAGCCCAAAGGTGGCTCGTGAGTGCCCGCATATCAAATGCACCGTTGGGATGTATGCAGGGAATCCGAATGCTTTGTATTCGGTCGATGAACTAAGGATTTGTAGATAGAACAAAACACACGGTTTCCCCTGCATACAACCCGACGGTGGCTCGTGAGTGCCCGCATATCAAATGCACCGTCGGGCTATATGCAGGGAATCCGAATGATTTGTATACCAAAATGAACTACAATGAGTAGACACTGAGTGCTGAACATGTCCGGGAGGGGCCTATATATAGGGTCTGTGTGCTCCTTTAGTCCTGGTTGGTAACACCAACCGGGTCATGTGGCTCACGAAGTGGTCGTGATAGTGCTGATCCAACAGCTCACAATCCCTCGAAAGAAACACACCCCTGATCCAACGTCTCACCAGCGCTTGAAAGAAACACACGATCCATGTGCTTCTTTAGTCCTAGTTGATAACACCAACCGGGTCATGTGGCTCACGAAGTGGTCGTGATAGTGCTGATCCAACAGCTCACAATCCCTCAAAAGAAACACACCCCTGATCCAGCGTCTCACGAGCGCTTGAAAGAAACACACGATCCGTGTGCTTCTTTAGTCCCGGTTGGTGTTACCAACCGGGACTAAAGGCGGGCTTTGCGGTCACAAGCCCTGGAGGTCTTTATATATTGTCACCGACGGGGTAAACCATAATCCACCATTCCTACCCACGAACGCATCGTCTCCATGAGATGGATCCGCCACGCCCGCCGCAGCGCCTTTTGGATGAGGTCGAGCGTGCTCGGCAGAGCGCGCTTGGGCGCTACCGCGGGAGCCTATCCCGCCGTATGCCCACGAGCCCGGCGTGGAGTGGAATGCCCTGCTACCGGCCTCATGCTCCGGTGCCAGAGGAGGTGCGGAGGACGTACGAGCACGCGTGGTCCGACGTCCCTGACCCCAACGAGGATGCGTACGCCACAGGGGTGGCGTGGGGATCCACGGCCATACCTCCACCAGTCGCCGCCGCCCCTCCCGACGAGGAGGATGACGATGACGACGACTTCGAATGGAGCGACCATGGGGAAGAGCGCGGCGGGTCACAGATGCAGGGGCCCTGGAAGCCTCCTTCCGGTCCGTCCATGACGACCGTGTACAGCGAGCCAGAACTGCCTGCCAGCTCAAGGCGAAGGAGGCTTCCGAGCTAGATTGGGCGCTAAAAGACTCATCCTCGATGGATCTTGCCCTCTGCCGCAAACGTGCACGCGAGAACCGGGCGGCCGCGAACGGGGCTGGCTCCTCCCGCCATTCCTCCTAATCCTACGGCCTCCGAACCAGCAAGTCCGTTTATGTAGAATAATGTTGGTGATGTGTAATAATGTATTAAACCTTTTATGTAATGCATTCTATGGAATGTGTTAAACCTTTATGTAAGGAGCATGTGTAATAATAATGAATGTGTATTTGCAATGTGTATTCTCAAGAAGCTTCAAATCAGCGGCAGTTTTACCAACACTGTGGCTAGTTAAGACGATCTCTGGATATGAACTGACTCTCAATTGGCAGTTGTTGATTCATAAGGGAGAGGTAGTATTGCAATTCACTGTGGCCAGTTAAGATTATTCCCTCTCCGTGTGTATCATACTTACGAAGAGGTAGTATTGCAATTCACTGTGGCCAGTTAAGATTATTCCTCTCCGTGTGTATCATACTTAGGAAGAGGTAGTATTGCATTAGCAAAAAAACAGAAAATGGCAAAATTGTTAATAGTTTGTAGAGTTAGAATAATTTTTTTATAAAACAGAAAATGGATTTTAAATAATTATTCAAATTCAAGCACTTTTCATGTTGAAAGTTTAGTGAGATTCAAAAATATGCAAAAATGTTAGTTAATCCATATTTTAATTGAAAATGACAAAATTGTTAATAGTTTGTAGAGTTAGAATAAATTTTTTATAAACAGAAAATGGATTTGGAATGCTCGGGAACCATGCATTACATATGGTCACTTGTTTTCTAAAAGGTTTAATATAGTACTAGACATCACATAAAGGTTTAATACATTACATTGATTTACATAAAAGCCATGAACCCTTCTTCGCGTATGTCCCTTGCCTATAATCGCTTCAGCCGTAACCATGGAGCATCTTCATTATTTAATGGGATGCTTGGGTCAATTTTCACTGTGAAGGGCGGAATTTCATCAAACTTATTATGATCTGCTGACATGCCTGTCTTGTCCTCGACTCCCACGATGTTTCTTTTCCCTGAAAGAACTATGTGACGCTTTGGCTCATCCTCTGATGTATTCGTTTGCTTATTTTTTTTCTTTTTTCGGTCTAGAGGACATGTCCTTCACATAGAAAACCTGAGCCACATCATTGGCTAGGACGAATGGTTCATCTTTGTAACGACCAAGATTCTTGAGATCCACTGTTGTCATTCCGTACAGCTGGTCTACCTTTACCCCTTCTCCATCCATGTTGACCCAACTGCACCGAAACAAAGGGACCTTAAAATTAGGTCCATAGTCAAGGTCCCATATCTCCTCTATGTAACCATAGTATGTGTCCTTTTGCCCATTCTCGTCTGTTGCATCAAAGCGGACACCACTGTTTTGGTTGGTGCTCTTTTTATCTTGGGCGGTCGTGTAAAATGTATTCCCATTTATCTCGTACCCTTGGAAATTCAATACAGTCGAAGATGGTGACGCGGCAAACAAGTAGAGCTGATCTCCGATAGTGGTGTCATTCATGAGCTGTAATCGTAACCAACTGCCGAAAGTCTCCATGTGTTTTTCTTTAATCCAGGAGTCAGCCTTCCCCGGGTTCTTGGAGCGTACATAATTCTTGTGTTCCTCGATATACGGAGCCACGAAGGTGGAACTTTGTAGAACTTTGTAGTGTGCTTGAGTGAAAGAATGCCCGTCCCTACATATCATTTCTTTCTTTCCTAGCATGCCTTTTCCACTCAGTCTCCCGTCATGCCGCGATTCAGGAACACCAATCGATTTAAGGTCAGGAATAAAGTCAACACAGAACTCAATGACCTCCTCTGTTCCATAGCCCTTTGAGATGCTTCCTTCTAGCCTAGCACGGTTATGAACATATTTCTTCAAGACTCCCATGAACCTCTCGAAGGGGAACATATTGTGTAGAAATACATGACCGAGAATGGCAATCTCGTCGACTAGGTGAACCAAGAGATGCGTCATAATATTGAAGAAGGATGGGGGGAACACCAACTCAAAACTAACAAGACATTGGACCACATCCCTCTGTAGCCTTTGCAGACTTTCTTGATCGATTACCTTCTGAGATATTGCATTGAGGAATGCACATAGCTTCACAATGGGTACTCGAACATTTTCCGGTAGAAACCCCCTCAATGGAACCGGAAGCAACTGCGTCATAATCACGTGGCAATCATGAGACTTCAGGTTCTGGAATTTTTTCTCTGCCATATTTATTATTCCCTTTATATTTGACGAGAAGCCAGCCGGGACCTTGATACTGCTCAGACATTCAAAAAAGATTTCCTTCTCTGCTTTGGTAAGAGCGTAGCTGCTTAAGTATTGACGCCCTTTATCCGTCTGCTTGTTGTATGGGTCTTTCATACGTTGCTGGTCCTCCCATGCTTTTGGCGTATCTTTTGTCTTCCCATACATGCCCAGGAAGCCTAGCAGGTTCACGCAAAGATTCTTCATCACATGCATCACGTCGATTGATGACCGGACCTCTAGGACTTTCCAATAGGGTAGCTCCCAAAATATAGATTTCTTCTTCTGTCGAGGTGCGCCCTCGGCAATTCCCATGGTTGCTATACCTAGGGTTGATTGTGTGGTAGAGAACGCGTAGTATTGGTGGAATCGACGGCTGACAAGCTGGATTTACCCAGGTGTAGGGCCCTCGATTGAGGTAAAACCCCTACTTCCTGCTTGTCTGTGTTTATGGTATGAATATCAGGGTTACAAGGGTTCGACGAGCTGTTGATCTCGTCGAGGTTTTGGTGGCTATGGATTCCTTACCCTGATTGATCACCCTCCCAGCCTTTATATAGGAGGCTGGGTCTCGGGAAACACAACCGACCAAGGTTACATGTATGGAAAGTCTTAACCGACCATAACTTGATCTAACTTGGGAAGCACTCCTCGTCTCCGGCCTTCCTTGATTGGCTTCGATTAATCTTTGGGCTTCTTTGATCATCACGTGCACCATGTACTTCTAAGCTGGGGTACCCGCAGAGTATAACCTCGTCATTAGCTCCCTTCATCGTGCACGTCATAATCTTCTGAACTTGTTCTTCTGACCCGATGTAGTTCTTCGAGCTCTAATTTGTTTCGAGGGATATTGACATAGTAGGCCTAATTTACTCTAGTATCGAGCTCAGTTAACTGCTTATTTGAGCAAAAAACCTTACTAGTCTTCAGTCAGACTCGAGTCCCTGGGCTCGAGCCTGGAACTCAATCGAAAAATTATGCCTAGGGATATTGACATTGCAGGCCTGATTCACTCGAATATCGAGCTTAGTTAACCGCACATTTGGGCGAAACCATACTAGTCTTCAATCAGGTTCGAGTCCCCGGACCCGAAGCTGGAACACTTTTGAAACTTTTGCCTAGGGATATTGACATAGTAGGCCTGATTCACTCGAAAATCGAGCTTAGTTAACCGCACATTTGGGCGAAACCATACTAGCCTTCAATCAAGTTCGAGTCCCCGGACTCGAATCTGGAACACTTTTGCAATTTTTGCCTAGGGATATTGACATAGTAGGCATGATCACTCAAAAATCGAGCACAGTTAACCGCACATTTGGGCGAAACCATACTAGCCTTCAATCAGGTTCGAGTCCCCGGACTCGAAGCTGGAACATACTGGACAGACTTGACTCAAGCCGTTGTAGGTCTTACTGATTCGTTCTGCAGTTTAACTTTTGATACCTAACGCGTCCGTCAGGATTTTCATCATGTATGCTGACACGGGAAATTTCAAGAGAAAACATTGTTGGAGCGTCCCTCGGCCCATCTCGATTGCTCGGCAGGTCTTACCTTTGCATTTGCGTATGCAGCATCCGAAACATCTGCGATTGGCATAGTCCGGGAATTTATGAAGTTTGGTTCTTTGATTTGCGAAGTACTTAATGCATTTTAATCGAATCTGTAGTCGAGTGAATTTTCTTACCTTGTTTTGAAATCTATGGGAGCGCGACAGCGCTCCCATGGGAGTAGCCCCCGAGATTGTGGTTTATTGTCTTGCAATAGAGGACAATCTCAAATCATCCTTCTATACTGCTTTTTGTCAATCGAAATAATTTTGCTCCTGTTTGATCAATCGCAAGAAATTTTTGATATACTCCCATGGGAGTACATTTGTCAGTCGAATCCTTTTGTTAATTGTAGTCCCACCACTCGAACGTGAACGTTATCTCTGCCACTGACGTCATTCGTGACGTCTTAGGCATGCGCTCACCATTTTGACAAGACATGTCTGTGTGGGCCCAACGCTCAGAGTATTTACCGCAGAAGACGCCGTTTCAGCTTTGATTTGACCGGACGTGGCGTATTTTTCGCCGCGCCATCATGACCTCCTTCGGTTTTGTGCGTAGTGGGCGACGTGGGACGGGACGGTTGCTCTCTGCGCTCGCCACGTGTACAGCCAGATACTACGCTCATTTGGACGGACGGTTATGATGACGTTTTGCGTTGTGCGGTAAGTAGCAAATTTTGTGCAAGTTTTTGATTTGCTTGCCATACTTTTCCTCTGTTCCTCTTCTTCCTTGCGCACCGTACACCATTGCTCTGCCTCCCAAGCTCCTTGCTTTCAGCTCCTCGTGCCATGGCGCCCAAGAAGATCAAGCGTGCTGCTGCAACCGTCCCCACCACCGATCCAGCGGACAAGGGGAAGGATGCGGCCATGGCGAGTGAGCCTGCCGATGCGCTTCTGAAGATCCCCGGTGACTGGACGAGATCCTGTGTAACCGAGGACACCTTGTCTGAGTACCATGAGAAGGGTTGGCTGCCGCCAGCTGACCAGCCGGCAGCGCGTGCTCCAGGTCTGGAGGTACGCCCTGATCCTCGCGATGGCGAGCGCGTCTACTTTGCTGAGTTCCTCCCCCGTGGATTCTCTTTCCCTTTGCATGATTTTGTGCGAGGGCTACTGTACGCCTACGGCTTGCAGATTCATGATCTTACCCCCAATAGCATTATGCATATCGCCTGCTTCATGGTGCTATGCGAGTGTTTCTTGGGGGTGTCCCCCAGCTGGGCGTTGTGGAAGCATATCTTCAAGGTGCGTCACAATTGCCGGGGTAAACGCCCTTGCCCGGTGGGTGGATTTCAAGTCCAAGTGCGAAGCGATTCACATTACTTTAGCTTGAAGACAGTAGATTCAGCCCAAGGCTGGCGAACCAAATGGTTCTATGTACCAGTCGACCAGGTGGTGCTCCCGGCTTTTTCGATTGAGAATTCTCCGAAGAAAACGGTCGCCTGGGATCACCCTATCTCTCCTGCTGAAGCCGAAGAAGCCACCCCTTTGCTGAATGAGATTGGCAAGTTGCTGAAGATTGTTTCTGGTATTCAGTTGATCAGCACTTATTTGAAGATGCGAGTGTGGCCCATGCGCAACACGATGTGGCAGTATGAGGGTCCATTCGACAGCATCAGGATGAGTGCCACCAAGTTGACGCAGAAAGAGCTCAGTGCTCAGGTGAAGAAGATCACGAGCCTCAAAGCTTCCACAAAATTCGACTTCAACTTCCCGCACGTCCCCTACGGGCCAGAGAAAGCCTTACCCGCAGTGAGTGATTCTTTTTTGCTGTTTTTATGCTTCGCCATCTGCCCTTGCTTCTTTTTTGCTTTCATTCTTATGATTATGAATTGTGCTTGTTACATAGGGTCACTCGACTGCCGCCTCTCTGCCTCCTCTACCCGAAGCCGGGCCTACTGTGGAGACGGCAATACAGGAGGAAGCCAAGCTGCCCATTACTGACCCTGCTTCTGCTCACTCGACCCCTCAGGATAATACCGAAGAAACAGGTGAAGAGGTGGAACAGGTTGTGGCGGATGCTTCAGATGAATCAGATGCTGAGCAGGGTCCTCGCAAGCCTAAAGCCAGCATTTGGTTCTTCCGGAGTCTTCGAGTACAGAGGATGAGCAGGGGGACACCGGTAATTCGGGTATCCCTTCTCCTGCGAAAAACCATCCTCTGACTATCTCCCCTCTGGCTTCTCGTCCTCCTGCAAATTCGAGTAACACCTCTCGACTGGGTGTTTTCTCTCTTGGCGACGAACCTGATTCCGATGAAGAAGATGAGCCAAGGTTTGCTTTATGGTCGATTCCTTTATTTGTGTCTGCGCCTTTATGTTGCTGTTTTTTGATTGGGTGTATTTTTTTGCTTTATGATACCAGTGGCAAATCGCAATCTCCACCCCCAGTCGTGGACACTTCGATTGCGGCGCAGCCATCCGTCCCTCCAGAGGCAGCACAAGGCACTATTCTTGAAGCAGCCAAGGACGCCACTGAGCTGGTGGTTGCTGATTTGAACAAGGAGAAGGCTGCCCCAACCGCGGATGCCTTGGCCTCCTCCTCCAAGCCTGCTTCTTGGACTGATCACGTGAGTGCTTCTGTCCCTACCTGTACTCGAATTTTTTTGTTTCTTCTACACGCGTTGGTAACATGCGTACTCTGTTTCATCCTATGTATGCCGCCATGGCCCCATGGATTTAGGCCTTTGTTCGGGTGGAGCAAGAGAGGGAGTCCCTGCAGTCAACTTCGACTGAGCTTGCGCGTAAGCTTTTTTTTTTTGCTAAAATTTTTCCCTTCTTTTGAAGTTATGACATTAATCGGGAATGTTTGTGAACGCCGCAGAACATAAAAAATCTGCTGAGGAGCGTGTGGGGGACCTGGAGAAACAGGTGAAGGACTTGCAGACCCAGCTCTCTACCCAGCAATCTGAATCGAAGAAAGCGGTTGCTGATGCTCAAGACGCCACCACTCGCCCCGACAAGGAGCTTACTGCACGTCTGTCGAGTATAGCCCGTGCCGCCAAAGGTGAGCGCACTGTCTTTGTGAGTAGTAGCTCTTTGGCCATTTTATTAGCTTTTGCTCATGGCTTCTGCTTTCTGAATTTTGAAGGTTCTGAAGGCGCCTCTACTTCTACTAAGCCATCGAGTGATTCATTGTCACTCGATGATGCAATCATGGAACTCGAGTCTGTGCTGTCCAAGGCCAAAGGCGATCTGGCTAACGTGACCAGTACCCTTAACAATTTGCACGCAGGGATGTGTCCTAAAGCTGGCGCTCCTTCGACTGCTGAAGGACTTGTTGCAGCTTTTGGCGAAGGATCATCGATTGTGGTGGATTTTGCCCGCGAACTCACGGTACGCGGCTCGGAGTACACCCTCAGGATTTTGTTAGGCAATGGTGTAGAGGCCGATTTCAACAGTGCTTTATCGGGCTACCCGAAAAAGCCTGATGGAAGGCCTCTATCATTCAGGGGTGTAACCGAGCCAGATACGCGACTGAGCGAAATCTACGTCCAGACTATGGAACGCTGAGCTGAAGCTGTTAGGGCTCAGTTGCGTAAAAATAGGGCAGGATCCATCTCGCAGGCCTAGGAACTTTTTACTCTGTAATTTGATTACTCGAACTTGGCATGTATGTTTTTGCTACTTATGTTAATTCTAGCATATATTTTTGGGTGCTTTTGCTTGAATGAAATTTGCTGAATCGTCTGAATTTTGCAACTTCAACTTAATCTCAGCTATTAAGAAAATGTTGACTTTCGCTCCCGCGACCTCTGAGGCGATTTTGCCCCGGTGACCAACCCGCCGCCGTCGGCCCCGCTGACGGGGCTTCCACAAGCCTCCGGCCAGCAGCACCCGCTGCTGGGCGCCTCCTAGACCCCGCTGGTCGGAGCCCCTTTCTGTAGATCGTTGTCTTCCTCACGGATCCAATGGAGGCCATGCTCCTTTGGGATTTCACTCCCGGCGCCCGTTTGGCCGCTCAGGTACGCCGCCGGTTCCGCTCTACGGTCCACTTTGACCCCTCCTCTGCTTCCTCCAAGGAATTCTTCCTCGTCGCGGCCTTCTCCTATGCCGCGTTCCCACTCTCGACTGAATCGGTGGGCTTAGCCCTTCAATGCTGCCTCGGAGGTGATCCCTCAGGTTTTCGAGTCAAACTCCTCAGTGATAATCGATTCAGGTTCTCTGTGGCCTCTAATCATGTGGGGCATTTCTTTCATCACCTTGAATCAAGGATCTGGCCCGATTTTCACTGCCATTTTCATTTGTTCCGTGGAAATGCATTCTCTTTTGCGTCTGGGGACATTGAGCCGCACTTTGGAGGGGACAGTCAGTCTGGGTGGACACAGTTCAGAAATAAGCGGAATTGTCTTCCAGTTCACCGTAGAGCACCGGAGTCTCTGATCAATCAAACCTCTGCTCATCATGTGATGGCCGTCAGTACTAATCTCGATTTTCTCCGGCAATCAGCGGAAAGAGAGAAGCAAGTGTCTGAAGCTGCGCATCAGTTTCAGTTTGGGACGTTCGTCAGCTCTGTCAGTCCGAACTGTTCAGACGTACTTGCTCCAAATTTGGTTCCGGAGGCGGTTTCTCTGCAAATCAAATTTGGAAGCTTTAATAGCATTGACATCTCCCGGTATTCCGAGCTTAAATTTCCTTGCATACCGAGTCTACCCAATTTGTCCTCTGATATGGTTACTATGAGCAAGATTTTTTCTAATGCGTCAGCTCCTACCTTGGCAAGCCTACGTGAAATGCGTGATTCCAGGTATACTGATGATGAAATTCTGGATACTTTTGGCTTTCCCTTCATGCCTGATATTGGCCCATCGCAATCTGAATGCCCTCTCTGTCTGGGCCCGGGTTCCTACTGCAAGCTCTCTAGTAAAAAATGTGCTATTGGCATCAGATGTAGACTCTGTTGGGCGGCTGGTCATATCCGTAGTGCCTGCCCCAATTCGCAAGAATATGCTAGACGCTGGAAAGTTTTCAAGGAATCAGCTAGGCTCTCCATGAATCCTGATATTCAAGGAAACACGGATTTTTTGTGCAACTCTAAAGTCCGGGTTGTTGAGAAAGACCATACGAATATTAGCAAAGATCAACGCTTACCTGTGGTTTGCAGAAGATGTCTGGAGGTGGGTCATTCACGCTTTTGCAGAAATCCTATTCGTTGCCGCAGCTGCCATATTTCTGGGCATATCTCTGCTAATTGTCCTTCGCGCTTCGTTTGGAAAATTAAATCCCAGTTTAATTCTACTGCAAAGTCTGGTGCACGTTTGGTTTGGAAGCAAAAATCCTCTGGTCCTATTCTTGCTCTGGAGTCTGTAGCGCTGCTCTCTGGTACCATTGCTTCTCCAGCTCTCACTGAAGTTTCAGTTGATCAACCGACTGTTCCTACACAGCTGACTGACAATTTGCCGCGTGAGAATTATTTGATTGCAGAAGCACGTCTGTTCTTTTTGGGACGAAACTGGAGTATGTCAACCTATCTGTGAGTGAATTTGCTAGCTTTTGGAATTTTATGGTCTCTGAAATTTATTATTCTGTCCCATGCATCCTTGCACCACCTGATGAGCTGCAATTCGTAGAAGCTTCTGATTCTAGGACGGATTCCATCTCTAGCCATGACACTGAAGTGACTGATCCTTTGGTGCTGTTGGCTGCCCAACCTGACTCTGAATCTCATTCTGCTAATACACTTACTCTCGCTTCCAATCAGTGGTCCTTCATTTGTATGCAACCAGAGAAACAGTGGCCTCTTGCATCAATTACAGGAGATGCTTTGATCAAGCAATTTATGTGTCCTATGGTTGCTCTGGATAACTCGGTTTTTTTCCCATACTGGGAACATTGTGCTATTGCTCTTTCTGTTGGGAAGCAAATGCTGCTTCTTCACAATGATCTGGACACTTCAGGGCAGCTTACTATGTTTTCAGTTCTACGATCTGTCCAAATGGATAATATGGTGACCAACTCGCTGATTTCTTTGACATCCAAGACGAGAGGTGGTAACAGAAAGAAAAACACTCCTGCTGAGATTTCTGAAGTACGTAGGACCCTTGATGCTAGGACTGACGTTTTCCTGTCTGCATTATCTGCTGATCTGGCTAGGCTGGGCTCTGTAGTTGAGGAGATTGAGCAGCAAGTGGAGCCACCTATGTCTTTGGATACGCCAATGATGCTGATGGATAGTGATGAGATGGTTGCTCTGACTGAACTGCCTGCGCCGGCGCACCAGCCGACTGACATAGGTTCTGCTCCCTTGGTGAGGTCTGAAAATGCAGGGCCCTCTGTTACTGTCCGTGCTCGCGGTCGCCCACGTAAAGCTGAAACTCCTAAGGTTGCTACTGTTGTGCGTCGCTCCCCCGTCTTACCAATGATGGTTTCATGCACCAATCTCTGCCTGATCCTGTTTCTCGCCGTCCTGCCTCGTCCGTCCCTAGGGCTACGCCTCCTCCTGTCATGCAAGTCGCTGAGATGCAGCGCCTGGGTGTGGAGTTGTGCCTCATCAATCCTGAAGAGCTCTCTGAAGAGCGTCTCATGCAAGACCGTCGTGATTAACTTTTCTATTCCGATGAGTCGTGTTAATCGAACCTGGTTTGTGTTAAATTGGAACATCCGTGGAGTCAATAGTCCTGAGAAGTGGCCTCTGATTCACAACAAAATTGACGAATGTGCTGCTTCCATTATTTGTTTGCAAGATACTAAATGTGAGCATATTGATCTGAAATTTATCAAGGGTTTTGCGCCTCGCCGGTTTGATAAGTTTGCTTTTGTCCCTTCTGATGGGGCTTCAGGGGGCATTCTAGTGCTGTGGGTTGGTAATATGTTCTCTGGGCAAATTATTTTGCAAGAAATTTTTGGCTTGGTAATTGAATTTCAGTCCATGGTCTCTGATGACAAATTCACTCTTGTTAATGTGTACGGGCCTTGTGAAGGAATTGAGAGAGAAAACTTCATAGCCTGGTTGTTTCATTTAGTTATTCCTGATGACTCCCTCTGGTTGCTCCTGGGTGATTTTAATTTTTATCGCTATTCTGATAATAGAAGCAGACCAGGAGCAAATGTTACAGACATGGCCACCTTCAATGATGTTATCAGCTATTTGGGATTAGTAGAACTACCAATTAAGGGGCGACGGTTTACGTGGAGTAATATGCAATCTGAACCGCTTCTTGAACAGATAGATTGGTTCTTTACCTCCTCAGCCTGGACTTTCAAGTATCCGAATACAGTGGTTAATCCTCTTGCTCGCCCGACTTCTGACCATATTCCCTGTGTGGTTTCAGTTGGTACCACTATCCCTAAAGCTCACGTTTTTCGTTTCGAGAATTTTTGGGTGAGATTACCTGGTTTTTTGGAGGTTGTTAAGAGAATTTGGGACATTGAATGTCCAGGTGATGCTGCTAGAAGTTTATCTGCTAAACTGAAATTGTTGCGGAAGGGTTTAAAAAACTGGAGCACAAGCATTTCTGTCATCAATAGGCTGGTCAGTAATTGTAATGGGATTATTATGTGCTTGGATGATTTTGAGGAGCTTCGGCCTCTCCACATTTCTGAATGGAATTTCAGACAGATTGTAAAAGGGAGATTGCAACATCTGCTTCTTTGCAAACAGGAATACTGGAAGAAGAGGTGTACAGTGCGCTGGGCGAAATTTGGTAGCGAGAACACATCTTATTTCCACTCTATGGCGACCATACGATACCGAAAAAATTATATTACCTCTCTCTGCCGAGATGATGGATCTGTGGCTTTTGATCACCAGGAGAAAGCTGGCATTCTTCGCCAAGTTTTCAGAGATAGGCTCGGTTTTTCAACCCCTATTGACCATAGTTTCAACTTTGCTGATTTTATTACTCCAGTGGACGGTTTGGAGGCCCTCTTAGTTCCATTCTCTCATGTTGAAGTTGACAAAGTGGTGGCTGAGCTACCTTGTGCTAAGGCCCCAGGACCAGACGGTTTTACAGGTCTGTTCATCAAGGTGTGCTGGCCAATCATCAAGTATGATATTTATCGGCTTTGCCAGGAATTTTGGGAAGGTTCTGTTAACTTACAGAGCATAAATGATGCTTTCATCACATTAATACCCAAAACCAGCTCACCTGAGGGTCCGAATGACTACAGGCCCATATCCTTGCTCAATTCTTGTTTGAAAATTCTGACCAAGCTCTTGGCTAATCGGCTGCAGAACATTATTCTGTCCCTAGTTCATAAGAACCAATACGGGTTTTTGAAGAGCAGGACGATCCAGGATTGTGTTGCATGGGCTTACGAATATATACATCAATGCAAACAGTCCAAATCTGAAGTGGTGATTTTAAAATTGGATTTCGCCAAAGCCTTCGACACTCTTGAGCATCAGGCAATTCTTCAGATTCTTAAATGTTGGGGCTTTGATGACAGATGGTTGCAATGGGTGAATGCCATTTTTTCCACTGGTTCTTCATCAGTGCTTCTTAACGGTGTTCCTGGCAGTATTTCCTTGCAGACGTGGAGTACGTCAAGGCGATCCCTTCTCGCCAATTATGTTTGTAGCTGGTGCTGATCTTTTACAGTCCATGGTGAACAATCTAGCTCTTCAAGGAATCATCACACCTCCATTGCCAATTGCAAATTCGGACTTTCCAATCGTGCAGTACGCCGATGATACGCTTCTCATTCTCCAGGCTTGTCCAGCTCAGTTGTTGGCTCTCAAGGATTTACTGCAGATTTTTGCATCAGCTACTGGCCTTCGGGTAAACTATGCCAAGTCGTGCTTAATGTCGGTCAATATTGATGATCACCATCTGCATATGCTTGCCAACACTTTCGGATGTGCTGTTGGTTCTCTGCCGTTTACCTATTTAGGTTTGCCTCTCGGCACTACTAAACCTACAGTCCATGATCTCACCCCTATTGTGGATCACATTGAGCGTCGGCTGAATGCCAGTTCTAGATTTCTTGACTATGGGGGCAGGCTAACGCTGGTGAATTCTGTTCTCTCATCTCTACCGATTCACTATCTCTGCTCCCTGAAAGTGCACAAAACAGTGATTAAAATCTTTGATCGCTTCAGGCGTCATTGTCTTTGGGGGAAAGATGAGGATGCCTCCTCTTGTAATGCGCTTGCTGCCTGGTCCACTGTTTGTCAGCCCAAAAAAGCTGGGGGTCTTGGAGTTATGAATTTAGAGCTGCAGAACAAGGCCCTCTTGATGAAACAACTCCACAAATTTTTTTGTAAGGAAGATATCCCTTGGGTTCACCTTGTGTGGTCTTTGTACGAACCTGGAGCTCCCCATGCTCAGAGCAGAAGAGGATCATTCTGGTGGCGTGATGTCTTCAACCTGGTTCACGATTACCGCAGTATATCTCGTTGCGCTATTGGAAATGGTGAATCCACACTGTTTTGGAAGGATTTTTGGCGCTCGGGTGAACTTCTTTGTGATGAATTTCCTAGGCTCTTCTCGTTTGCTCTTAATGAAGACGCCACGGTTGCTGACCTGGCCAATGCGGATGATCTATTTTCCTTGTTTGCTTTGCCTCTATCTGCTCAAGCTCTCTCCGAATTGGAGCATGTTCAGTCCTTCTTGCAAGGAGTTCTGGTCAGCCCGACAGACATTGATACTAGGATTTTCCCCTAGGGTTCCTCCATATTCACGTCTGCAAAATACTATAGCTTCATCTTTGCTCAAGCTCCCCGAGATACTGCTCTGCAGTCCATATGGAAATCGAAGTGCCTACCAAAACTGCGTGTTTTTCTTTGGTTGCTGATGAAGGATCGGCTGAACACAAAAGATTTGATGCTTAGAAAGCGTTGGACTATTAACTCTGGTAACTCTTGTGTTCTTTGCTCAGACGACGGGGTTGAAACAAGGGATCACCTCTTTTTCCTTTGCCCATTTGCCGCCGCTTGTTGGGATATGATTCATATTCAGTGGGTGCCCTCCTTGTCAATATCACAACGCTTCAACAGAGCAAAAAGAGAATTCTCGGGACCATGTTTTTTGGAGGTGGCTGCTTGTGCTCTCTGGAATATATGGAAGGAAAGAAATGATTATATTTTCCAAGCTCAACTTCCATCGGCGGCTAGATGGAAAGTAAGATTCCAACACGATCTGCTGCTTCATCAGCACAGAGTGAAATCGACTGCTGTTCAACCTCTGCTGGATTGGGTTCTCTGTACTTTTTCATAATGTGGTTCAGCATCTCGGCTGCTCTTTGCTCAGCCGCTCCTTCTTTTGGTTTTAGAAGCTTCCTCTTAATGTCTAGGTTTCTTTATTCTGTTTTCTTTCCTCCTTAATTTTTTGACGGTTGTTTTTTATGTAATCTGAAGGAAAAAACCTCTGGTTTTTTCCTATTATTATAAAATCTACACCGTAGGGGTTTCCCCTACGGTAACGGCGTCAAAAAAAAAAATTTGCAACTTCATGTGTCTGGGCTTCTGAATATTGCATTTTATGAACCAACCACAAGAATGCGAGTCTGGTGGACCTTCTCCATCTCGTACTCGAACATCTGGTTAGACAAGGAATGATGCGAGGGTACTTGCTTTTGCGAAGAATCGAGTGAGTGAACTAGAGCAAGAACTCAAAAGCACTCGAGCTGAGTTGGAGCTGTTGCGTTCCAGGCCAAGTTTTGCTACCCAACGCGAGGAATATGTTCTCGGCGAGATGGACAACATAAACAGGCAACTCCAATGTGAGTTTATGACATCATTTTTGCTTAAAAGTTTTCATTTGTTTGCATTATGCTTTGGACCAGTAACTTTGTCCTTTTGCAGGTTTTGTGCCTGATGCCCAGCAGGAAAATAGGGGGTTCAATCGACTCCTCGATAATGTTGTTGATGTACCAACTACTGGCAGGCAGCATTTTTATTTGGACAAGGTGCACGCTCGCACTCTTGCTACTTTTAAGGATCGAGTATGGCGAAACGCCCAAGTACTCGAGATTTGCAGGCGTATCTTCACTCGCTTAAATTACGCGCTCTTCCCGTCAGGACCTCAGCCTCAAGGGTTATTTCCTTTGATTGATATCTTTCGAGTAACAGATTCAGTCAAAGAATCTTTGATGCAGCTTGCTATTCTTGGGTCAAATGCCACTATGGCTTACATCCGTAGCCGTAAGCCAAATTTTGCGATTCGACCTCCTGCAACTGGCACACTTGTATCCCAATCACATTTGATCGAGACATGCTCTGCTGCTGAGGGACTCATCGATTGTTGCAAAGAGCAGCTTTTTGGTCCTGTACTGGATACAAAGGATGAGTCAGATTCTTATATTGTAGAATTTTTGTATAAACGGGGCATTCTCCAAATGTAAATATGTACTATTGTATTTGTGACAAAGTATTTTTATGCGTATATTTATGACAGCCCCCGAGTCTATCGAGTGGGATTTTTGAGTTTATATGCTTGACCAAGCCCCCGAGTATATCGAGTGGGATTTTTGAGTTTTTATGCTTGACCAAGCCCCCGAGTATATCGAGTGGGATTTTTGAGTTTTTATGCTTGACCCAGCCCAGAGTATATCGAGTGGGATTTATGTAGTTTTTATGCTTGACCAGCCCCCGAGTATATCGAGTGGGTAAACAATAAAAGGCATATATGAGAAATATGGATGAACATGTATCTTTATTCAAAATATATATTCGACCAGCAAGCCGCCTCATTAAAAACCTTCCAGTCCCCTTAGGTACCCTGGTAAGGGAAAAGAGTGCGTCTAAAACCTACTGGTTCTTCCGACATTATGCACTTATTACATATCTATGCATAGAACGGACGCAGGTGCGCCCCTCTATGTACTAGTGTGGCTTGACGACATGTTGACCGTCCCTGAAGGTCCAGTCGGATGCCCCTTGTACTCCATCGCGTCGTTGATGGCTTTGAGCCCTATGTCGATTGCCATCTTCTTGCTTCCTGGTAGAGGTGCACGGTCATTGGAGACCTCAAGCTCGGCGAGTGATTGCTCCACCCCGTACATCTCTGAAATTTTGTTGAAGTCACGGTCACATGAATCTGACCTTTGAAAGTTCCCGCTGATCGTGATGATTCCTTTTGGTCCTGGCATTTTGAGCTTGAGGTAGGCGTAGTGTTGTACGGCCATGAATCGAGCGAAAGTGGGGCACCCAAGTATTGCATGGTATTGTGACTTCCAATCGACCACTTCGAACTCAATCGACTCGGTTCTGAAGTGAGTAGGATCTCCAAACGTAACATCGAGTTGTATGGTGCCTGCCGGGAGCACCGCTTTGCCTGGGACGATACCATGGAAGGTACTTGTGGATTTTGGCAGATTTTCGACTGATTTGTTCATTCTGCGTAGCGTATCTGCAAAGATTATGTTGAGGCCGCTACCCCATCCATGAAGACCTTGGTCATGGCGTAGCCTCTGATTTGGGCGTCGAGTACCAATGCTGCATGCCCTGGTCGGTACACTGCTGGTGGATGGTCCTCTCGATTGAAGACAATCGGAGTTTCTGATCCTTTCAAAAAGTCTGTTATAGCTGGGGGTGCCATGACCACCATATTGACGTGTCGAGTCTGTAACTTTTGCTCTCTATTGGAGTGACGTCCTCGCTGGATCATGTTCATCTGCCCGCGAGTTACGGGATATTTTTGTTCATCTCCTTGCTGCATCTGGTGCATGGCTGCTGCCATTTGTGTTCCCGTAACGGGTTGCGCTGGCACCATGTACACTGGCGTCGGTTGCGCTGGTGTTGGTGCAGGATACACATGAGTAGGCTGCATTTGCGGTGGTATGGAATATAACTGTGCTTGCTGTACTTGCTGCGGTGCTTGATATGCCTGAACAGGCTGTGTTTGTGGTGTAGTCGATGGAGTCTGCGTCAATTGAGGAGGTGCACGTCCGTCTTTTTGCAGTCGCAGTATGTGTTCAATCGCAAGTTGATCGAATTCCCTGCAATTTCTAAGCGAGTGGTTAGAGCGAAGCTTACCATCGTCCCCTTTATAAAGATGGAATCGGCAATAATCGTCCATACTTTCTTCCATTGAGTGCTCGGGATCTTTGTCTGCTCGCCTGAGCCACTCTGGCCTTCTGTAGCTATCGCGGTCGTCGCGTCTGTGGTCTCGACTGTCACGTCGATCGTCTGTGCGATGGTCTCAATCACTTCGGCGTTCGTCAGTACGATGATCTCGATTATCACGATGATCGTCGGGTCGTCTGTCAGTTTGGTCACGGTTGTCCCTTGACTGGACAAAGCCTGATGCGATGAAGTTTGGGTGGTCATCATCGTGATAACGATGCTTGCGCTTGCGCCTTCGATCATCTCTGTAGCTATCTCTGCGGTCTCGACTGCCATTCTCGTGATTTTCATGTGAGGGTGCGGCTCGAGTGGCTCGTACGGAGTCTTCTCCATCTGCCCATTTTGTTGCGAGTACCATGAGTGCCGCCGTTGTCGTCGGATCTTCTCGACCAAGTGTTTCTTTGAAATCTTCTCTCCGGAGTCTATTTTTGAAGGCGTCGATTGCCCTATCTTCTGATACGTTGCCTACTGAATTACGGATGGTAGTCCACCGCCGTATGTACGATCTCAGAGATTCATCTGACTTTTGCTTGCAGGTCCGGAGCTCCTCGAAAGTTTTGGGGCGCTCACATAAAGGTTCGAAGTATTTGATGAAATCGCCTTTGAAGTGCTCCCACGAATCGTAGTATGATTCGGGTAGCGATTTAAGCCAATCGCGAGCTGTTCCTTCCATCATGAGTTGTATGTACTGCATAGCCGTAGTTGTGGTGCCGCGCTGACATCCGACTGCCAGCCTGTAGTCTTCTAGCCAGCCTGATGGCTCTTGTTTGCAATTGAACTTTGGCGTGGTAGCTAGCGAGAATTTCTTGGGCATACGAGCCTCCTGGATTCGTCGAGTGAAGCATAGCGCTCCACAGGGTCCGATTTCTGCTTCTGAGTCTGAGTTATTGCTGTATGACCTCCTCGAGTGGCTCCTGCTGGAGTGATGACGGTGTGAGCTTTTTCGACTGCTCCTTCCCCGAGGACTTCGACTGCGACGGTCCCGATCTGTATCTCGCCTTGGAGTTGCTTGTGGCTGCTGTATGGCTTGTGCTGCTATTGCCAGTTGCTTGTATAGTTGGAGGTGCTGGTCCCTCTTTGGGTCTCCTGCAGGAGGTTCGATTGTTCTGAGATAGGTGTCGAGCGTCATCAGCGCTCCGGCTGGCTCAGTAGGTATGGGGACTCCTTCCGCGTCGACTGCCATAAAGGCTGGTTTAGGTTTCGAGTGACCGCTGCACGATCCGCGTCTCCGAGGTTTATGAATCGTGACCTATTCGCGGGGTCGTTTCTACCTGTTGAACTTGTAGACATTGCTCTTCGCCGAGCACTCGATATGCTGGCCTGCTTTTTGCGTTCTTCGAGTACCGCTCGGTAGTTCTTCAACCGTATCGATTCTTGCCACTGGAAGTATTGTAAGGTCAATACCTCCTCCGGAGTTGCGTTTGCTGGTAGCATCGTGCAGCTTTCAATTACTTTGCTCACTTTTTCTGCCATCTCTGCTGTGATGGTCATCGTGGTTGTTCCGTCAGGCATGGTGACTGTGCAAGGGTATTCAGTAGGTCGACGGCATGTTGCAGCTGCTGACATTTCTGCTGTACTCGCGGTGTATACCTGATATGGAAACACTCGATCTTCCGCCCATGTGTTGCTAATGCGCATTATGGATTCGGCGCCGTCATCCAGGCTGGGGTTGCATTGCTTGCCGGGGTTTCTGCCGCAATCGAGTTGATATTCGAGTGCCTTGTCCTGGCTATTTGCATCGCAGGTGAATATCTCGTGGCTGGCACGGATTTCTGGGCCGTTGAGATCGGCGAGGTATATGCTGTCATCTATGTTCTCCTCATTCCCCGCGACGTCGTAGCAGTCGACGACGTTGTCGAGTGACTTGATTGAGTTGTTTGGACGGTACGCAGATTCGATCTCGCTTCTTCCAAATCTTTTTGCCACCTCGTCACGGAATTCTTGCGAGGTCATGGATGTTGCAGAGTCGCTTGGCGATTGGGTTGGGATGATCTGTGACGATGTCGCGCCCAAGATGGATGGTGTTGCAGTCGAAACGTTGTCGATTGTCTCTGTGTCGAGTGTCTCCATGTCCTGCACACCATCTTTATCAACAAAGAGGTTAAATTTTCCAACTGTAATATCCAAACCTGATTCGAGTGCGGCAAAGGCTTGTTGAGCCTCCATCGAGTGCGGCGTGAGCCTCCTTGGAGATTTTGGCGAGTGATCGCTTTTTGAATTGATGCTGGTCGATCTTGCCGGCGAGTTGCCGTTTGTAGCGGTGGTCGGTGATTTGCTTTTTGATGATGTAGTAGGCGAGTTACCTTGTGCAGATGCGATCGGCGGGTGGCTGCTTGATGGTGAAACCGGCGAAACCGTGAGCCTAATACTACAAGTTCCCACAGACGGCGCCAATTGTCGAGGTGCGCCCTCGGCAATTCCCATGGTTGCTATACCTAGGGTTGATTGTGTGGTAGAGAACGCGTAGTATTGGTGGAATCGACGGCTGACAAGCTGGATTTACCCAGGTTTAAGGCCCTCGAGTGAGGTAAAACCCCTACTTCCTGCTTGTCTGTGTTTATGGTATGAATATCAGGGTTACAAGGGTTCGACGAGCTGCTGATCTCGTCGAGGTTTTGGTGGCTATGGATTCCTTACCCTGATCGATCACCCTCCCAGCCTTTATATAGGAGGCTGGGTCTCGCGAAACACAACCGACCAAGGTTACATGTATAGAAAGTCTTAACCGACCATAACTTGATCTAACTTGGGAAGCACTCCTCGTCTCAGGCCTTCCTTCATGGGCTTCGATTAATCTTTGGGCTTCTTTGATCATCACGTGCACCCGGTACCTCTAAGCTGGGGTACCCGCAGAGTATAACCTCGTCATCTTCCACATGGGCGCGTGTCCGGTAGCAACGCCTTTCGGAACAGATTGGTAGCCAGGACCCTTTCCAAACATTACTTCTATGTCCCTGACCATACCAAATATAGCATCACCATCAGGGAGGTTAGGCTTCTTCCAGCGATCTGCCTCACCGTTGAAATGCTTGCCTTTCTTTCTTACGGTATGATTGTTCGGAAGAAATTGACGACACCCCAGGTACACAACCTTCTTACTTTTTTCCAAATATGTACATTTAGCCTTATCTAAACAGTGCGTGCATGCATTGTATCCCCTGTTTGACTGTCCTGAAATGTTACTAAGAGCAGGCCAATCATTGATGGTTATGAACAACAACGCTCGTAGGTCAAATTCCTGTTGCTTGTGCTCATCTCACACACGTACACCTGGTTCGGCCCACAACTGCAAAAGTTCATCAACTAATGGCCTTAGGTACACATCAATGTCATTGCCGGGTTGCTTCGGGCCTTGGATGAGCACTGGCATCATAATGAACTTCCGCTTCATGCACAACCAAGGAGGAAGATTGTAGATACATAGAGTCACGGGCCAGGTGCTGTGACTGCAGCTCTGCTCCCCAAAAGGATTCATGCCGTCTGTACTTAGACCAAACCATAAGTTCCTTGCGTCACCTGCAAAGTCCGAGAACTCTCTCTCGGTTTTTCTCCACTGCGACCCATCTGCGGGGTGTCTCAACTTCCCGTCTTTCTTACGCTCTTCTTTGTGCCATCACAACAACCTGGCATGCTCTTTGTTTCTGAACAGACGTTTCAACCGTGGTATTATCGGAGCATACCACATAACCTTAGCAGGAACCCTCTTCCTGGGGGCTCGTCATCGCCCTCTTCCTCAACATCACCAGGGTCATCTTGTCTGATCTTGTACCGCAGTGCATTGCATACCGGGCATTTATCCATATTCTCGTACCCCTTACCGCTGTAACAGCCCGAAGTTTGAGACCCCAAAAACCTGAGTAAATTTTTTGCTTTTGTGTTCAATTGCATCATGGCATCCATGCATAACCATGTTTCATTGGAGTAAATACAAATACTTTGACTTGATGTGGAGTTGTTAACCCAAATGCCAAATTTGCTCTAAAACAAACTTCAAAACAATGGAGGCACTCAAACTTGCAAAACCAAGTATTTTGTCATCTTATATTTGTCAAGGAAGTTCCAAGAGTTCAAAATGATATTTTGCAATTGATCTAAAAATTCCAAAGTGCTACCATTTTGAAATAAACAAAATTGCCTTATACAAACCCTATGAACAAAGGTTGAGCAAAACATTTTATTTTGAGACACCAAAATTTGTGGAGTTTCTAAATGTTAAGGGGAGCCTCCCCAAATTTTGGCATATTTTTTATAAATCGTTTAAGTGTCTCAATAAAATCAAGGAAATGCTGCTGGTTTTGTTTTTAAAAGGGAAAAGGACCTATCCGTGATGGCAACAAACTCTCCAGGGGGTTATTTGAAAATCGGCGTCTTCTTCCTCCGTAGCGACCGAGCTCCTCGCTCGCGCCGCACCAGCTCGCGTCGCTCTGGGCCCCCTCTGCCCTCCCCCCTGCAAGGAAGAGAAGCACCACGCGTGCCCCACCAGCTCCTCCCCCATTCCCGGAGAATCCTTCCCCGTTCCTCTCCTTTTCTCCTCCCCCACGAGCTCGAACCCTAGCCGCCATGGCCGAGCTTGCCGCCGTCGATTGAAGCCTCCCCGAGTAAAACAAAGACCATGGAAGGTCCGCCGTGTCATCCTCTCCGTCCTAGCCAAAGGAATCGAGCCGGGGCTGCCCGCATCATCGCCGCCGTGCTCGTCTTCTCCAACTCTGGCCGCCGAACGTCGATCGTGATTCCCGCCATCTCTGTCCATCTCCGCCTCCGTCGAGCACCTCCACGAGCTCAGGGTGAGTTTGAGGTCCAAGTGGACATCTCCATCCCCTCCATTTCCCTCTCGTTCGTCGATTCGCGGTAGCAGTAGCAACTTCCTGTCGAACTGGAAAATCCGGTACCAGACCCGAAAATTTCCGGAATCTATACCGGATTAGCGAAATAGCTACTGGACTCCTCCAGTTTCGCCCGGAATACACCCGGTTTACACCCGGAAATATTTCCGGATCTTTTTCTTCCGGTGCCAAACCCGGAAATCTCCGGACCTGAAATCGGATTGCTCCCGGTACCAGAACCGGAATTTTCCGGATTTCATTCCGGATACTCAAATTTAATCTGTTTCAACACCAACCTTCATCTCACCCTTAGTACTTGTTACAAGATTGTTTAATCACCCAAACCATGCATCTTAACATGTGCATGTCATTCATATGCAAGTTACACCTAGGGTCTCACCTATTCTAAGTAACAAGTAAAAATGGATCATGACCTAACTCCACGGGATACTCGAGGTGAGTCCTTAAGCACCCAAACTCCGTTTAAATGGAATAGAGTAAATCATCCTCTTCCCGGGGATTTAAAATGTCATGTCATTATGTGTTTGCACATTGCATTTGTTAAAGCTTGTGTGGTGATTGATTGTTTCTTCCGTGTTTTGTGCTACGATAGATCAAGCAGCCGGGGTTACACCACAATACCCCGAAGAGCCGTACTACCAGTACCTTGATCAAGGCAAGCGTAATCCCCCCTCTGAGCATATCTTATCCTATGTTTCCGCAAATATTTCTCCACTATAATATTGCATGCGGTTCTAAATGTCAATTTTGTTGGATTAGAGTATCCTATAGTTGCATTAAGTTTCCGATGCCAATACCTGTTTCCCTCCTATTATCCATAGGTTTGTATTGTTGGCCTAAGATACTAAACTATGCTATGTTGATGCTTAGCCATGCTTGTAGATGCTTAGCTGTACGACGGATGGTTCATGTTGGAAACAGGTGATGAGTTGTGCAGATGATGGTGGAGAATTGTGGTGACAGGTAATAAGATGCTAAAGGTGGGGATGAGAGGCCACTGTGGTTGTGGTGCTTTGTCTCGTTCTCGCCGCCTAGGTGCGAGTTCTTTACCTCCCGAACCAAGACTGAGCGTGCAACCATGCGTGAGGCCTATGCATTCGCAGTGCAGGAACCCTCATAGACTAAATAACTCGGGCGGGCTAGCCAGGGTCCTCTAGTTCGGGCTTCCATTTGCGCGTGCGTGATGATGGTGGTTGAACTGGGATGAGGATGTGGTGTTAGGAAAATAAGTGGCCGTGGGGCAGGGTGTTGAGGCACTGCGTGCCCTGCCGCCACTGATGATCCTGGAAAGTCCTTAACGAGGGAGAAGTCGACACCGCTCCCACCCAGCCGGCTTTCCAAGGAAGAGAGCTAATGCGCAGGTAATGGGCCGGACGGTACGCGTGGCAAACATTGTACACCCCTGCAGGGTAAATCTTTTCGAAAAGCCGTGTCCACGGTTAAGGACAACTTGGGAAAGGACGATAAGATCATAGAATAACTTGAACGGAATGATTAAAAACTGGGTACTAGAGGTACCACTCAAGATGCAAGGTGAGCTTCCTCGAGGGTGATTCGGGGAGGTGCCTTTGATGAACAGGTACAGTGGTTGATGATGGTTGTGATGAGAAAGGTGATGAAAGAAAAGAGTACTTCTTACCTCTTTTAAAATACTCTGAATAGTCGATGCCATTGAGTTATGTTTTCATAAATAAAATCAGCTTTATGCAAAACAGCCATATAACTTTGAAAGCCTCATCGAGCTAAAGCTCTATATATAATCTTGCGAGTTCGTCGAACTCAACGTCGTTTGTTTTGTTTCAGAGGAGGACTTCACCGACCTCGAAGGTGGGTTCTTTGTGGACGTCGACGAGTAGTCTGGGGTTCCCAGGTGGCAGCTTGGGACATCCCGGAACAGCTGGCGCTGGATGTTTATCTGTAGGCCTCTTAGGCCATATTTGGATCTTGTTGTTTAGAACAACCTAATTTGCTTCCGCTTGTGTAATGTTGGGTCTGTGACCTCTGGTTGTCATTTGCTATCTTTCTCTATTATAAGAGTTGAACTATATGATTTGTGTCGTAGAGTCTGTGATGTGCCAGTTGTTCCACAAGTCTTGATCTCTCTATTATACATTGAGGGTTGTGCCTGTGTTAAGGCATCAATCGGGGTGTTGCGTTGCCGATGATCCATTCCGAGCAACGCCTGCCAAAGGTTTTGGCCGGGGATTGGTAAACCCGTAACCTCCGGTTGTATCGCTTAACCGGTGACACACAGCATCACTGTATAACAGTCGGGTCGGGGCGCCACAAGTTGGTATCAGAGCAGTACTGCCTGTAGGAAACCCTTCTACTGGTCGATGTTGAGTCTAGTGTTTGTGAAAATATTTTTAACCTAAAAATGAGTTGTGAAAACCATCTTAGGATTCTTTTTACTCCTTATCTGGTTACCCTCTAATCTCGGAGCAATCTTACCTCGATTTGAGTTTAAAGGTTTTACTTTCATCTGTTACTTCAAAATGATTAGAAACGGGGTTGGGTTCGACCTTTAGTGTTATGTGTCCAGTTGCTCCCGCTGCGTTGCAAACAAAATCTGTTTACCACGAGAACAATTTATCCTTTTTTGGGTTTTAACCCAAGGACTTGAACATAAGGTCCCGGATTGTGTCAACTAGAGTGTGTTAAGTTGTGATTTCTTAACTCTCACTAGTAGCACATGATGCTGATCTTTGACCCAAGTTCTATCTTGTTGTTTTCCTTCTCGCAAAGTATTATCGTCCCTAGTCTGTGTACTTGTGTAGACGCTAATGCTATTGTTCGACCATTCGGAGAAAGATACTAACCGTGTCATTGTCAAATCTCCAGAATGGCTCGAGGAGGCCGTGGAGGCCGTGGTGGTCGCGGTAACCACAATGATGATGAGGATGATCTGCCGCCACCACCCTCGATGGCTGAGGTCTTGATGGCCATTGAGGAGAACCGTGGGCGCAATGAGCGCTTGCTTGAGCAGTTGGTGCAGCAGAATGCACGGAGGAACGAGTGCAACACTCTCACTGAGTTCCTGCGCTCGCAGCCACCCACCTTTGCTGATGCTAAGGAGCCACTGGAAGCTGATGATTGGCTTCGTGCTTTGGAGCGCAAGTTCTCCGCGCTCATGTCCCAGTGGCTGAGCAAGTCAACTTTGCCACCTATCTCTTGGTTGGTGCTGCTGGCTGTTGGTGGGAAGCCATGTGGCTTTGTTTCCAGCCAACCATGTCTTCACCTGGGCTGATTTCCGCACTGCCTTCCGTGCGGAGTACATTCCCAGCCGATCATGGATTGAAGAGGAGGGAGTTCCTGGATTTGCAACAGGGACGGATGGACCTCCGCACTTATGGTCGTGAGTTCAACCATCTCTCTCGTTACGCCCCAAGGGACGTGACCAATGATGCTGACAAGCAAGAGCTGTTCCGCAAGGGTCTTCGCCGCAGCTCCGCTGAGTTGTTGCCCTTCAGGTTCCAGACCTATCAGGAGCTGTTCAACCAGGCTTTACTCTTGAGCAAGGAAGAAAGGAACTTGAAGCTTCCAAGAGGCCCGCACACGGGGACCACCAGAGTTCCTCGGGTTCTGAGAGCAAGAAGCGCAGGGTGTTTGTTCCCTACAGCGCTGTGCGCGTGCTCCATTCATGCCGAGAGCCGCAGGATACAGGCCACCACCTCCGCGCCCCACTACTTCGACACTTGGGGTAGGCGGGAGTGGGTACCGTCCTATGCTACCTGCTCCACCTGGACTCACTTGCTACACCTGTGGCCAGGCTGGCCACTACTCCAGGGAGTGCCCCCAGAAGGCACCTCTCGCGATAACTCCTGCACGAGCCCCTGCCACTCCAGCTGGCAAGGCTGGACCTATTGTGCGTGGTCGCCTGAACCACATCTCTGCTGAAGAAGCTGAAGAGGACCCCGGCGTTCTCATGGGTGAGTTACGAATCAACAACAATCTGCTACAGTTTTGTTTGATTCTGGAGCATCGCATTCATTCATATCCATAGCTTTGCAAAAGACCACAAAATACCGTTTGAGAAAATGAGCATCCCTTGGTGATCGCCACTCCTGGCTCCAAATGGCAAACCGATGGGGTTACTCCTGAAGTTCAGATTACTATCGGTTACTACTCTTTCCTTTCGCTTTGGTAGCTCTGAGGTCAAGTGGCATTGATGTCATACTGGGCATGAACTGGCTAGCCAAATACCAGGCTAATCTCGACTGTGCTGCCAAGACCGTCACCGTGACCAATTCTTCCGGTGACAGTGTTAAGTATTGGTCTGCACTGTCAAGACCTCCGTCCTCCATCATACCCAACTCACCTGAGATTCTCCTTTGCTTTATGGAAGGCGAATCCCCTCCTGAAATCCAGGACATACACGTGGTGTGTGACTTCCCGGATGTGTTCCCGGAAGAATTGCCTGGCATGCCTCCTGACCGAAGTGTGGAGTTTGTCATAGATCTACTTCCCGGTACCGCTCCAATTTCCAAGAAGCCCTACCGTATGCCGGTGGAAGAGTTGGCTCTGTTGAAAGAGCAAATTGATCAGCTGTTAGGAAGGATTCATCCAGCCTAGCAGTTCACCTGGGGTTGTCCGGTACTCTTTGTCAAGAAGAGGGATTCTACCGTGCCTCGTCTAGTCTCTGACTATCGACCGTTGAATGCGGTGACAATCAAGAACAAGTATCCTATTCCTCGCATCAATGATCTGTTGGATCAGTTAGCTGGTGCAACGGTATTCTCCAAGATGGATCTGAGGTCAGGATACCATCAGATAAAAATCAGAAAGGAGGATATTCCAAAGACGGCATTTGTTACTCGTTATGGCTCATATGAGTATACCGTCATGTCCTTTGGTCTCACAATGCTCCAGCTACTTTCATGAGGCTCATGAACTCTCTTCATGGATTATCTTGACAAGTTTGTCGTCATTTACATCGATGACATCCTCGTTTATTCCAAAACCGATGAAGAGCATGGAACATCTTCGTTTGGTTCTGACAGACTTCGAGAACACCGCCTCTATGCCAAGTTCTCCAAGTGTGAGTTTTGGTTGGATAATCTCGTCTTCCTTGGTCATGTGATATCCGCTAATGGTGTGGCTGTCATTCCTGACAAGATTCAGTCCATTTTGGATTGGAAAACTCCAATGTCAGTCAAGGACATCCGTAGCTTTCTCGGATTGGGGGTTACTACCGCCGATTCATCGAAGGTTTCTCCAAGATAGCCAAGGCCCTGACTGACCTTCTCAAGAAGGATAAAAAGTTTGTATGGTCGGCCGAAGCTGAAGAGAGCTTCAAAACACTGAAAGCCAAACTCACTCCGCTCCTGTGCTTGTCCTGCCGGACACAAGCAAGGATTTCGTCGTCTTCTGTGACGCCTCTCTGCAAGGCTTGGGCTGTGTGCTAATGCAAGATGGCCATGTGGTGGCATATGCTTCTCGCCAACTTAAGCCGCATGAGCACAATTACCCAACTCATGATCTAGAACTTGCCGCGTGGTCTATGCTTTGAAGCAATGGAGACCATACCTGTTTGGTAACCGTTGCGAGATCTTCTCGGATCACAAGAGTCTGAAGTACCTCTTCACCCAGCCGGATTTAAATCTCAGGCAAAGGCGTTGGTTGGAGTTAATCAAGGACTATGATGTGAGTCTGAACTATCAACCCGGCAAAGCAAACGTCGTGGCTGACGCGCTAAGTCGGAAGTCCTATTGCAACAATCTGATGATTGAAAAGGCCCAACCTGCCCTTCATGAAGAGTTCTCTCGTTTGAACTTAGAAATGGTTCCCTCTGGCTACCTTGCAAATCTGGAGATCAAATCTACTCTTGTAGACCAGATTAAGGAAGCTCAAACCGTGACAAGGGTATTCAAAAATCAAGGAGAACATTGCTAGCGGGAAGGCAAAATGTTTTTCTGTCAATGAATCCGGAGTTGTTTATTTTGGTGACCGCTTGGTAGTGCCAAAGAAACAAAATTGAGGGGCTGATCCTCCAAGAAGCTCATGAATCTCCTCTCTCTATTCATCCCGGTAGTACCAAGATGTACCAAGACCTTCGACCACAATTCTGGTGGACTCGGATGAAACGAGAAATTGCCAAGTATGTTGCTGAATGCGACACCTGTCGACGGGTAAAGGCTGAACATCAAAGGCCTGCCGGCACTCTTCGCCCTATTGCAGTCCCGAGTGGAAATGGGATGAAATTGGTATGGACTTCATCACCGGGTTTCCCCATCTCAAAAGGGCAACAATGCAATCTGGGTAATCATTGATCGTCTTCCAAGGTTGCTCACTTCCTACCAGTCCGTGATGATATACGGGCAAGTCAACTTGCTGACTTTATTTGGCTCGTATTGTTCCATTGCATGGGGTCCCTCTGAGGATCATATCGGACCGTGGAAGTATCTTTGTATCCAAACTGCTATGGGGTCCCGTCTCAACTTCAGTACCGCCTACCATCCTCAAACTGATGGTCAGACCGAAAGAGTGAACCAAGTGTTGGAAGACATGCTTCGGGCATGTGTAATCTCTTTTGGCAAGGGTTGGGAAAAGTATCTCCCTTTCGCGGAGTTCTCCTACAACAATAGCTATCAAGCTAGTCTGGGCATGGCTCCCTTCGAGGCTCTATATGGAAGAAAATGCCGCACTCCTCTAAATTGGTCCGAGACCGGAGAGAGAGCACTCTTTGGTCCGGATGTGATCAATGAAGCTGAGGAGAAGGTTCGAATCATAAGAGAGAATCTGAAGATTGCTCAGTCTAGGCAGAAGAGCTACTATGATAAGCACCATCAGGAAATTCACTATGAAATTGGTGATAAAGCTTATCTCCGCGTCTCTCCCCTTCGTGGCGTTCGCCGCTTCGGAATCAAAGGGAAATTGGCACCTCGCTATGTTGGCCCTTTCACCGTTCTGGCCAAGCGAGGAGATCTTTCTTATCAATTGGAGTTACCGGTCAAATTCCCAAATGTACATGATGTGTTTCATGTCTCCCAACTTCGCCGGTGTTTTAAAGATCCTATCCATGGGGTCAATCATGAAGAGCTAGACCTCCAGGAAGATCTCACTTATCGCGAGCATCCTATCTGTGTCCTGGATGAAGCCGAGAGAAAGACCCGTAACAAGACAACCAAGTTCCTCAAAATTCAATGGTCTCACCATTCCGAGGAAGAAGCAACTTGGGAACGAGAGTCTAGTCTTCGTGAGGAGTATCCCGACTTCTTTCCGCAACCTTAGAATCTCGGGATGAGATTCCCGTAAGTGGGGTAGATTTGTAACATCCCGAAGTTTGAGACCCCGAAAACCTGAGTAAAATTTTCGCTTTTGTGTTCAATTGCATCATGGCATCCATGCATAACCATGTTTCATTGGAGTAAATACAAATACTTTGACTTGATGTGGAGTTGTTAACCCAAATGCCAAATTTGCTCTAAAACAAACTTCAAAACAATGGAGGCACTCAAACTTGCAAAACCAAGTATCTTGTCATCTTATATTTGTCAAGGAAGTTCCAAGAGTTCAAAATGATATTTTGCAATTGATCTAAAATTCCAAAGTGCTACCATTTTGAAATTAACAAAATTGCCTTATACAAACCCTATGAACAAAGGTTGAGCAAAACATTTTATTTTGAGACACCAAAATTTGTGGAGTTTGTAAATGTTAAGGGAGCCTCCCCAAATTTTGGCATATTTTTTTATAAATCATTTAAGTGTCTCAATAAAATCAAGGAAATGCTGCTGGTTTTGTTTTTAAAAGGGAAAAGGACCTATCCGTGATGGCAACAAACTCTCCAGGGGGTTATTTGAAAATCGGTGTCTTCTTCCTCTGTAGCGACCGAGCTCCTCGCTCGCGCTGCACCAGCTCGCATCGCTCCGGGCCCCCTCTGCCCTCCCCCCTGCAAGGAAGAGAAGCACCACGCGTGCCCCACCTGCTCCTCCCCCCATTCCCGGAGAATCCTTCCCCGTTCCTCTCCTTTTCTCCTCCCCCACGATCTCGAACCCTAGCCGCCATGGCCGAGCTTGCCGTCGTCGATTGAAGCCTCCCCGAGCAAAACGAAGACCGTGGGAAGGTCCGCCGTGTCATCCTCTCCGTCCTAGCCAAAGGAATCGAGCCAGGGCTGCCCGCATCGTCGCCGCCGTGCTCGTCTTCTCCAACTCCGGCCGCCGGACGTCGATCGTGATTCCCGCCATCTCTTTCCATCTCCGCCTCCGTCGAGCACCTCCACGAGCTCAGGGTGAGTTTGAGGTCCAAGTGGACATCTCCATCCCCTCCATTTCCCTCTCGTTCGTCGATTCGCGGTAGCAGTAGCAACTTCCTGTCGAACTGGAAAATCCGGTACCAGACCCAAAAATTTCCGGAATCTATACCGGATTAGCGAAATAGCTACTGGACTCCTCCAGTTTCGCCCGGAATACACCCGGTTTACACCCGGAAATATTTCCGGATCTTTTTCTTCCGGTGCCAAACCCGAAAATCTCCGGACCTGAAATCGGATTGCTCCCGGTACCAGAACCGGAATTTTCCGGATTTCATTCTGGATACTCAAAATTTAATCAGTTTCAACACCAACCTTCATCTCACCCTTAGTACTTGTTACAAGATTGTTTAATCACCCCAAACCATGCATCTTAACATGTGCATGTCATTCATATGCAAGTTACACCTAGGGTCTCACCTATTCTAAGTAACAAGTAAAAATGGATCATGACCTAACTCCACGGGATACTCGAGGTGAGTCCTTAAGCACCCAAACTCCGTATAAATGGAATAGAGTAAATCATCCTCTTCCCGGGGATTTAAAATGTCATGTCATTATGTGTTTGCACATTGCATTTGTTAAGCTTGTGTGGTGATTGATTGTTTCTTCCGTGTTTTGTGCTACGATAGATCAAGCAGCCGGGGTTACACCGCAATACCCCGAAGAGCCGTACTACCAGTACCTTGATCAAGGCAAGCTTAATCCCCCTCTGAGCATATCTTATCCTATGTTTCCGTAAATATTTCCTCCACTATAATATAGCATGCGGTTCTAAATGTCAATTTTGTTGGATTAGAGTATCCTATAGTTGCATTAAGTTTCCGATGCCAATACCTATTTCCCTCCTATTATCCATAGGTTTGTATTGTTGGCCTGAGATACTAAACTATGCTATGTTGATGCTTAGCCATGCTTAGTAGATGCTTAGCTGTACGACGGATGGTTCATGTTGGAAATAGGTGATGAGTTGTGCAGATGATGGTGGAGAATTGTGGTGACAGGTAATAAGATGCTAAAGGTGGGGATGAGAGGCCACTGTGGTTGTGGTGCTTTGTCTCGTTCTCGCCGCCTAGGTGCGAGTTCTTTACCTCCCGAACCAAGACTGAGCATGCAACCATGCGTGAGGCTAGCCAGGGTCCTCTAGTTCGGGCTTCCATTTGCGCGTGCATGATGATGGTGGTTGAACTGGGATGAGGATTGTGGTGTTAGGAAAATAAGTGGCCGTGGGGCGGGGTGTTGAAGGCACGTGCGTGCCCTACCGCCACAGATGATCCTGGAAAGTCCTTAACGAGGGAGAAGTCGACACCGCTCCAACCCAGCCGGCTTTCCAAGGAAGAGAGCTAATGCGCAGGTAATGGGCCGGACGGTACGCGTGACAAACATTGTACACCCCTGCAGGGTAAATCTTTTCGAAAAGCCGTGTCCCTGGTTAAGGACAACTTGGGAAAGGACGATAAGATCATAGAATAACTTGAACGGAATGATTAAAACCTGGGTACTAGAGGTACCACTCAAGAATGCAAGGTTGACTTCCTCGAGGGTGATTCGGGAGGTGCCTTTGATGAACAGGTAGAGTGGTTCATATTGGTTGGTGATGAGAACGGTGAATGAAAGAAAAGAGTACTTCTTACCTCTTTTAAAAATACTCTGAATAGTCGATGCCATTGAGTTATGTTTTCATGAAATAAAATCAGCTTTATGCAAAAACAGCCATATAACTTTGAAAGCCTCATCGAGCTAAAGTTCTATATATAATCTTGCGAGTTCGTCAAACTCAACGTCGTTTGTTTTGTTTCAGAGGAGAACTTCACCGACCTCGAGGGTGGGTTCTTTGTGGACGTCGACAAGTAGTCTGGGGTTCCCAGGTGGCAGCTTGGGACATCCCGGAACAGCTGGCGCTGGATGTTTATTTGTAGGCCTCTTAGGCCATAATCTGGATCTTGTTGTTTAGAACAACTTAATTTGCTTCCGCTAGTTGTAATGATGGGAGAGTTGAACTATATGATTTGTGTCGTAGAGTCTGTGATGTGCCAGTTGTTCCACAAGTTTTGATCTCTCTTTTATACATTGAGGGTTGTGCCTGTGTTAAGGCATCAATCGGGGTGTTGCGTTGCCGATGATCCATTCCGAGCAACGCCTGCCAAAGGTTTTGGCCGGGGATTGGTAAACCCGTAACCTCCGGTTGTATCGCTTAACCGGTGACACACAGCATCACTGTATAACAGTCGGGTCGGGGCGCCACAACCGCGGTACAGGATGCAGTCATTAATGCATGCATGTATCTTTTGCACATCTAATCCTAGAGGGCAGATAGCCTTCTTTGCTTCGTATGCAGTCTCGGCCAATTAGTTATCCTTTGGAAGCTTCGGCTTCATTATTTTCAATAACTTTTCAAATCCCTTGTCAGATAAACCAGTCTCTGCCTTCCATTTCAGCAGTTCCAGTGTGGTACCGAGCTTTCTGTTGCCATCTTCGCAATTTGGGTACAACAACTTTTTATGATCCTCTAGCATGGCCTCCAACTTTATCTTCTCCTTTTCTGTATCGCATTCTCGCTTTGCATCAGAAATGACCCGACCAAGACCATCAGCGGGCTCATCTGATGCCCGTTGTTCACCTACTTCTTCTTCATTGTCTTCCATTGCAGTATCACCGTATTCTTCAGGGAACATAGGATAGTTGTCATCATCCTCTTCTTCTTCATTGTCTTCCATCCTAACCCCTCTTTCTCCGTACTTGGTCCAACAATTATAGCTGGGCATGAAACCTCTCTGAAGCACGTGGCTTTGAATGGTTTTCGAGTTAGAGTACTCCCTGATGTTCCGACAGTCAACACATGGACAAGGCATAAAATTATCCACTTTGTTTGCCTCAGCCACATCGATAAATTTATGCAGGCCTGCAATAAAATCGGAACTGCGTCGTTCGCCGTACATCCATTTCATCCGTGCATCCATCTGCATCATATAATTCAGTTTATCAAATACCATTACAATAACATCTTGAATAGTGAAGTGACCACCGTACATCGACACATGCAATATTTTGTATCAATTACAGACGAAAAGGATAAAGTTGCTAACCTCGGTCGAGGAGGAAAGAGAGAGGAGAAAGCTTAAGTGTGGCTCGGGCACCTCATATCATTTTTGGGTGAACTTAAGTGTGGCTCGGGCATTTCATCGAACACCTCTAGTGCATAGCAAATGAAAACAAACTAGCACCCACCTCTCACACCTCCTAGTAGGAAAAAAGAGAGAGGAGAAAAGCTGGCTGGGAGGGGTATATATAGGCAGGGGAGGTGTATTAGTCCCGGTTCGTGGTATGAACCGGGACTAATGCTCTGCGGCGAGCCACGTGTCCGCCGCGGGAGCTTTAGTCCCGGTTCATGCCACGAACCGGGACTAATGCCCCCAACCGAACCGGGACCAATGGTCCACGGGCCCCTGGCAACTCGAACCGGGACCAATGTCTGGCATTGGTCCCGGTTTTTCCTAGAACCGGGACTAATGGCTTTGGGGGCTCCGGACGAAAGACCGTTTTTCTACGGGCAACCGAACTGGTACTCCGACCCCTTGCTGGTGACTATGTTGAGCGAGGTCACGCCCTCACTGTCCGTGGAGCCACTGAGGTGGTTCACGTAATCGCCCGTCAGTATGGCGATCTGCATGCACCAAAGTGCAATTTTGGGATGACTGTGGAGATCAAGGAAAAACATATTTTTTCCGTTGACCCAAGTTTCGGCGTGACCCAAAATATATTTCTTTTTCCGAAATTAAAAACCTTGATGGAGTTACGAGTGAATAATCTACACTCACCTTCTCCTCCAATCCTGCGCAGCCGCAGGCACTGGAGCCCCACGGGCCGATGGAGATGGGCGTCCCCTTCTGATCTACGTACACGAAGGAGAAGGCGTAGATACGGCCTCTAGGGACGCTGCTGTGGCTAACAGTGATGCTCTTGAGGCGTGCGGGATTGCTGCTGCTGATGTCCTTAGATGTGCCCCTTTTTGCTCCCTATGGCCCAACCTTCATGATGGCCGACCCACGCTACATCACAAATTAATTTGTCAACACCTTCCTATCAAATTAGTTGATTGTTTGCCTCGTACATGTATCTATATATACATGCGGCATTTGACAGCCTACTATACCTATGTGCTGTCACTAGTGGAAACATAGCCTTTCGTCCAGAGCCAAAATTGGCTCTAGTCCCGGTTGGCTTACGAACTGGTACTAGAGTGTGGATCTAGTACCGGTTCAAAAGCTACGAGGCCGCGCAGGTCTTGTTCCGGGTCGTAGTGGACCTCTAGTACCGGGCCGTAATACGAGCCGGTACTAGAGGTCCGTGGCAGGGCAGTAGCAGCGCGGGGCCCACGCGAGCACCTCTAGCACCGGCTCGTATAACGGCCCGGTACTAGAAGGTGGAGCTTTAGTACCGGGTCGTGCTACGGCCCGGTACTAAAGGTCCCAAACCGTTTGCCTTCCAACCGTTCGCCTCCCGCCCATGATTTTGACACACGGGAAAACGTGATTTGCTACAGTGACCGCGGCCATTTCTATTCGTCTCCCTCTCCTCTCTTCTTCGATCCCCATCCGATCCCCTCCACCATGAATCCACCATCGATCACTCGCTACGGGCAGGTGCTTGCACATGGCAACACCTATCTCAATGTCGTGTACACGAACGACAGCGCTAAGGTGCCGGGTTTTCTTTCCGATTTCGAGTATTGGCTTGACGAAGCTCGGGAGCAAGACAAGTTCATGGGCCCTGATCTCGAGTACACGGGCGATCAAAGAGATGTTGCCGTCATCCAACTTTGTTTCAAGAAACATGTCATGGTCTTCCAGTGGGTAAGGTAATATAAAAACTTGTCTTAGTTTTAAATTGGGGATTATTTTCTTTGTTGATTCATAGGGACAGGAAAATTGCATAGGATAGCAATTCCTCTTTGATTGTAGTGAAAGAATTATATATATTGTGCCGAAATATACTTGTGCCGAAAATGAAAGTTGCATATTGGCCATATCGTCGTGGGAGAAAACATGTCTTTTGATTCATAGAAAATGAAGGAAAATTATATATACTTGTGCCGAAATATACTTGTTATCATTCTTAATTATTATATTTGTTCTAAATTATAATTGTTATGATTCTTATTATACTTGTTGTTATGATTAATTCTTATTATACTTGTTATGATTCTTAATATATACTTGTTATGATTAATTCTTATTATACTTGTTGATTCATAGGAAATGAAGGAAAATTATATATACTTGTCCCGAAATATACTTGTTATGATTCTTAATTATTATACTTGTTCTAAATTATAATTGTTATATATGATTCTTATTATACTTGTTGTTATGATTAATTCTTATTATACTTGATCTAAAATTATTCTTGTTATTATTCTTATTATACTTGTTGTTCTAAATTATTCTTTGTTGCAGCAGTATTTAACATGTGTTCCATTTGTTGTTGCAGTAGTGACAAGCAATGTACAATATTCATGGATTTTCTTCGTAGCGGCATACATTTTGCTAGCGTTGATATAACGAATGACAAGATCAAGATGAGACGCACCTGGGGTCTTGAGATACCATCTGCCTGCCACATTGATCTCCAGGACGTGTTCAGGCTTGACCATGTCAAGACTGCAATGGCAGATATGGTAGCCGCCGTGATCGACGAGGACGACTACGCTGATATGAAGACAAGATTCCCCAAGAAGCAGCACAAATTATGGGAGAAGACCCCACTTGATGCTTCCAACATTGAGTATGCAACAATAGATGCGTACGTTGCATACGAGGTATACCGCAAGATTAGAATCGTCAACTATGGGCAGCGTCACCTCGTACCGCCACCAGTGCCCCATGGGTCTCCTGCTTGGGGGTATTCTGATCCGGAGGACGATCAGTACTAGTGTTTGCAATGGCAAACACTATCTCTAATATTATGTAGTGCTTGAGGGTCTCCTCATCTGGAAGAGAGTAGTGTTTGCAGTTTCATATATATGGGTATCTTCAATTATGTAGTACTTTCTGTAATGGTTATCTGAACTATTATTTCTATTAATTATGTCCCTGTTTAAGTATGATATATGTGCAAGCATTGTGATGCCAAAAGTGTGGGTACGTAAAATACTTATCAGTGCAAAACAAAGTGGAAACAAAGTAAAACATGGAGAAAACATTGATCACTTTTATGGCAAGATTAGTATTACTTATTTATTTTTGTTTACTCAAATAATTTTTCGGATTTACAAAATAAAGACATATTATTTGTCATATTTCGAGTTACGAATTTACAGATATAAATTATTCAAATTAAACGCAAAAGGCGAAAAAGTTCATGGGAGTCTGCACAATATGTTCCCCTTTGAGAGGTTCATGTGAGTCTTGAAAAAGTATGTGAACATTACAAGACAGACATGTCAGAAGATTACAACAAGTTTCATGAAATTCCGCCGTTCAAAGTGAACATTGACCCAAGCATCAAGTTAAATGATGAAGATTGTCCATGGTTACGGCGCAATCAGAAGAAAAGGGACACACATGAAGAAAAAGTAAGGACTAGATAGGGATGTTATTGGTGATGTGTAATAATGTATTCAACTTTTATGTAACTGTGTTCTGAAAACTCAGAAGAGAACTGTAAACTCAGAAGTATCACGCATACATCTTTATTTAATCCAGTTACATAGCTCGGGTCCATTTTTATTTAACCATAATACATCACGAATAATATCACTAACTTTTGCCGAGTCCTAAGCCACGGGGTGCTGAGCGGTCGGCGCTGCGCACCCAAAGAGCAGGAACCATCACAGGGGCAATACTCACGTGAGAAGGATCCTTGTGAAGAACCATCCATGTACTGTCATACACCGCTGGCGTATCCAACATAAACACATAGCGATTGACGTGCTCGTTCTCCTCCCTGATACGGCGACGTACCACCTCCTCGGGGGCCGGCTCCTCCCGCTGTTCCCCCTAATCTTACGGCCTCCGAGCTAGCAAAAATGGTTAATGCAAACACTTTTGAAGCATTTTAAATTTAAACAATATTAGTTAATGTATTTTAAACTTAAACAATATTAGTTAATGCATTTTAAATTGACTTTCAAAATGGTTAAATTTGTTAATGCATTCTAAATTGAAAATGGCACGCGAGAAGATGTGAAAAAATATGACTTTCAAATTAAAACAATATTAGTTAATGCATTTTAAATTGAAAATGGCAAAATGGTTAATAGTTTGAATAGTTAGAACAAATATTTTCGAAAACATAAAATTGCTTTGGATTAGTTATTTAAATTCAAACACTTTTCATGTTGAATTTTTTTTCAGATTCGAAAGTATGCAGAAGCTATTCAAATTAAGTTCAAAAAATTGCGCGCGAAATTTTGGGCACTTGAACGCAAAAAATTGACCTCTAGTACCGGGTGCGCGCGCAAAATTACCTCTAGTACCGGGTGGTGGCACCACCCGGTACTAGAGGGTACCTTTTAGTACTGGACCGTGGTTCGGCCCGGGACCAGAGGTCCCTGGGTATAAAAACTCAGGCCTCTATCCCGGGTCAAACCACGACCCGGGAGAAGACCAAGTTCACAGCGCCCCCACGCCGCCGCCGCCGCCGTCCACTACGCCGTTAGGCTGCCGAATTCGGCCTCGCCGCCTCCATGCGCCGCCGCCGCGCCGCCTGCACCCGCCTTCCCTCCTCCGCATTGGCGCCGTCCGACCCCGGCGCCGTCTCGACCTCCTCCTCCTCCGCGCCGGCGCTGTCCTCGCCCTCGACCTCCTCCGCCGCCGCGCCGTCCACCCGCAGCGCCTCGCGTCGGACCTCCTCCTCCGCCGCCGCGCCGTCGACCCGCACCGCGCCCTCCTCCTCCGCCGGCTAGCTAGGTAGTTTTTTTTCTTATTCTTTTTTTTCTATGTTAAATTTGCTTGTTTAAATTTGCTAAGTTAAGTTAGATAAGTTAGTTAAATTTGCTAAGTTAAGTTAGATAAGTTAGTTAAGTTTGCTAGTTAAATTTGCTAGTTAAATTAGCTAGGTTAAATTTGCTAGTTAAATTTGCTAAGTTAAATTTACTAAGTTAAATTAGATAAGTTAAATTAGATAAGTTAGATAAGTTAGTTTAATTTGCTAAGTTAAATTTGATAAGTTAGTTAAGTTTGCTAGTTAAATTTGATAAGCTAAATTTGATAAGCTAAATTTGCTAGTTAAATTTGCTAAGTTAAATTTGCTAAGTTATAAGTTAGATAAGTTAAATTAGATAAGTTAGATAAGTTAGTTAAATTTGCTAAGTTAAATTAGATAAGTTAGTTAAGTTTGCAAGTTAAATTTGCTAAGTTAAATTTGCAAAGTTAAATTTGCTAAGTTAAATTAGATAAGTTAGATAAGTTAAATTAGATAAGTTAGATAAGTTAGTTAAATTTGCTAAGTTAAATTAGATAAGTTAGATAAGTTAGTTAAGTTTGCTAGTTAAATTTGCTAAGTTAAATTTGCTAGTTAAATTTGCTAAGTTAAATTTGCTAGTTAAATTTGCTAGTTAAATTTGCTAAGTTAAATTTGCTAGTTAAATTTGCTTGTTAAATTTGCTAAGTTAAATTAGATAAGTTAGATAAGTTAGTTAATTTTGCTAAGTTAAGTTAAATTTGCTAAGTTAAATTAGATAAGTTAGATAAGTTAAATTAGATAAGTTAGTTAAATTTGCTAAGTTAAATTAGATAAGTTAGTTAAGTTTGCTAGTTAAATTTGCTAAGTTAAATTTGCTACTTAAATTTGCTAGTTAAATTTGCTAGTTAAATTTGCTAAGTTAAATTTGCTAGTTAAATTTGCTTGTTAAATTTGATAAGTTAAATTAGATAAGTTAGATAAGTTAGTTAAATTTTCTTAGTTAAGTTAGATAACTTTGAATCCTAGAAGTTGGCATATGGAATTTTGTGTTATTTGTCTATATATCATAGAGGCTAGACTTCTTTGGCACACCAGAACAGAAACGACCCCAAACGAAACTACTTGCTACCATCGGTCTATCATTGTTTTTTTTTGTATTAGTTAAGCAATGGATGAGGATGTTCCTCCCTTCACAAGGAGAGAAGGGGAAGAAGTGATTTTCGGCTTTATGCGGCAAAACGCGGATGGTGCTGAAGACAGTGGAGCAGAAGATGGCTCACAGTTTTTGAACGAGTCCGGTCCGGGAATGGAGGAGCCGGAACGAAGCGTCGACGCGCAAACGAGCACAGAGTGCAATGACGACTTGCAACTTGGTGAAGTACCACCGCAGTCCGGCGAGGTATATTAAGCCTCTGTTGATCAGATGCAAAATTCATGATGCAATATATATATTAACAAATGTTTCTTCTTTTTAGACCTCTGCATCGACCCAAACTAGTAAACGAGGCCATGCCAAAGGGTTGGGATCACATGCGCATTTCAGAATTGATGTCGTCTCTGCAGATGGCAGACCGATGGAGCCCCCGGCGAACGCATCTAAGTTTGTGCATCAATGCGGAGTTGTTGTTAGGGACAATGTTCCGATCAGCATTCAGGAATGGAATGAGCTCAAAAACATGGAGGGAGACGATTATTTTGTCAGCGACAGAACTAAAGATGTGCTTTGGGAGAAGCTCAGAGCACATTTCACCCTGCTGGTGTTGGATTCTCCCGAATGGACAGAAGCCATGACGAAAGCAGTCAAGCATTGGGCTCTGAAGAAGATGGCTCAACAATTCAATAACTAGAAGAACAGATTATACCGTGAGTGGAACTCGAAAAAGAAAGCTCCAGATTTCACTAGAACACTAGAGAGGCAGCGGGCTCACTGGAAAGCATTTCTGCAATACAAGGATTCAGAACTAGCGCAGCAAAGATCGGCACAGAATAAGTTGAATGCAGCGAAAAAGAAATATCACCATCATTTGGGTGGAGGTGGCTACGTAAGTGCCGAGCCTAAGTGGGATCTGATTGAGGTCGCTATGCGCAAAAAAGGGATCATTCCAGTTACAGATAACTGGCCCCGTAGGATCAGAAATTGGATGCTTGCTCATGGGGCGGAGTATGACGCATCAGGTGATCTAATAGTTGATGAAACGAAAGAAACTCCTATACCCCGGCAAACAATTCTTGATGCAATCGTCGATGCTCGTGAGGGAAGGTTTTTTCCCGACAGAGAAAGAGACGAGTTGTCAAAGGCCCTCGGTACTAAAGAAAAAGGAGGCAGTGTTCGAGGCAAGGGAGGTGTGACCTGGAAAGAAGGGTTTCCCGAGGACCGTGATTCCTATAGAAGCAGAGCAAGAGCAAAGAGGAGGAAGGATGAGGAGAACAATGACCGGTTGAGCAAAGTAGAAAATATCATTAGCCAACAACAACGGGAACTAGATGAATTGCGTCGCGCGCAATCTTCTCGAGGGGCAACTCATCAGTTGCAGCTACAAGATAGTCAAGCAGGTGATCCATCTCAACGGAAAAGCAGCGTGGCTTCCGCGACGGTCGGTGCTGATGAGGCATCGAACCAAACCTACCCCGTGGATTTAATCACTGAGAAGACATGTTGTGAGCTATATGAGGCAGTGAGAAACATAGCCATGAAGGCGGCAGACGGCTATGCTTTAACTTGTGAATCTACATCACAATATCGTGGCAATGAGATTCCAGATGGCTATGCTCGTGTCGGCGTGGATCAAGTTGAACCCGGATTTGAATCACTCGACCTTTGTTTCCCTGGAGATGATGATGAGAGGAAACTGGGAGATGTGTAGGGTGGACTCATTCTATGGCCCAAGAAATTGCTCAAGTTTCCAGGCTGGACACCAAGGCCACCATCGTCTCCTCCGAGACGAGATGACGACAGTGACGACCACAACAACATGAGTCCATCTCGATCTCCGTCGCCGCGTCAGCCGACTCCGCCACCGTGTCAGCCGACTCCTTAGCCGTCTCCACCGCCTCCGCCCACTAAGTCTAAGGGTCAAAAGGCGTAGAAGACCGCCTCGGGTTCCCGACCCAAAACCCGACTTGAGCCCCTCCCAAAAGTACCTAAGGTTCCTCCCCCGAGACCTTACGACATCGAGTCGACTCCAGAGCAAGACAAGGCTTGGCTACAAGCCGATTCGAGAAAACAGTTTGCGGAAATGGCTGCGAAAAGAAATCCCCCGCCAAAGTGTATACGAAAAAGCAAATAAGCTGGGCTACGGGTTTTCTTAAACAACCATCGCAAATTTCGATAAATAGGCTAGATGACTATACACGTGCTATGAGGAGAACTCCCTCCGACGGGAAAAGAAGAAGAGAGGTTGCCCAGCTCGGAAACCAGTCAAAATAGTCCATCTCCCTGCTCAAGGTGCCCACTGATACGGAGGATCCAGCTTACCGTGCGCAATTTGCTGCAGAAATTGGTGTTTCAGTTTCACAACTGGATGCAGATCATCTCCCTGGCTTTGGTCAACCTGATAGATGGACCTGGGAATACGGAAAGCCTCTACTGCCACCTGATCAGGTCGAGAATCTACCAACACAGATGCTAAGACTGCATAAATGGTACATGCAAGTCACAAAGCTAGATCGAAAAGTGCTCCTTGTGCAAGTTACAGATGAACATTTCAACGGTAGAGACGAGTTAACTATTTGTCTTGAAGAACTCTATCAGTTATACCAGCTTGACGCCCTCGACTTGAGTGTCGTCAGTACCTATTGTCTGTAAGTGATTCAATTCATTTATTTTCTAAAATAAAGTCTATAGCTTAGCTCGGTCATTGCCTGTTCTAATTATGCTCACTACGCTATTATGCAGAATGAAGAGCGATGAATGTGACAGAAAAAGCACCTTTGAGATTGGGTTCATTGACCCAACCCGAGTTAATGAAAAAATGCTACGGGGCCGCTACCACAAGGAAACGGTGGACAACTTGCTTAGGTCCGTAGAGAGGCAAAATTATAAAAGGACGATATTCTTTCCTTACCACTTCAGGTAAGAGTGTTACTGTCTTGTACACATTGGTTTTTGCTTACTGGATGTTAAGTGTAACTGATTAGTTACTGACATATATAAACGTGCGCAGCGACCATTACATTCTGCTAATCATTGAAGTTGATAGAGCAGAAGTTGAAATCCACGACTCATTGCGGTGGCCCGAAGAGAAGTACAAATATATTCAAGATGTGCTCCAAGGGTATTTCAATCATTATCGTATTATATCGGTCTCTTTTGTTCAATTCCTGAGATATCAAGAAACTAATTAATAACTCATTTATTCATTTGTTTGCCGGGCAGGGTTTGGAAAGATTTCCGAAAGAGTACATCTGGTGATTTTAAAGAGAAGCTTAGTTTTGTTTACCCCAAAGTAAGTAGTACAAGCTAGGTTCGCGCATCTCTTTAATTCAAATTTCAATACCATCGTCATACCATGCTTGATTAGTATTTGATTGAAATCTATTCTCGTAAAGTACTTGGAAAGGCAGCCAATGGGGACCAATTTGTGTGGATATTACATCTGCGAGTGGATTCGCCAGCTGGTCTCTAAGCGGAACCCATCGACATTTATCGAAGTAAGTGAACAAATATATTCACAATTTTATTTTATAAGCATCAATTGTGTTGAGTGTCATTCATAATTTCTGTTATGATGATTGATATTCATATTGATCTCCCTTCTTTTATAGATGGATGGAATGCGGAGGGAGCTGCAACTAAAGGACCGCTTTGGACCAATTTGCGAGGAAATTGCAATGCCACCGGATAGACGGGCTCTAGTCCCGGCGATGATCTCCATGTAATCAAATAGATGACGGGCTCTAGTCCCTGTTATATATGATCTCTATGTAATTAATCGAATAGACGGGCTCTAGTCCCGGTTGTGATCTACATTAATCAATTAAAAATAATCGAATTCTCATAAAGCTTTCTTTTATGAATATTTTGATATGCTATATGTATTTTTCTGATTTATAATTAATTAACCACATATTTTGCAAGATTAATCGTAGTATACAACAGGAAAATGAAAAAAACACGAAGCCGCCACGTGGGGACTCTCTAGTCCTGGGTTGTATTACAACCCGGTACTAGAGGTTCCATGCCACTAGCTCTGCTGCGGCCCCGCGTGTCGCCCTCTAGTAACGGGTCGTAGGACACCTGGGACTAGAGGGGGGGGGGGGGGGGCTCTAGTCCCGGAGGCGGCGTCCCGGGTGGTGAGCCGGTACGAGAGGCCCTTACCACCCGGTACTAATGCCCATGTTTCCACTGGTGTGTTGTTATACACACATAATATAGTAGTAGCTAGCTAGTAGGTGCCTTACCGCCATTCCCGGCCGAGCTACTTCAACTGAAACCCAACTTAGCAAGTGTGCTTGTCTCAGTCTGATGTATCTCTCCAACTTCGATGGACTCATGGTTCATGCAAGCCCGGATATTTATAGAGGAAGGGGCCACTTCTCCCCAATTTTGGTGTCTGATAGCGATGTGCACTGGTACGAAAATTTAAGGAAAACACTACGTTTCCTCCGGGGGATGCATCGCTCGCGTCCTCCACCTCCTGCGAGCGACACGCGTCCATCAGGCCCCACAGCAACCGCACCTTATCCTTCCCTTCCCAGCCACGCACTGACGCACCGCACTGCTGTGTCTTCCCCATCCGCAACCATGGAGAAGGACGGAAAGTTCACACACACTGACCCACGCACTGCTGTCATCGCGTGCCGCCACCCGGCCACGGCGTTCTCCGCCGCCCACCGCATGACCGCCTCCGCATATCCGCCCCCACCATCTTCACCTACGACGACGGGGCGACGTCGAGGCCATCGAGGTCGAGCTTAAGGAGGATGAGCTTCCGGCGGATGGCGTCAGGGGACAGGGGACACTCAAGCTACCAGGGGCAGCTGACGCTGCTATGGACGGCGTGCGGCAGTGCTGCCACCATGTGCAGCGGCGCTGCCTACGCTCGAGGGGGGAGCTGCCATGGGGGGGCGGCGCTGCTACATCCCGTCAGCGACAAAGCTACCATGGGGGGCAGCAGTGCTCCCGTAGGTCGGCGGCGGTGCTCCGGTAGGTCGACGGCGGTGCTGCGGGAGCAATTATTTTCGATGATTTTGTGTCCTTTTTTCCTTTGATGTGGTGCAAATTAGTCAAACCTTTGCAGCATAATTCTTCCTGTTTTGATGCAAATTCACAGAGCAATTGTAGCAAGTTTCTTTTTGATACATGTTTTCTTGACGTGGTGCAAATTTTTGAAACTTTTGTAGCAATTTGTTTTCATTGTTTATGCAAATCCGTACATCTGTTGTACAATTTCTTATTTATAAGATGCAATTTTACATATGAAGAGGTGCAAATCCTTAGATTTTTGTAGCAATTTTTTCTCCTTCGGATGCAAATCCCCATCAGGTTTGTAGCAGAATTTTTCTAGGGTTATTCAAGCCGTCCATGGCGGCGCCGCCGATCGATGGCCGGAGTTGGGATGCATTAGTTGGGTATCAGCCGTGCTGCCACACGACGACGGCGATGCCAAGGTTCGCCTGATATTGCAAAGGGGGTCGTTGATGATGTGGCCCTGGACCGACGTTTTATCCGGCGAGGAGGCCTCCGCTACAACCTGCTCATCGCCGCCGGCTTCATGGCGGAGCTGCGCCCGATGCCCAGCACTGCTTCGCGCGAGGGCAGGTGCACTGGTGTGGCGTGGGTGGGATGGCGATGAGGAATTTTGCGCGTCTAATTTCAGTTATGCGAGATTCGCGGGCTGCTACCGTGGGTGGAAGGTTGGGGACATGTGTCAAGCGTTGGACCCGGGGGATTTTTGTCCCAAATCCCCCGGGGGACGCTCAGCACGACCCAAAATTTAAGGGGACAATGTAGAACAAATCGGATGTCATAATGGAATGGTGACTTGGACAAAACAAAAGAAAAAAAATTACCCAAGGACACGGTGGGACTATCGGCGGCGTTGATTGTCTTGGGACTTATGTTTATACAACTTAAAGAGTGGGGCTATCAGCCAAGATTTTACCATCAACTATCCAAGAACATAAATGAATTATTTGTTCGACCCGGCTACTAAAACAACCATGAATTTCAAAATTGGCAAAATGATATTGTACATAGCGGATCACCTATTTGGTTATTCCATCAAATTAAATGTCAATTTATAAGAATATTACATGGCTTCTTTGTATCAAATGCATGTGGCACACAAGAACAACTCCAAATTAAAGGCTATCACACTTTCTTACAGCAATATTTACCTTGGGTGCGTGGTGTGGTCATAGAATACAACCATACGCAAAGTTAAACTTTATATACTTTAGGGAAGTCAGTCGTGAAGAATAAATTCTCCTTTACTGAGTATGCATTAATTGAGCTAGCTAGATGCGATAGCTACGAATTTCTTTTTTCATAGGAATATTCGTCATAGCTTCTTAGTATCAAGTGCAGGAATACATGCCTTCCTATTACTAGGAACAATACAGTTGTAAGCACCAAGTCCACAAGGGTGAGAAGAGTATCTTTATCTAACTTGAACTTTTCCGTATATATCAATATATTTATGATTATAATATTAAAGTAGAAGAATTTCTATGTGGAGATTTAATGAAAGTTAATGGACGACTGAAATTCAATTGGATTTTAGAATCCCAATTATATGAACTATGTCTGATCGATACCATCTCTTTTATTCAACAATGGAATATTTAAGCTATAAGATACTAGCTAGTCGTGAGGATAACTGGATAGGCATGCATGAATGCTCAGCGTGAGACTAGCTCAAGGAGTGATCCAGTTAGTTAGATGAGGTGCATGCATGGACGTTGAGTTAGTGGTCTCCTCACATGTAGCTGCATGCATCTGGCCTGGTGGGTCGAGTGTCCGTATGGCTTAGGAAAAGGCCAGTTGTGTTAGTGCATGGTGCGCATATTTAAGACATTGTAATCAAGTTGTGATATGAGGAGTTGATAAATATACAGAAAAGTCACAAGTGCGTGTGCTGCAACGTGAGAAGTGTGAGGTGTGTCCACTGCGTACTCACGTGCGTGTATCCATCTATCTTGAGCAAGGCCAACAAAAATTGGCTACGTCGGCACCATCTCGGACACGTAGAAGTAGCCTTTGATTTATAGAATTCGGGGAACCCCAGGCCAACGAAGAAGAATGAAGTAGACAATGAACGCGATCTATCCTGGTTCAGGCCCCCGAGGTGGGTAATAGCCGTACGTCCAGTGGTTTTCGGATTATATCAATGGAGGATTACAGGGAGATGGTGCCGACGTGGAAAACCGTGATCGTTCTTCTTCCTATCAACTGTCTGGGGTTATTTTTTTTATTGGAAAAACCGAGGATGGGACTTGTGGGTATATAACCCAATATATTTCGTTAAGCTAGCTAGGATTTTGTGCGAAACGATTTTGGTGCAAAGAAATATAACATCCCATACAAATAGTTAAAGGATTAAAGTTTGCATATTTTCTTTTTTTATGTAACTAGCAAGGTGGCCCTCGCAAATGCGAGGGCATCATCTTTAGCATATTGAATAGGCCTATCAAAACTATTTATGGTTTTAGAGATAGTAAAAGTATGTAATTCTTAATTACATGGTTCTATGGACACACAATATGTGATGGTAAGTAAGATAATATGTGTAAAAAATGGTTTGAACCAATTTAATTTGTGGTCGAATATTTAGTGCGATATTTTAAAAATGTCATGTCAAAGTTTTGTAACGTAGTAGTGCTATTTTGATATATTTTTATATGGTTCCACACTTTTCCGTTCAGGTGATCTACAATCATACTCAGATGTATTTATCATGTCTTGTCAAGCAACTAATTTCAAAACTTTAATTAATCATCGGTTTACTACATGTTCTCTAATCTCTACTACTTCCATTGAATCAAAAAATTCTACCCAGCTTGTCATGAACACTCCTCGGTAACTATCATCATTATGTCCCAATACGTTATGTCAATTATTTGATAGATATATATAAAATAGCGCAAACCAAATAAAAAACTTGATGGCAATGATATGTGCATTAAAATCTTTATGATTTAAATTATCCGACAAAAAAGTGTATTTGATTTTAAATAAGGTTACACTCAAACAAAAGTTTTAGTTTCGATTTTTGTGTGATCAATAGAGAACCATTCTTAGGATTTATAACATTCTCAATAAAACAAATCCTAGGATCAAACAATCTCCAAAATACTTTTTAAAATTACCTTTACCATAAAGTCAATAGATACAAGTTGTCCATACCAAGGTTGAATAGTTGTGTACGACTTTTTATCTCATAATTGTGATGTTTGGGTACTCATTCTTCTACAGCAGTATGATCGTTCTCTCTAGTTACCGATCTTGAACTCACTACTATCCACATCTTGCGCGTGATCTCTCTTTTTTTGGCTGACACCAACTACCCCAGGAGATGAGCTAACGTTCATCATTAATTTATCGCTCCTCATCAAATTTTACCAATGCTCTGTTTGATCAAATTGCAACACTTCACTATTTTTTTAGCGGGGACATTGATTACTATTCTTAAATCAAGTCGAGCATGCATCACTTGTGTAGACTATTTTGGTGAAGGCTCCTTGAGAAGTGAGAAGGAATCTCTTCCCGACATTAATTGTATGCATGCCATGCGACTTTCCAGGTCATTTAGATCCAACAATTTTTGGCCTATTATGGTGCGGGTGAAAGTCCAATTGGCCTCTTGTGAAGTGATCACCTTGGACACTGTTTCATTCTTATTACTATCGGTGAATTGTCATGTATGCGGTATATAGAAGGCAAAATACCATCCATCGGCTTCCGGCCTGGGGTACGAAAGGCATTGTTCCTCTAGATGTAGCCCGGTCCAGTCGTGGCCCAACGTTCAGGAGATATCCCGAAGATAGGCGATCCCGGAGTATCTGGATGAGGATCACAACGGCCGGCGGCGCTATGCACCTCTCTAAGGTTAGCGTTTCCGGTGGACCCTCGTCTATATAAGGGGAAGAAACCTCGATCTAGAAGAACGGAGGCAGATACACGCAAGGCAGAGAAAGCCGAGATCTTCATCTACACCAACAATGATCATCGTCATCGTCAAGCTATTTGTTAGGGTTAGGGTGTTTTCCACGAGCTCATCCTTACGCTCAGGGGATCCTTGTAACCCTCCATTGATATAATCCCAAAACCACTGGACGTAGGGGTATTACGCACTTTGGGGTCCTGAACCAGGATAGATCGCATTCCCTATCTACTTCGTTCTTCTTCGTTTTCCTAGGAAGCCGGTGACCGAAGCCCCGGTGAACGGCGGCCGTAACTATAACGGTCCTAAGGTAGCGAAATTCCTTGTCGGGTAAGTTCCAACCCGCACGAAAGGCGTAACGATATGGGAATTGTCTCGGAGAGAGGCTCGGTGAAATAGACATGCCTGTGAACATGCGGACTACCTGAACCTAGACAGAAAGACCCTATGAAGCTTTACTGTTCCCTAGGATTGGTTTTGGGCCTTTCCTGCGTAGCTTACGTGGAAGGCGAAGAAGGCCCCCTTCCGGGGGGGGGGGGCTCGAGCCATCAGTGAGATACCACTCTGGAAGAACTCGGATTCTAACCTTGTGTCGGACCCGTGAGCTAAGGGACAGTCTCAGGTAGACAGTTTCTATGAGGCGTAGGCCTCCCAAAAGGAAACGGAGGCGTGCACAGGTTTCCTTGGGCTAGACGAACATTGGTCCTCGAGTGCACAGGCAGAAGGGAGCTTGACTGCAAGACTCACCTATCGAGCAGAGATGAAAGTCGGCCTTAGTGATCTGACGCTCAACGGATAAAAGTTACTCTAGGGATAACATGTTGATCTTCCCCAAGAGTCCACATGGGAAGGTTTGGCACCTCGATGTAGGCTCTTCGCCACCTAGGGTTGTAGGTGGTTCCAAGGGTTGGTCTGTTCACCCATTAATGCGGTACGTGAGCTGGGTTCAAAACACCGTGAGACAGTTCGGTCCATTTCCGGTGTGGGCGTTAGAGCATTGAGAGGACCTTTCCCTAGTACGAGAGGACCGGGAAGGACGCACCTATGGTATACCAGTTATCGTGCCTACGGCAAACGCTGGTTAGCCCAGTGCGGAGAGGATAACTGCTGAAAGCATATAAGTAGTAGGCCCACCCCAAGATGAGTGATGTCTCCTCCGACTTCCCTAGAGCCTCCGATATCACAACCGAGACAGTGACAGGTTCTCCACCCATATGGGGATGGAGGGACAGAAGTATGGAAATAGGATAAGGTAGCGGCGAGACGAGCCATTTAAATAGGTATCAAGTGGAAGTGTAATGATATATGCAGCTGAGGCATCCTAACGAACGTACGATTTGAACCTTGTTCCTACCAGGCACTTGCTATATATCTTCATTGTTCAACTCTTTGATGAAAAGATGAAAAAAAACTCTGCCCTTCCATCTCTTGGATAGATAGAGAGGGAGGGCAGAGGCCTTTGGTGTCCCGTTCAGTCAAGAATTGGGGCTTCATAATTACTAGCCAATATTTATCTCATGCCTTTCCTTGTTCATGGTTTGATATTCTGGACTCCTGGGCGTAGAGGAACCACACCAATCCATCCCGAATTTGGTGGTTAAACACTACTGCGGTGACGATACTGTAGGGGAGGTCCTGCGGCAAAATAGATCAATGCCAGAATGATAAAAATATTAACACCTCTTATTTGACTTTTTCACTATTTTGAAATAGAAAAAAGATCCAAATATAAAATGCAAAGGTCGTTTTATTCAAAACCTCAATCATCACATCCCCTCTCTCCCACTTCACACCTTGGAACGCATTGTTTTTATAGAGAGAAAGGCGCTTTCCCATCTTCTTAACCTGAAATGAAGAGGTACCCCCGGGAAGAGATCCAGTGGAGACGGGTGGGCCTGTAGCTCAAAGGATTAGAGCAAATGGCTATGAACCACGGTGTTGGGGGTTCGAATCCCTCCTCGCCCACAACCTTCCAAACGGGGAAGGGCCTTTACTTTCCCCCTGAGGGCAAGAAAATCATGTTCGGGATAGCGGAAGTAAAGCTATTGATCTTAGGTATGCTCTTTCCTTTTGTCGAAGTGGAATCATAGAACACAATGTGATACGATGAGATAAAATGCAATAGAAATAGAAATAAGGATAGCAAACGGGTTACCTACTCCTAAGGGTCAAAGCAAACCCTTTAAGTCAATTCTTTATTCTTACATTAAAGAATGAATCAAACGTCCCCACGTAAGATTTGAACCTACGACCAGTCGATTAACAGCCGACCGCTCTACCACTGAGCTACTGAGGAACAAGGGGGGATTCGACCTCCTAGAGTTCAACTCCCGTTCTCAACCCATGAACAATATGAATCTGAAGCTTCTTTCGTAACTCCCAGAATTTCTTCGTAGTGGCTCTGTTCCATGCCTCATTTCATAAGGAAGCCCAAAGTGGCTCTATTTCACTTCCGAGCACTTCCTATCATTTAATATACATCCCTTTGGTCTTATTGACATAAGAAATGTCATTTATAGTTTATCTCTTTCTATATATAGAAAGTCAAGAAATTCTCATCGAAACGTCGAGAAATTGTGCGTAGAGAAAACTCTAAAGAAAGAAAAAAAGGAGACCCATGCCATGATTTTCAAATCTTTTCTATTTAGTAGTCTAAGTTTCACGATGAGGATAATTAATTCGGTCGTTGTGGTCGGACTGTATTATGGATTTCTGACCACATTCTCCACAGGTCCCTCTCGGATTGTCTTTCTCCAATCTTCATATCGATCCATTATCCACCTATGTATCTATTATTTCTTAGCTAAACGGGTGGAGGATCCACCCAATTTGGTTATATCATGGACTCAAAAAAGGATCCGAATTTGACTGAAATGCACGATCTTCACAGGTATCACTTTTCACAATATCTAAAAGTGGAATAAGGATTTTTTAACCATTTCCTATAATATTGTGTTTGGATGTAGAAAAGATTGCTTAGAATTGAATTGGCAATTCCATTTTCAAGATGGAAAGGAAATGGGCTCCAATTTGAATTCTGTTGTTTGCTTGTGAATGGAATTTACGGTTAGAATCAAAGGGTAGCACCCAATTTCAATTCTTGTTTGGATGTACAAGCAATGGAATTGAATGTTTTGTTAAGTTTAGATAATATAAACTTGACTGGGGTCTTCTTCTTCCTCCAACACCACTGTACGTTCCCCAATCCCCTCCACCAAATCGCGCGCCTCCGTGACCGAATCCACTGCTTCGCTGCGACTGTTCCACTGCTCGCCGTGTGCCGCCCACGCCGCCGCAAGCCGGGCCGATTCTGAAGCCACGTAGTACATGAGCTACGTCCAATCGATCGAATCCAGTATACTTAGATACGTACAGAGTTGAGCTAGCTAGTTAGCTACTCACCTAATCGATCGATGCAGTAGTACTAGATAAGCTAGAATCAATCGATTCGTTCCATCCAGCTAGCTAGCTACTCCAGTCCGCCACGGTATCCGCATCATCGCCGCCAGCCCGCCTACGCGCGCTGCTCCGGTCGGTCGTGCACGACCGCACCGGCCTCCCCGCCCGTCCGCGCTGCTCCAGCCTCGACCACGTCCGCGCTGCTCCAGCCTCGTCCACGCCCCTGCCGTGCTGCTGCCCGACGGAGCCATGGTTTGGAGATGCCTACGAGCACCTCCGCTGTGGCGCAGGCTCCATGGTGACAGAGGAGGGCCATGTTCGGAGGAGAGGGAGGGACAGAGGAGGGCGGTACCTGCGCCGCCGGCGACGCTGTGTGGTGGGCGAGCTCCAGATCGACTCCCGTCGGGCGGCCGCGTTGAGTTCTCGAGCGTGGGAGCGAGGGAGCAGTGTATCGCGAGGGGAGCGAGCGAGCGATGTTTCCGTGCCTTTCCGAGACTCCACGCTCGGAAAGGTTCGACCCGAGCGGACACTTGCGGCGGCTGCGCTCGGAATTGGTTTTCGTTTCCAAGCCTAAATTCTGTTGCCAGCCCAAACAACGGAATTTGGTTTACAATTCCAGATTACTCAATTCCGAGCCCCAATTCTTACATCCAAACACAACATAAGAGAATGGTTTCCATTACTTTGATAAATAGATTCTTATATCAAATTATAGCTATTGCATTAAAGAAGAAAAAACTAATATAAGTTGAAGACGTGGAATGGTAGTGAATAGAGAGAAAGATTCTTCTGGTTTTCTTTTTCCTGAAAATATTCTATCTCCTAGACGCCATAGAGAATTGAGAATTTTCGTATCTTTCAATTCTCGTACTTGTAGTTAGAAAGTTACGGAAGGAGACCCATCATTTTGCAATGAAAACAACTTATAAAACTCTGGACAATTTCGAAATCAGGCCGAGCGTCTTAATACATATGCAAAAAAATCATTATTGGCCCACCATTGATTAGAAGATTTAGTTTGTATGAATCGCTATTGGTTTTATAGTAATAATGGCAATCGTTTCAGTATGTTAAGGATAGAGATGTATCCACAATTCATTTAGAGTTACTTAATAGCCTATTTTTTATACCATATCTCTATCCGGTGAAATTCTCGAGCCGAAATATGGATGCATATGCTGTGTTTCAGTTTGCAAAATGATATCAATTAAATGGTGTATCAATTCCATAAATTGGATATGGTCATAAATAAATCAGCAAAAAAAATCTAATATTTTATATAGAAGAAATGTTTCCTCTATCTAAAATAAAAGAATGTACTCTTCTATCCAAATCCAATTTGCATTGAAAAAATAAATCCAAATTCTAGCAGTAGATGATTAATTGCAAATTTTTGTGTGTACGAGATTAGAATAACTTCAAAACTGACATAATTTTTTATTTTTCTAGATCAGAAAAATATATAAAAAGATAGGAGGTAGAAAATTTTAGGGATTTATGGTTAAAGAAGAAAACAAGGGTTCTGTTGAATTTCAAGTATTCAGTTTCACCAATAAGATACGGAGACTTGCTTCGCATTTGGAATTACACAAAAAATAGTTTTCATCGGAATGAGGTCTATGAATACTTTTGGGAAAACGTCGACATTTGTTGGCTTATTTGGCAAAGAAAAATTGAGTATGTTATAAGAAATTAATTAGTTAGTTGAATATTCGGGAGCAATAATTCAATCGTTCTAATTTTTTTCTTTTTTTCTTTGTAGTCTTATAGTAGTCTTAGATTTTGCATTTTGATGAGCCTCGTTTTGAGGAATTCATGGAATAATCCATTTTCGTGGAATAATGAATTAAGGAAGTAAGGATATGAGTCTACTGTTTACAAGAAAATATCTCATGATAGTCAATATGGGCCCTCAACACCCATCAATGCATGGTGTTCTTCGACTGATCGTTACTCTCGATGGTGAAGATGTTATTGATTGTGAACCCATATTAGGCTATTAACACAGAGGAATGGAAAAAATCATGGAAAACCATTAAATAATAGAAGAGGGAGATATAGAGATGGCAGAGGAGGATAGGAAGGGGGAGGGGATAGGATAGTTATTTAGACAAGGAACTCATAAATTCCTTAAGTTAAGAAAGAAAAAGAATAAAAACACGGATACATAACATAAAAAAAAGAATAAATAAGACGAGATTCGCCCTCCTCCTACATATTTAATTTATTCTCCTATACAAAAACTAACAAGACCCACCCCATTGGCAATTCCATCAATGATACCCTTATCGAAAAACTCCGTTAGTTCGGTTAATCCTCTTATACCGAGGGTAAAGACCCTAGTATAGAAAATATCTATAAAACCACGATTATATGACAAACTGTATATCTTTTTTTACTTGATAAAAAAGTACTTTTTCGTACTTTCCTCGTGAAAGGAATTTATTAAATCCAAATTCTGAAAAAAAGAATAAGCGGATCCATATAAGATATATGCTATGAATAAACCGAGGATAGCGAGACTTAAAGAAGAAATAGCATAACTATATGAATTTATAGAAGAATTAGAACTTTCCTGAGTCAAGTTTATTGAATAAGTTAACCACTTTGATAATAGGGTTAACTCCGCTATTCCATTATCCATTGCCCCATTATCAAAAGAGATTCCTATAAATCAAATGAATAAAGTAAAAAGCAGTAATATAAGAAAAGGAAATAACATAGTATTTCCTGTTTCATGCGGATATGCAAACGTGTTTTTAGCCCCAAAGGACGCACTAAAGTATCCTATCCTATTTCTTCTATTACCTTGAATTTTGGGTATATTTTGTGAAAAAAAGAAACTCCACTGTTTGTTGTTGATAAACCAAAATCCCTATTAACTCCTTTGGGTATCTTTTTTCCCCATAAGGATATTGAATACGAGGAACCCTCTTTATTGGTTCTGTAATTTTGAAAATGAATGCGCAAATACCCATCAAATGTAAGTAAATATATCCGAAACATATAAAAGCCAGTTAATCCTGTAGTAAAGGAGGCTATTATTCCAAAAAAAAAGGGCGAATACAACTAACTATTACTAAGAACCCCATCTTTGGACCAAAAGCAAGCAAGAGGTGGAATACCACAAAGAAAAAGTGTACCCCATAAAAAAGTGGTTCTTGTAATTTGAATGTATTTTCTTAAACCGCCCATAAGAACCATATTCTGACTTTTATCTAGTGAATATCCAACAAGAGGTTCCATTGAATGAATAACGGATATGGCCGTCTTCAGTTTGTTCCCCATTTCTTCTCAAGTGTGAGCCTAACACACTGTTGTGGACATCCAATAGGCGGGGCGCATAGACCGCGGACAGGTGCCACGCTCAAATTTAAAGAAAAAATCGCTCCTTCTAATCTTCCGGGCCCTTTTTCGGTGTCTAAACGGCTTTTTTTGCGGCCGAAATTTACCGCGGGAGCTCTTGCAGCGCGTGCACGTATGTAAAATCCACCATATCGCAAAAATAAGAAGTCCCGAAAGCCTAACTTCGCGAGAGCTTTCCAACGACTCCTAAACCTCCTCGATCGGAGCTCGGTATCGTTCGTTTTATCAGTCCGAATGACTTTGCTCCGTATGACCATTTTGTACGTCTTCAGTTTGTTCCCCATTTCTTCACAAGTGTGAGCCTAACACACTGTTGTGGACATCCAATAGGCGGGGCGCATAGACCGCGGACAGGTGCCACGCTCAAATTTAAAGAAAAAAATCGCTCCTTCTAATCTTCCGGGCCCTTTTTCGGTGTCTAAACGGCTTTTTTTGCAGCCGAGATTTACCGCGGGCGCTCTTGCGGCGCGTGCACGTATGTAAAATCAACCATATCGCAAAAATAAGAAGTCCCGAAAGCCTAACTTCGTGAGAGCTTTCCAACGACTAGTAAACCTCCTTGATCGGAGCTCGGTATCGTTCGTTCTGTCAGTCCGAACGACTTCGCTTCGTATGACCATTTCGTACAAAACGCAACCCTTGAGTGTATCGATAGGGTGTTTGTCACCGTGGAGTGGGAGGAGACTTACCCTGACGCCTTCCTTTCTGCCATGACCTCGGGTCCCTCAGATCACTGCCTGCTGATGCTTGAGCTGTCGCGAGACATGCAACAGGGGAAACGCTTCCAATTCCAATCCTTTTGGCTGAAGGTGGATGGGTTTGAGACGGTTGTACAGGGGGCTTGGAACTCGACATCACATGAACCGAATCCTTTCAAGCGTCTAGACATGAAGCTCAGAGCCACGGCCAAGGCACTCTCACGGTGGAGCTCCAAATTCATTGGGAGCATCAAAATGCAAATCCTCCAAGCAAATGAGGTGATTCTCAGGCCTGGCGTCACTTGAACGGACCTTGGCTAGGCAGCGTGCTCGCGTTCTATGGCTTAGGGAGGGGGATGCCTGCACCCGTTTCTTTCACCTCCAGGCTAGTGTCACAAGCGGCGGAAAACTTCATTGATCATCTCTTGGTGGATGGAGTTTGGCAGTCGGAACATGAGGCCAAGGGAGAGGCCGTGGATGCTTTATTTGATGGTGTACTAGCTACAGACGAGGAGAGACCCTTCTCCCTTGATCTCCACTTCCTTGGGCTACCGTCTATGGATCTCACTCACCTAGAGCGAGACTTCACGGAGGATGAGGAGGTGTGGACGGCGATCTGGGGTATGCCGCTCGACAAATGCCTGGGTCCAGATGGCTTCTCCAACCGGTTCTACGTTGCTTGTTGGGGAATCATTAAGATGGACGTCATGGCGGCTTTTGACTCCTTATCACACCTTGATGTGAGGCGTTTTGGAGCAGTAAACCAAGCCCTAGTCACCTTACTTCCGAACAGGCTGGGAGCTCAAGAGGTCCACAATTTTTGACCCATCAGCCTCATTCGCAGTCTCGCGAAGCTGGTGGCAAAGGTGATCGCATGTCAACTTGCGCTAGCTCTCCCTAATCTGGTGGGAAGTCATCAGAGTGCCTTTGTGCGTGGACGTTGACTGCATGATAATTTCATGTTGGTGCAGTGCACTGCTAGGAAGCTACAGGGGACAAAAACATTGTCGTACTTCTAAAGTTGGACATCACCAAAGCATTCGACAAAGTCAACTGGTCCTTCTTGCTAGAAGTTCTGCGGAAGTTGGGGTTTGGCGAGCATCCTCCTTAATGGCTTTATAGGTGGGAAGATCTTCAACAGACGTGGGCTGCGGCAAGGTGATCCCCTCTCACCGCGGCTGTTCATCACAGTTATGGAGGTCCTGCACTTGCTGATTGAGAAGGCTACGGAGCTCGGCCTACTCACCCGCGTCTCTGACAGAGGACTCCGTCAGTGCACTTCCATATATGCGGCTGATGTGGTGACCTTCGTATGTCCTGAGTGGAGGGACCTCAGGGTCTTCGCTGGCATTCTAGAGGACTTTGGTGTGGCATCAGGGTTACGGACGAACCTCAACAAGTGCTCTGCTCACATGATACGCTGTGATGACGAGGTGGTGACCATGGTGGAGCAGACACTGCACTATCCAGTACTGCCTTTCCCGCTGAGATACTTGGGGCTCACTCTCGCCCTGAGGAAGCCGACGGCAGCCCAACTACGTTACCTGGTGGATAGTGTGGTTGGCCACCTATCGGGTTGGCGTGCTGGCCTGCTAAACTGTGGAGGTAGATTCAAGTTGGTCAGATATACTCTGGTTGCCACCCCCATATCCGCACTGATGGCCATGGATATACCAGCCAAAACCCTAGTGGAGTTCGAGAAGATCCTACACGGCTTCTTGTGGAAGGGTAGAAAAGATGTGCGTGGTGGACACTGCCTGGTGGCCTGGGATAAGGTCTACACTCCCAAGCAGTGGGGGGGACTTGGAATCCCCAACCTTCGGATGATGAACCATGCTCTCAGAGCTAGATGGATGTGGCTAAGCTGAGTAGATGCCACCAAGCCGTGGCAGGAATTAAACATCCAAGTCCCGCGAGTTGTGAGATAGCTTTACGAGGCGGCGATGATCTCGATCGTCGGGGATGGAGGCAAAACTCTATTCTGGACGGATAAGTGGCTGCCCAGTGGTCGGATTGGGGAGTCAGCCCCAACCTTTGGCAGCGCGTCCCCCAAACAGCTCCGCAAGATTAGATGTGTGCGGGAGGCCCTTGCTGGTGGATGGCTCGAAGATGTGCCGCCTGATCTCCCTGGTCCGGCTTTGCACAAGTTATTTGAGCTGGCGGAGCAACTTGTGAAGGTCACGCTGACTGAAGGGGTGGATGACATACTGAAGTGGACTCTGGAGTCGAATGGCACATACTCCTCCAGGTCGACCTACATGGCTATGTTTGCTGGCCGAACTGAGATGAGAGGCGCTATGCAGATTTGGCGTTCCCGAGCCCCTGCCAAGTGCAAAGTCTTCCTTTGGCTTGCCATCAGAGGTAGATGCTGGACCGATCTGCCATGGACTCCCACATCCACCTGCGTGTCCGTTCTGCGATCAGCATGACGAGGATATCATCCACCTGCGTGTCCGCCGAACTGGTCGATTGGATGCCGAGCATGCACCACGATAGGGATTTCTGGACGGCGACGACCCTTACATGTTGGTGCTTGTGGTGTCACCGCAACGATATTGTGTTCGAGGGGGCGCACCCTTCGTCCACCATAGTGATCACGCGGACAGCTAGCGAGGCTGAGTGTTGGCGTGTAGCAGGCCTTTTCAGAGGTAGACTAGCTCTAGTGGATAGGTGGACATCTCGCGAGTGATCCGGTAGGACACCGGTGGGTGCGAGCTTAGCGTCTGTGCTAGCCGCGTGGAGTTGTAACTTGGCATCTTTGACACTTCTTCTATGAAAACGATACACCTTCCTATGGTGTATCCTTGAAAAAAATTATGAGGTCATGGTAAGAGCAACTGCCAAGGAGAGAGAAAGATTTGATTTTTATTTGTTGTGGCTGAGCCATACGAGTGTGGATGACGTTAAGGTTTTCTGGCTTCTAAGTCCACCCTCACAATGTTTAAAGCAGCCTATGGTCGAGCTTTGGAGGCTTATGGCTGACCCTATTTCTATATTTGAGACGCCCTTATGAATTTCCTTACTTGTTCACTGTAACTGAGGTTTTTCCCTAGTGACAGCCAACAGGAGCAAAATTGTTCATTTCTTCCCACCCGAATTTAAGTTGGACAACGCACGATGCATTGATTATTATCCTACCACTACTACAAGATTGGCCAGCAGCGGCGAGCCAAAAAAGCCGACGAATGACGGCCGAGCAGTGAATGGTGGGTGGAGGGCGACAATTAGGCCTGTGCCAATGCACCGTTTCTTAGCACGATATCATAGAAGTAATAAATATTTAAGATACAATGCATTGTTTCTTATAGGTTGTATCTACATTTAATGATTTAGAGCTCATGCATGCATATGATTGGGCTAGAACCATTTTTTGCCTATGGCCACGTGCAAGGGTTGTATGTTATCTAAGCTACAATCTCACTCTCTTTCTTCATTAACTAGTATGCCACGTCAGCAAAATGCCTATGAAACCGCGCTAAGAACCTAGCATTGGCACAGGCCTTACCACCCACTACAGGTATGTCAGGTATCAATGGGGGCATATCCTTCAACATGCCATAGTTTATTTTTCTACCAATGGTTTGCTGTGGTGCCCGCCACTGATAACTTTACATGCCCAAGAAAACTCTGCCACGACAACATTTTTTCTTGTCGTAGGAGCATTTCTTATTTGCCGTGGCAACATTTTTCACTTGATCATCACATTTGCATTGCATTTATATATAAATAGTCATATAAAACATTTAATAATGCACTAATATATTTAAATTGCATTACATTACATTACATTACATCATGGATGAGTGTTAGGATTGATAGAACGGGAACCAACAGGTCGCCTTCTCCGGAATCAAAAATCCGGCCTTCAGAAGAGCCCATTTAACTACCTCACCCTCCTTGGATATGGTGGTTGGACTCAGACCTGACCACATCCGTAACCTCTCATCCGGGATAGCCTCCGTCAAGATGCACACCATGAGGTCATTGAATCGTTTCTCTGCTATCTTTTGCATCCCCGGGAGCCCACATAGCGTCACTGGAACACTATTGATTCAATCGAACACCGCCATAGAGACCCCCTCCCACAATTCTCGCGATCCGGTCTGTCATTATTAGCATATAGAAAAAATTTATATATCACACACATATACACATCCATATACATGTATACACCACATTACATTGACAACAAAATAATTAAGGGTATTAATCGAACAAAAAAATATCACAAGAAAATTAATACATAAGTGCGAGGCATGTCTCATGACATGCATAATTAAAGAGTTTGCCAAGTTGTTTGAAAGGAGTCTATCTAGCGATGAGCAACGTTGACAATCGATGAGAATAAGTCAGCGATGTGTTCTCTCTGCTTGTTGTTGCACTCGAGCGCCTCATTCGTCCTTCCTCTCTGTCGCGCTGTAAAACATCCTGTCCGCCCTGACGACATCCATGTTGATGATATCCGCCATCACTTTTTTAAGGCGTGCATACTATTGCAAGAAGTTATGTTCCTCACTCATGTTGTCCGGACCATGTGATGATGTATCCATGATCTCTAAAAAGTGATCTTGCGCGTACATAGTCATCCTTGAGAGACATGACATAGTAGCCATACCTGAAGGAGATCGGGTCATTTGATTCTAATTTGCAACATAGGTTCCTATTGAAATTGAACCTTGTATACTTTATGCAGGTTCATTCGGAGTTATGATACTTCAAGAGAGTAGCATCCTGGACTTTCAAGAAAATAATTAGGGTTTATATTTAAATAGAAGAAATAAGGCCGAACATGTATTGACAACAGTGCGAATAGAGAACCAGGATCTCTTGGCTATATGGCTAAATCAGATAATTCTTCTGGCAATAAAAAAAGATAATTATTCGTTGTCATTGCATTTCCCCGGCAGGAAGCTGATGCGATCGGTCATGCAGCTTCGAAAATTCGGCCACGGTAAAAAAGAATCACAAAGGTCGCTAGCATTGGCTACTAAAGGTAACCACGATGTTCGCTAGCACCGGCTACTCAAGGTAATCGCAAATACTAGGAATATATGTACATGTCCTTTAATCATACCGGTTGAATGCTCATGCGTTGCCACATATTAATAGAAGAAATAAGATATATACATATAATGTCCAAACAATTATTCTAATATAAAAATATGTGTTGAACAAAATAGCATGTAGTTCTATCCATACAATAATAGATGTTGGTTCTTTCTTCCGCCTTTTTCCGAGTCAACAATTATCCTACCACTTTAACCACCCACTTGCAAGAAGACAAAGTGGCTCCTTTTTCTATGCCCCTACTTCCCATTCATCTAGTAGTGTCGTTGTTACAAAAGTACGAAAACTATGAAATGGTCCTTATCGTATGGTGAGGGAGATGATCTATTACATGTCTAGTTTTGAAAACGAAACGGTTATCACCAAGCACAATAGATGGTGGCGCATTAAATTTCATATTTGCAAATAATAAAAGATACATAATGTTTATATCTCATTATCCTTCGAGCACAACAAAGATAACACTTTTTGGGACCACAGGAACGCATCAAAAAATGCCTCCTTACTCAAATCAATTAATTGTATATTCATGTTTATGAGCTCTATTGATGAATCCATTTGCACTTGAATTTGATGTCTACTTCCTAATGTAGTTCGGATATATTTAGCTTACTTCACACTGATTACAACATTTACGAAATTAGTTTTTATTTCCTAAATTAGTAATTCGAAATGATCAAATAATTGTTATCCTTGATAGAGAGGCGGTTGTGGCCATGGCCGTTGTGCGGGAGTTGGGGATGGTGCTAACAGGCGGGGCTCCGGGGTCAGTGAGAGAGATAGAGAGAGAGGGAGTGGGTGTGAGGTGCGGCTGTCATTGGATGGCTCTTGAACGGCCTTGATTAGATCGTGACATACCGCTTTAGCTTAAGTGGCTGGGCCGGGGGTTGGTTTAGATTGGCGTAGCTGGGTCGTCGGGCTTGGCTGGGTTGGCTTCTTCTTTTTCTTTTCCTTTTTATTTTCTTTAGTTTTCTTTTTATTCTAGAATTTGAAAAAAATTGAATTGGCCCAAATGCATTTCAATTCAATTCCTTTTAACTCAAGAAAATTCATATAAAAACTAGGCCTCATCTGACTCATAGGAAAAATATTTCCAGCCCTAATATAAATTTTTAAAAATCATTTTATTCAAATGTACTTAATGTGACTATTGAATAAATCCAAAATTTAATTAGGGTTTCTAAAATAGTCAAATTAATTCCAAAAATCATCAAAATGCAGTGAATTGTGTTATGCATATGATTAGTTCACATCAAAAATTGAAAAATATGGGATGTGACACTGAAACATCTTTTTTTCTCTTTTTTCACGACACCTACTTGGTGCATGTTTTTTCTTCTTTTTTGTGACACCGTCTTGGTGCATATTCTTTATATCTCTATTTTTTGGTAGGAGCAATGATACGTCCATTTTGTATCACTATTTTTGGTTGTGAATTGCTCCTTATCAATGATATATTTCACATATTTGCATGATTCTAATGCCCCTTTCTTGTTAATTTACATGTTTTAATAGGAGAGCGGAACTACCAAAAAACTAAAGAAAAGGAACAAAACAAGGGCATAAAATAAATTATTTTTTTGAAGACCAAAAAAATCCAACAAAAATATATCGAAAGGTTTCGCAAGGGAATAGGCCCAAGGGTGCCTGGCACCTTCCGGGGATGTCCCTGTGGGGCTCACGCGGCCCCAACTTTCATCCACCCTTGGAGAGTGAGCAAGGGGTGCGTGGGGCCCATAGGTGTCCCCCCGGGCACCTCTTGTTCCACTGGTCCTATATTCGCTCAAAAACTTGCGATTGATTTTACCGGATTTTTGCACCGCCATCTGCGAGGCGAAACGGAGGCATAGCTATTGTCACCTCTGGCAGTCTAACCTCCTAAAACTCCATCCCCCCAGGAGGAGGAAATTCAAGCCATCGTCGTCACCAACACTTCGTTCATCATTGGGATCATCATCTCCAGAAGCACCTTATATACCGTCATCCACCTTCACCCCTAGTTTTCAATCTATGAACTATTTACTTAGATCTGTTGCTGAGATTACTTTCTTGTCTTGATTTTTGCTTGTAGTTGATGCCTAGAGGTATAATTGGTGAGAGATTTCTATACTTAGATTGTTAATCATATCATAATCCCTTATGATCATGATCCATATGATGTCTTGTGAGTAGTCTGTGACATTCTTTAGGACATGGAATAAACGTTGTTGCTAGTAATCATGTAAAGTTGAATAAAGTTCAATGTTTTGATATTATGTTGTGGTGTGATTCCCTAGCGGTGATGTGTGAACATCGTGTAACAGCCCATTTTTGTAATAAAGACAACTTCGCACTCATGAACATCATGTAAAATTCACAAGGAAAATTTTGCATTTTTAAATAAGGAGTAACTTGTTAAAAATGTCTTAAACTTCTCCTATTTTTAAATGTTGTTCAAAATTCCCAAAAATTCAAACTAAAAATATGGGGAGCTTCCTTATATTTATAGGAGCCTCCATGATTTTTCCCACTATTTTTGGGCTATTCTAAATGCCCCTAAAAATTACTAGAAGTTCCTGTTTTAAAATCCTAGGGACTTCTTTGTAAATTTCAGAAAACTTCAAGGACCTTTTTGCAAAACCTTCCTTGTCTTCTTCTTCCTCCAGCCAGGCAGACAGCTCCGTGGCCGTGCCCGTCGAGGCCACCTCCTGCTTGCCTCCCGTGCGCGTGGATAAGACCAGGAGACGCCGTGCTCTCCTTCTCCTCGTCCTCTCCTCCTCGCACATGCCCTTCCTCCCCTGCTTCCTCTCTCCCCCACGCACGGCCGAACTGCCGTCGCCGCGCCGACGCGCAGCGCCGCCGCTACACGCCGACCCGGTCGAATCGAAGAGTACCAGAAGAACCGCCGTGACCTCCTCTACCTCCTTGTCGAGTAGCACAAGTCGGGAGGGCCTCAATCCGACGTACGAGGTCTTCTTCCCCGAGTCCGGCCGCCGGCCGTCGCGCCCGATTCTTCGCCGTCCGACCTCGCCCTGCTTCCCCGAGCTGCTCATCGCGCTCCTGGTGAGCTACTGGTCCCGCTGGACCCTTCTCTCTCCTCTCCTACGCCCTGGTTCGTCGAGGCTGTGCTCGCCGGCCGTCCGCCGCCGCAGATTGGTCGCCGCCGGCGATCCTGACGACCATTTGGTCCGACTCCGCCACCAGTCGCTTCCCCGCAACCTCCTCTCGCGGATGCGTGTAACCCCAGCCTCGCGCGCGCCCTGGGACGAGCAGAGCGAGCTCGCCGGTGTCCGGCAGAGCCGCCGCTGGCCTCTGTGTCGCTGACACACGGGGCCCAGTCGTCAGCGTTTTATTCTTTTTGTAAATGTTTTCAGTAATTAATAAATCCCTGACGTGTGTGTCCCGATCGTCAGAATTTTAATAATTACAGAATAAGGCTGAAATTTGTTAATTTCATATCTTTTAAACCGTAATTCAGAAAAATGCAAATAATATATCAAAATTTACAGAAAAATGAAACCTTTGCAACTAATGCATTTCCGTGCATGATTGAACAACTTTTAACAATGTTTAATTAGAAGAACTAAATAACCACTTTCTTCAAACATGGGGTTATTTCCAAATAATGTTGTTAATTATGTTTAAACCCCATTTAAATGGTTATTCATGATTTAGGACTTTAAATTGAATTCCTTAATCTGTCACGCATACATATTGCGCATTGCATCAAAGCCATGTGTTGATTGTTTCCTTTCTTTCTGGTGTTGGTTCCTATCGGTAGAACGCGAATCTGAAGTGAAGATCAACAACACCAGACGAGTACTTGATCAATCGACGATCAAGTCAAGCATAGTAGTTCCAAAGATCTATTTTTGGTTATCAAAGAAGCAAGGCAAGCATAACCTCTTATCTGCTCATATATGATTTCGAAGTACTTTGATTCTTGTATAATGCATACGATTCCAAAGTGGTTCTAGTTGAATGGTAGAGTTATCCTATCTAATGCATTGCCTAAATACCCTGATCCACTGCTCCTAGCGAACCTAGGTAGTGCTTGTTTGTGTGTGCATCACCAAAGCCTTATATCTGCTATGCTTAGCATGCTCTTATCTAGCTCTACTCCACCTGGTTGGTGAACTAGAACTGCGAATGAATCTAGTATGACAGGATGACGTGGAAAGTTCTTAGTTGTGTGTTAAAATGATTAAAAACAAGGCTTGGATGAGAGGCCACAGTGGGAAGGTGGTGATTTGTCTCGTTCTTGTCTCCTAGGACAGTTCACGCCTTCGAACCAAGACTGAGCGTGCAACCACGCGTGGGTTGAGGAGGCCTCATCGACTAACTAACTTGCGTAATTCTATCCGTGGGTTCTCTAGTTCGGGCTTTCCATTTGAGTGTGCGTGGTGACAGAAAAAGGTTCTGAAAAACGGAAGATGGTGGTATATAGGAACGTGGCCGCGGTCGAGGGGGTTGGAGCCCAGAACCTTGACTTCCGCACACACCGATTGCCCATGGATAGGCTTACGCATGGTAAAGGTTGTAACCGTTCCCACTCTGTCGGCTTTCCTAGGAAGAGAGCTAAATTGCATGGCAAGGAGCCGGGCGGTACGTGTGGTAAACATTGTACACCCCTGCAGGGTTAAATCTTTTCGAAAAGCCGTGTCCACGGTTACGGACGACTTGGCAACGGACTCAAGGATCATAGACGACTTTAACTAATCGTAAAATCTGAAAAATGAGGTGTGTGGTTTTCTTCCTCGAGGGTGAGTCGAGGAGGTGACCTTGGTTGTTATGTTCAGCTGATGAAGTTTCGGTGGATACAAAAGTTGATGGAGGAAGCTAGTGTCGTCGCTCTCTTATCATGTTTTAAAAGATCTATTACACGAGCTTCTCTCCCTTCCTCGATTTGGAAACAAAGATTGCTTTATGCAAAAGAACCCTCATAAATACTCTCTGAACAAGCAGATATATAATAGGTTAATTAAGTCTTGTTGAGTACACCCCGTACTCATTCTTGCTATATTTGGTTCAGGTGAGCTTCATCACTCTGGTGGTTTCTACGTTGACATCGACGAGTAGTTTGGGGTTCCCAGGTGGCAACTTGGGATGTTTCGGAACAGCTGGTGCCGGGATTGTTTACTTGTAGGCCTCTTAGGCCATAGTTTGGTTCTTGTTGTTTAGAACAACATAATTTGCTTTCGGTTGATGTAATGTTGGGTCGTGTGACCTCTGTTTGTAATATCTTCTATCTTCACTCTGTTATGAGTTGTAGTACTTGCTTCGAGTTGTAGAGTCTGTGATGTGCCAGATGTTCCGCAGTCTTGATCTTTCTATTATACATTGATAGTTGTGCCTGTGTTATGGCATCAATCGAAGTGTTGTGTTGCCGATGATCCATTCCGAGCAACGCCTGCCAAAGGTTTTGGCCTGGGAGTGGTGTGCCCAGTAACCTTCGGTTGTATCACATGACCAGTGACACACATCATCTTTGTATAGTTCTGGGGTCAGGGCGCTACAAAGTTGGTATCAGAGCAGGACTGCCTGTAGGAAACCCTTGCTATTGGTCGATGTTGAGTATAGTGATTGTGAAAACTATTTTACATCTAAAAGTAAGTTACGAAAAGCTGCTTAGGATTCTTTTTACTCCATATCTGGTATCGCTCCATCTCTGAGTCACCTTACCTTGTTTTGGTTTAAAAGGTTTACTCTCTTTTCTGTCATTTCAACTCTAGGAGCTAAACGGGGTTGGGTTGCTTCTCAAGTACTCTGTGTCAGGTTGTTTCAGCTCTAAGAGTTTCTAATGTGGTATCAACCAGTCGGAAGCATTGTATCTCACTTCCATCTTTTGGATGTTTTGAATCCAAATCCTTCTCTAAGTAATGTATCGAGCAGGATGTAGTGGTCATTCGTCATCTTTGCAACCATCTTTGTGGTTTGTTATTGGGCTGGTTAGTGTATACGTTCCGTATGCTTTTCAACTGCCATGCTTGATAAGATGATATGCTACATACCACATGTCTTGATTACTTCTACATCTTATCAATTACATCATGTTCCCTCGAATCATGTCACTAATTCCTTGTTACCCTTTAGGATGTCTGGTGGTACACGTAGTGCTGCTGGTCGTCGCCATGGTCGTGGCCGTGGAAATGTTCTGGAGGATGATGTTAATCTTCCACCTCCGCCATCTATGGTGCAACTCATGGCGTTGTATGCAACAAATCGCGCTGAAAACATGAGGCTCCTTGAAATGATTGAGCGCAATACTGCTCAACGCCAGGATACTGGAATCAACGATTTCATCCGCCTCAATCCTCCAGTGTTCAGTTACTCCCCTAAGCCTCTTGATGCTGACTACTGGCTCCGTACCATTGAGCGCAAGCTCGAAGTCGGCCATGTTTCCCGAGTTGATTGGGTGACTTATGCCGCATATCACCTTGAAGGTGCTGCCGGTTCATGGTAGGAGAATTTCCTGGGGATGTAGTCTGCCGATCACATTGTGACATGGCAGGAGTTCAAAGATGCTTTCCGAGGGTTCCATATTCCGGAGGGTCTTGTGGAGCAGAAAAAGGAGGAGTTCCTTAAGCTAAAGCAGGGAAGTGGTTCGGTATGTGATTACCGTGGCAACTTCAATCGCCTTGCATGCTATGCTCCAGAAGAGGTGTCTACGGATGCCAAGAAACAGGCCTTGTTCCGCAAGGGTCTTGATCCTGAAATCCGTCGTGATCTTCATCTTTTGGATTTTCAGAACTTCCAGGATCTTGTTAACAAAGCTATGAAAGCAGAAAGAGGAAAGGCTGAGTATGAGGAATCTCGCAAGCGTCATCGAGAGGATGCACAACCTTCTGGTTCAGGCACTAAGCGTCGTCGTGTTTGGATACCATACAGTGCTATTCCACGTCCTGCCTATCAGCCAAGGTCTTCTGGGTATGCACCTCATCCACCTCTCCTTGGTGCTCCTGCACACCCTGATGGTGGATCAAGTTATCGTCAATCTATGACCGCAACGCCTGGTATTAATTGCTATACATGCGGTCAGCCTGGTCACTTCTCAAAAGGGCGTCCGCAGAAAATAGCTGGTCATGGAGTTATTTCCTCAGCTAAAGGTGCTAAGCCTTCTCCTGTTGGACGTGGTCGTCTGACTCACGTCTCTGCTGCTGAAGCTGAGAATGACCCAAGCGTTCTTCTGGGTAACCTACGTGTCAATACCATTCCAGCTACAGTTTTGTTTGATTCTGGAGCATCACACCCATTCATATCGCAAGAGTTTGCACAGAAGGATGATATAACTTTTGAAGTTATGTCTTCCCCCTTGGTGATTAATACCCCAGGTTCTCGTTGGCAGACAAAATGGGTTAACCATGGGATTATGATTGGTATAGGGTCCTTCTCATTCCCTACATCTCTCATTGCCTTGAAATCAACTGATATTGATGTCATTTTAGGCATGGATTGGTTGGTAAAGTATCAAGCTCAACTGGATTGTGCTGCTAAGTCAGTTACTGTGACTAATCTATCTGGCGAGGTTGTACGTTACTGGGCTCCATCATCGGTACCTCCATCAGCATGTTGTCCGCTCTCGCCTGAACTTGCATTGTACTTTATGGAAGGTCTTTCTTCACCTGAAATTCATGAAGTACACGTCGTATGTGACTTTCCAGATGTTTTTCCTGAGGAATTGCCTGGCATGCCACCTGATCGTAATGTGGAGTTTGTCATTGATCTAGTTCCAGGAACTGCTCCAGTATCAAAAAGACCTTATCGTATGGCTCCAGAAGAGTTGATGGAGTTGAAGAAACAAATAGAGGAGTTAGAACTTAAAGAATACATTCAACCTAGTACTTCCTCCTGGGGATGTCCGGTCATCTTTGTTAAGAAGCGGGATACCAATGTTCCGCGTTTGGTTGTTGACTATCGGCCGCTGAATGCAGTGACCATCAAGAACAAGTATCCTCTTCCTCGCATCAACGATCTGTTTGATCAGTTAGCTGGTGCAACTGTCTTCTCCAAGATGGACCTGCGATCAGGTTACCATCAGATAAAAATTCGAAAGGAGGATATTCCAAAGACGGCATTCGTTACTCGTTATGGTCTTTACGAGTATACTGTTATGTCCTTTGGACTCACAAATGCTCCAGCTACTTTTATGCGGCTCACGAACTCGGTGTTTATGGAGTATCTTGACAAGTTTGTCGTGGTCTACATCGATGGTATTCTAATCTATTCCAAAAACGAAGAAGAACATGCCGAACATCTACGTTTGGTATTAACGAAGCTTCGTGAACATCGTTTGTATGCCAAGTTCTCTAAGTGCCAGTTCTGGTTGAATGAGCTCGTCTTTCTTGGTCATGTAGTTTCTGAAAAGGGCATTGCAATCATTCCTGACAAAGTTCAAGCCATATTGGACTGGAAATCTCCTAAAATAGTAAAAGAGGTTCGAAGCTTCCTTGGTATGGCGGGTTATTACCGTCGATTCATTGAAGGTTTCTCCAAACTCGCTAAGCCTATGACTGATCTTCTTAAGAAGAATAAGAAGTTTGAATGGTCAGAAAAGGCTGAAGAAAGCTTCCAAACTTTGAAAACCAAGTTGACTACTACTCATGTGCTTGTCCTTCCGGACACAAGCAAGGACTTTGTTATCTTCTGTGATGCTTCTCTTCAAGGCCTCAGTTGTGTGTTGATGCAAGAAGGTCATGTGGTGGCCGATGCCTCTCGACAGTTGAAACCGCATGAGCTCAATTATCCAACTCATGATCCTGAACTTGCAGCTGTGGTCCATGCTCTAAAGCAATGGCGGCCCTACCTTTTTGGTAATCGTTGTGAGATATACTCAGATCATCAAAGTTTAAAGTATCTATTTACCCAACCAGATTTTAATCTCAGACAGAGACGATGGTTGGAGCTGATCAAAGACTATGATTTGGGTCTGAATTATCAACCCGGCAAAGCTAACGTCGTGGCTGACGCGCTAAGTCGGAAGACTTACTGCAATAATCTGATGCTCCAAGAAGCCCAGTCTCCTCTTCATGAGGAGTTTGCTCACCTTAATCTTGAAATTGTTCCTTCAGGTTACCTGGCAAATTTAGAGATCAAATCTACTCTAGAAGATCAAATCAAAGATGCTCAAAACTATGATTTGGGTATCCATAAAATTAAGGAGAATATCGCTAGAGGATATTCCAAATGTTTCTCTGTCAATGACCATGGTGTCGTCTACTTTGGTAATCATCTGGTGGTGCCAAAGACGAGGAAATTAAAGGATCTGATCCTTCGAGAAGCTCATGAATCCCCTATCTCTATACATCCTGGTGGTACCAAGATGTATCGAGATCTTCGTCATAGGTTCTGGTGGACTCGAATGAAGCGAGAAATCGCTAAGTTCGTTGCGGAATGTGATGTTTGTCGTCGTGTAAAAGCTGAACATCAAAGACCCGCGGGCACTCTTCGCCCTCTATCTATTCCTGAGTGGAAATGGGATGAAGTTGGCATGGACTTCATTACTGGACTTCCGAAAACTCAAAAGGGACATAATGCAATCTTGGTAGTTGTTGATCGTCTAACCAAGGTCGCACATTTCTTACCTATTCGTGAAGACATCACTGTTAGTCAGTTGGCAGATCTATATGTCTCTCGAATTGTTCCACTCCATGGTGTTCCTCAGAAGATCATTTCTGATCGTGGAAGTCTGTTTACTTCCAAGTTCTGGGATAATTTCCAGCGTGCCATGGGAACTCGTCTTTCCTTCAGCACGGCTTATCATCCTCAAACTGATGGACAAACTGAAAGGGTAAACCAAATTCTTGAGGATATGCTCCGGGCTTGTGTTATATCCTTCGGTAAAGATTGGGAAAAATGTCTTCCTTTTGCTGAATTCACATATAACAATAGTTTCCAATCTAGCTTGGGCATGGCTCCTTTTGAAGCTCTTTATGGAAAAAAATGTCGAACTCCGCTGAATTGGTCTGAAACTGGAGAAAGACAACTCTTTGGACCTGATATGATCAAGGAAGCAGAAGAGCAGGTTCGCATCATTCGTGAGCGATTGAAAGCTGCTCAATCTCGACAAAAGAGTTATTATGATAAACATCACAAAGAGATGACCTATGAAGTTGGTGAAAAAGCTTATCTGAGAGTCTCCCCACTTCGAGGTGTCCGTCGTTTTGGCATCAAGGGCAAGTTGGCTCCTCGCTATGTTGGTCCTTTCACCATTCTAGCTAAGTGTGGAGATCTATCCTATCAGTTGGAGCTACCATCCAACTTTCCAGAGGTGCATGATGTGTTCCATGTTTCCCAACTCAGAAGGTGTTTCAAGGATCCCATTCGTGGAGTCGATTTTGAAAATCTTGACCTTCAGGAAGATCTTTCGTATCGAGAGCATCCTGTTCGTATCCTTGATGATGCTGAACGCAAAACTCGTCGTCAAACTATCAAGTTTCTCAAAGTTCAATGGTCTAACCATTCCGAAGCCGAAGCAACCTGGGAACGAGAAGATCGTCTTCGATCTGACTACCCTGCTTTCTTTTCTACAGCTTAGGAATCTCGGGACGAGATTCTTGTAAGGGGGGTAGAGTTGTAACAGCCCATGTTTGTAATAAAGACAACTTCGCACTCATGAACATCATGTAAAATTCACAAGGAAAATTTTGCATTTTTAAATAAGGAGTAACTTGTTAAAAATGTCTTAAACTTCTCCTATTTTTAAATGTTGTTCAAAATTCCCAAAAATTCAAACTAAAAATATGGGGAGCTTCCTTATATTTATAGGAGCCTCCATGATTTTCCCACTATTTTTGGGCTATTCTAAATGCCCCTAAAAATTACTAGAAGTTCCTGTTTTAAAATACCAGGGACTTGTTTGTAAATTTCAGAAAACTTCAAGGACATTTTTGCAAAACCTTCCTTGTCTTCTTCTTCCTCCAGCCAGGCAGACAGCTCCGTGGCCGTGCCCCGGTCGAATCGAAGAGTACCAGAAGAACCGCCGTGACCTCCTCTACCTCCTTGTCGAGTAGCACAAGTCGGGTGGGCCTCAATCCGACGTACGAGGTCTTCTTCCCCGAGTCCGGCCGCCGGCCGTCGTGCCCGATTCTTCGCCGTCCGACCTCGCCCTGCTTCCCCGAGCTGCTCATCGTGCTCCTGGTGAGCTACTGGTCCCGCTGGACCCTTCTCTCTCCTCTCCTACGCCCTGGTTCGTCGAGGCCGTGCTCGCCGGCCGTCCGCCGCCGCGGATTGGTCGCCGCCGGCGAGCCTGACGACCATTTGGTACGACTCCGCCACCAGTCGCTTCCCCGCAACCTCCTCTCGCGGATGCGCGTAACCCCAGCCTCACGCGCGCCCTGGGGCGAGCAGAGCGAGCTCGCCGTTGTCCGGCAGAGCCGCCGCTGGCCTCTGTGTCGCTGACACACGGGGCCCAGTCGTCAGCGTTTTATTATTTTTGTAAATGTTTTCAGTAATTAATAAATCCCTGACGTGTGGGTCCCGATCGTCAGAATTTTAATAATTGCAGAATAAGGCTGAAATTTGTTAATTTCATATCTTTTAAACCGTAATTCAGAAAAATGCAAATAATATATCAAAATTTACAGAAAAATGAAACCTTTGCAACTAATGCATTTCCATGCATGATTGAACAACTTTTAACAATGTTTAATTAGAAGAACTAAATAACCACTTTCTTCAAACATGGGGTTATTTCCAAATAATGTTGTTAATTATGTTTAAACCCCATTTAAATGGTTATTCATGATTTAGGGCTTTAAATTGAATTCCTTAATCTGTCACGCATACATATTGCGCATTGCATCAAAGCCATGTGTTGATTGTTTCCTTTCTTTCCGGTGTTGGTTCCTATCGGTAGAACGCGAATATGAAGTGAAGATCAACAACACCAGACGAGTACCTTATCAATCGACGATCAAGTCAAGCATAGTAGTTCCAAAGTTCTATTTTTGGTTATCAAAGAAGCAAGGCAAGCATAACCTCTTATCTGCTCATATATGATTTCGAAGTACTTTGATTCCTGTATAATGCATACGATTCCAAAGTGGTTCTAGTTGAATGGTAGAGTTATCCTATCTAATGCATTGCCTAAATACCCTGATCCACTGCTCCTAGCAAACCTAGGTAGTGCTTGTTTGTGTGTGCATCGCCAAAGCCTTATATCTGCTATGCTTAGCATGCTCTTATCTAGCTCTACTCCACCTGGTTGGTGAACAAGAACTGCGAATGAATCTAGTATGACAGGATGACGTGGAAAGTTCTTAGTTGTGTGTGAAAATGATTAAAAACAAGGCTTGGATGAGAGGCCACAGTGGGAAGGTGGTGATTTGTCTCGTTCTTGTCTCCTAGGACAGTTCCCGCCTTCGAACCAAGACTGAGCGTGCAACCACGCGTGGGTTGAGGAGGCCTCATCGACTAACTAACTTGCGTAATTCTATCCATGGTTCTCTAGTTCGGGCTTTCCATTTGAGTGTGCGTGGTGACAGAAAAAGGTTCTGAAAAACGGAAGATGGTGGTATATAGGAACGTGGCCGCGGTCGAGGGGGTTGGAGCCCAGAACCTTGACTTCCGCACACACCGATTGCCCATGGATAGGCTTACGCAAGGTAAAGGTTGTAACCGTTCCACTCTGCCGGCTTTCCCAGGAAGAGAGCTAAATTGCATGGCAAGGAGCCGGACGGTACGTGTGGTAAACATTGTACACCCCTGCAGGGTTAAATCTTTTCGAAAAGCCGTGTCCACGGTTACGGACGACTTGGCGACGGACTCAAGGATCATAGACGACTTTAACTAATCGTAAAATCGGAAAATGAGGTGTGTGGTTTTCTTCCTCGAGGGTGAGTCGAGGAGGTGACCTTGGTTGTTATGTTCAGTTGATGATGTTTCGGTGGATACAAAGTTGATGGAGGAAGCTAGTGTCGTCGCTCTCTTATCCTGTTTTAAAAGATCTATTACACGAGCTTCTCCCCCTTCCTCGATTTGGAAACAAAGATTGCTTTATGCAAAAGGACTCTCATAAATTCTCTCTGAACAAGCAGATATATAATAGGTTAATTAGGTCTTGTTGAGTACACCCCGTACTCATTCTTGCTATATTTGGTTCAGGTGAGCTTCATCACTCTGGTGGTTTCTACGTTGACATCGACGAGTAGTTTGGGGTTCCCAGGTGGCAACTTGGGATGTTTCGGAACAGCTGGTGCTAGGAATGTTTACTTGTAGGCCTCTTAGGCCATAGTTTGGTTCTTGTTGTTTAGAACAACATAATTTGCTTTCGGTTGATGTAATGTTGGGTCGTGTGACCTCTGTTTGTAATATCTTCTATCTTCACTCTGTTATGAGTTGTAGTACTTGCTTCGAGTTGTAGAGTCTGTGATGTGCCAGATGTTCCGCATTCTTGATCTCTCTATTATACATTGATAGTTGTGCCTGTGTTATGGCATCAATCGAAGTGTTGTGTTGCCGATGATCCATTCCGAGCAACGCCTGCCAAAGGTTTTGGCCTGGGACTGGTGTGCCCCGTAACCTTCGGTTGTATCACATGACCAGTGACACACAACATCTTTGTATAGTTTCGGGGTTAGGGCGCTACACATCGACTGCATATCACTTCACCTTAGATGCCTAGAGGAGAGCACGGTGTGATTGTTTTGTCTATGATGGGTTGTTGGAGTGACATAAATTACCAAACCCTATGTTTATTAACTGTTGCATAGGGGGTTGTTGGAATCCTAAAGTTTAGTGCCATGATTAGATGTTTTCCTAATTACTCTTCTTGTATTTGTGGATGCTTGCATAGAAGGTACCATCATAAGTATGTATGGTGTACACGTAAGTACAGTACATTATCAGGTTCCGCCACACAACAATTATCAAAACAATGAAAGTTAAACTCAATGGAACTAGATGAAAACAGCATGGTGAAAAATTACCATGTGTCCTCGAGAGAGATTTGATCCTTATAAGTACACAACCGGCTCGTCGTTAGAATAATTAAGGATTGAGCTACTTGCTGCATCATTGAACTTTTGTTATAATTTTATGTTCTTGCAATTATTCATGTGTTCAAACAAACCATCAAACAATCTTTGCAGCTGTTACAGTGATTCCTTAATAGTTTCCGTCAAGCAATTTCTTTTGCTCATGGTTGGGTTCGACACCCTTACTTATCAAAAAGAGATACAATAGATCTCCTACACTTGTGGGTTATCAAGAATGTTTTATGGCGCCGTTGCCGGGGAGTGTAGCGTTGTTGGAAAGATTAATTTGGTAAGGAATGTTATTAATATGCTTGCTGTTTTTTATTTGTTATTTTAGTTTATTATAGAGAACCATACTTCTAATAAATTATTAGGAGGGGAAGCCTATGACACCAGTACTGCTAGGAGAGAAACTCCACCTTCTATAAATTTTATTTAAAGTTTTGCCCTCTTCATTTGGTACATGAGGTTAGGTATTATATTTATAATTTTTAGCCTCATTCCGGAGAGAGCATGACTCAAGATTGGGGGATACTTAAATCATTAATGCTCAAATGCCCCAGTCCTGAGATTTCTAGGGAGATAATTGCTATTATTTTTATGCAATACTTCATCGTCATGATAAACAAACACTTGATATTTCTTCTACAGGTTGCTTTAATAATAAAAATTTCAATAGTAGATGGGATCTTATTGTACATAAAGTTTTGATAGTGTATGATGTCGCAAAATTTCAGATTTTTTTTATTTTATTTTATATTTTTTGTGAATTTACTGTTCATGAGGGGTGTGGGTACACCTAGGTGTGGACACCATCATCCTAATTTCCTGGGACATATGGAATACAAGGAATGATTTCATTCTTAACAAAATCTTCCCCACTTTATATGCTTGCAGGCGTAGGCTTAAGGCAGAGGTGTAGTTATTGGTCCACAGAGCGCACATGAAGTCTTTTGTTGCTCTCCTTGAATGGGTTCAATTTTTCAGATGATGATGATTGGGGTTTTGACTTATGCTCTTTGATGGCTATTCTCTGATTAGCTTGTATAGTTTTGCCCCTGGTTGTTCGGTTTGTTGTTGTTGCTCTTTCATATTCTTTTCTTTTTCTTCCTTAGTTTTTGTACAAAACTCTTTGTATTTTTATTTGAAAATGAATAAAATTACACAACAGAGTATGGTGCAAAACCTAGGATTTGAGCCCTTATACCTAGGTAGAAAACATAGCAAGCTGACCACAAGAGCAAGACTAATCTATTGGAATGTTATAGGTTAAATATGTTATATTTGGAAGCTAAATTTTTTGAATTCAAAATTCATTTGAATTATTTCAGACAATTTTTTTCCAGAATTCCCGAGAATTTTTGGAAACTGGATTTTCCAGCTTCTCCCTGGAAAAAAAATAAAAGAATTGGAAAATTAAAACTTTGATGTCATACAATACATAAACTGCTTACCAGAGAAGGCCTTGCTAAACGTTGTGATCACACTTGTGTGTTTTGTGGTGAAAAAGAATCAATTCAACACTTGCTTTTCGACTGTTTGGCGGCTGAATGTTTGTAGGGTGTTGTTGCTGAGATGTTCAAGGAAAAAAAAGGGAATATTATACAAGATGAGCGGTATCTGATCCGATTGTGATTGCAACCCTCTTCAGCACAAACAAATATCTGATGAATCGGTGCAATAAAAAAATTGAAGAATTGATATGGGTGATAATGCATATATGCTCGGGCTCCTATAAATAGGTGGGCTTCCATGCTCTTGCAGGGTATCAAACATTGGGTCCGATTCAGGTGGCAAGTTACATCCTTACATAGAATATACATCAGATTCAGGTGGCAAGACAATTAATGGCGGTAAGGCACAAGTAACTAATTCTGAAGTAGTAGCTCGATCCAAATATAATATCATGTAGTCAGCTCCTGGGAAATGCAATCTAATTCCATATGTTCATCCATTATCTGATTTTCAAATCCATGAATATGAACTGAACATGTTGATGCAGTCATCAGCCATGAAGATTGGTCCATGGGGTGCGAGCAACGGCTCGCCCCGTGACATCAACCAGAAAAGCATACCCATGCACCTGCGGAGCATCACGGTCCGCAGCAGCGAAGAATACGGAGGGCGCATCTACGGCTTGTCCTTCGTGTACGACGACCAGAAGGGGCAGTCCATCGTCAACACCTGGGGCTCCAAGACCAAAGGAGAAGAGGAAACGGTTGGTTTGTTGATTCGTTCGCTCGCTCGCTCGCTCTCGTGTAACCTTCCAGTAATCGTATGCATGCATGTGTGGTGCAGATTGACCTCTCGGAAGACTATTATGTGAAAAAAATCAGTGGCAGCTTCGACAAGTACGGCGTGACCTCGCTCCAGATCGTAACCACGGCCGGGTCGGAGGAAAATTTCGGGTACCCGTCGGGGACAACGTTCAGCGTGCCGCTGCAGGAGGGAAAGGGGGTGCTCAGCTTCTTCGGCCGCTCCGGCAACAGCATCACCGCGCTGGGTGTGTACGTACCAGGGGACCAAGTGAAGGTTGGTCCATGGGGTCCGTACCGCGGCACGACCCTAGACATCATGGAGAACTACAAGCCGCTCCGCCTGACGAGCATCACAATCCGCAGCTCTGAGAGCTCTTGTGGCCGTATCTATGGCATCTCCTTCCAGTACTACAGCCTGTGTTTTCAGGCCATCACTATGGGCCCCTGGGGCTCCACCGCCAAAGGATACCCCAACATGGTTCGTATATACAATACTGTGTAGCTCCTTTATTTATTTGTGGATCTCTCTCGAATCATGATATAAGTAAGATATATACGTGGTGTGGTGTGCAGATTCCATTTGGTATAGGCGAGTATGTGACCCACCTCTGTGGCACCTTCGACACCTGCGGCGTGACCTCGCTCAAGATCATAACCAGCACGGGGCGCAGTACGGCCACTACGGGTTCCCTTCTGGAACTGACTTCAGTATGCCGATGCAGGGCAACGCCACCACGGTCGGCTTCTTCGGCCGCTCAGACGGCGACATCCTCATCTCGCTCGGCACCTACGTCGGCCGACGCGCCTGAACCCATCTGTTCCCAATTAATCAAACTACTTCACTTATTCAACTAATGCCATTCAGACCAGGGGGCCCCACTCTGGCGGCCCGTATCACTCAATCCTGCCTTGGCTATATATGTTTATGTGTGTGTGTGAGAGAGATCCAAGAATAAGTTACCATATGCATCCATGTGTATACCTATTGTATGTGTGTCACTGAAATGAAAGGTTAAGTTTGTAATAAATAAAATCATCAGAAACTCTCCTGATTTTTATGTTCATCCATACTCTTTCTTCTTAGTGCACGCATGACCTTTGTCCTTTCCACTCCCGATATAGCAACAAAAGGAAGCAAATGACGGTCTAGCTGAGCGAGTGAGCTCTTAGGGTCCATTTGTTGGAGGGACCAGTGGTTGGTGAGGGTCAGTTTTGTTTGAGCCTGATGGTGGATGAGACCTAGCCATCAGGCCAGTGGGGATAGGTCTATCGAATACTAGTTCGTAGAACCCAATCTATAATGGTTCAAAATCAGCATCCTAGACTGTTTTTGGATGGTCTCATTCCACATAGTATTTTAGCCGTTAGGGTTGAATGCAAGATTCCGAAAGAAAGATGATGGGACATTACATTTTTCAAAACCTAAAGACCAAGGTATGCACCATGCAAGGATCCAACGTCCATAGCTTCATCTTGAATCTCGCCAGCTTTTTATGTGTAATAATTGGTCAACACATGTTGCAAGTCAATACGTGGTGTGGTGTGGTGTGCAACGTCCATAGCTTCATCTTCTTTCGCTCTTCTCTCTCTCCCTCTCTACGGGTTACCTCCGAAACTGACTTCAGCATGCCGATGCAGGGCAACGCCACCACGGTCGGCTTCTCCGGCCACTCAGACGGCAACATCCTCATCTCCCTCGGCACCTACGTCGGTCGGCGCGCCTGGACCCATCCGTTCCCAATTAATCAAATTACTTCACTTATTCAACTGATGCAATCCAGACCAGGGGGCCCAATCCGGCGGCCTGTATCACTCTATCCTCACATATATATGTTTGTGTGTGTTGGTGTGATCCAAGAATAAGCAACCATATGCATCCATGTGTGTACCTATTGTACGTGTGTCACTGAAATAAATGGTTAGTTTGGAATAAATAAAATTATCAGAAACTTCTTTATACCCCGTTTCCTTAACTAATCTCGCCTATTTGGTCTCTGTCGCTTGCTTTGCATGCTTGCTCAATCAAAAGGTGCCTTCGTGTTGTTGCCTTTGAGCTCCATATCTTTATCCTCTTCCAAACATAGATTATAGCTAGATCCAATCAAAGGTGAAGTACCATTATTTTTATTATCCTTTGGACCGGGGGCGATCACTAGTAGGGAAAAGGCTTTCTGTGGCGCACCCACTGTGCCATTCTGTGGCGCATGGTGGGTGCGCCTCAGACATCACGCCACAAAAATCTAAATTCTGTGGCGCACCCCTAGGTGCGCCACAGAAATCACACAATTCTGTGTCGCACCAGTGTCCATGCGCCACAGAAACGTTTTTAGTGGCGCACCAGTAGGGGTGCGCCACAGAAATACGTGCGCCACAGAAACAACAGTAGTGCGCCACAGAATTGCTGTACAGGATTTGGCAATTTACTGTTGCCCGCTGTACAAATACATATATATTACAGTAATACAGGTATATTACAGTATTTATACAGATATAACAGAAACAACAATATTTTTCACAGGTATATGAAACCAAACACATTACTATGTCATCGCATTACTTATATCCCGAGATAACATACATATAGATCGAGTGACAAGTGCGGAATTTTTACACAAATGTTGATACAAAAGTTTCACATGTTACAGATGAAGTGTTCACCGCCTACACTAGGATCGTATAGAGTACATCGGCGATGATGGTGAGCAAGAGCAGGAGTATGACGATCATGAAGCCTTCTTCTTGGGGAGCGGCGCCGGGAACGGTTTATACATCTCTTTCGTCATCCACGTCCTGTTGTCACTCTGCAACTCTAGGCATTTTTCGATGTCCCTCTGATGCAACCCTGGAGATGGATTGGGATATATATTGGTTAGTAATATAAATAGAGTATGCATGATTTATTCATCTAAGTGGATACATCCTACCTCGGCCGCGGTAGTTGAAGGCCCCCCCCCCTGTGTTGACATCATCGACGATGATTTCCGATAACTTTATCACGATGCGATGGAAGTCTTCTCTAAGATCAGCATCGGTGAGCCTATCGTCATGTTTGACCCATTCTCGCATACAAGATGGCATCCTCAATTGCTCAGCATCTCGGACATACCCTTTAAGGAACCGGAGGGCGTACAAGGCATCCTTCTTGCTGCCAGGCTGCTGCTTGAGGCAAGGAAACTCGGTCACATGCTTGAACCGGTGCTTGTCTTTCGTAAAAACTTCGGCCTTATTTTCGAAGGCGCCTCCCTTTTGATAGTAGCCCTCGATAGCATCATCGAGAACACCCTTTATTCTGGTGTAGTCTTTCTTCCTCCTACTATCCGAGTCGAAATAAGTGGCAACGGACCACCTCGGGTTTAGGACGATGAGGACGCAGAACGTGTCCCTGCTCAACACAATTGAAACGGAATGTTGGAAAGGATCAACAATAATGGAAGAAATCGATAAGAAAGCATAAGTTACGACGGCGGCGAGTGGATGTGTGTACTTACTCGGGAAAGAAAGGCAGAAGAAGGCTATTCTTCTTCTTGTTTTCCAGCATGAACCTCTCGAGGTGCTCCGTCGCCATGGTCCGTGTCCTTGATCCTTCCACCAGCTGGCTGTCACGCATGTAGTAGGGATCCGCTACCACGACGAGCTGGAGATTATCTCTATAGATCCTCCTCGCCTCATTGAGCGCGTATAGGCGGACCAAGTTATAGTTCAGCCGGTTTTGGTGAAATAGATTGAAGACGTCCTCGTACGCTATGAAGAACACATCCGCGGGGGCTTCACGGACGAAGTCGAACTCATCATCCATTGGCACTTGGACAATGAACACCGGGTAATTTGGATGCTTGTCTTTAAGAAGGAGGCCCTCTAGATGCAGGATAGATTGATGCAAAACGTGCATGTGTCCATATGCCATGCAGAGCATCTCCGGAGGCAGTATCGGTTTACCAGCTTCATGAAGTCGGTGCGCCATGCCATCGGACGGGGTGGTACCAAGTCTTCACGACCCCGGACAATCATAGGAGGCTGGCTCGAAGAGGCGCCTCCCTTTCTCTTCCTGTGCTTCTTGTTCTTCACCCCCTGGAAGCCCCTCGCGAACCGTATTCCGTAGTGTGCCAGGGGTGAAAACGGTAGTCGGTTTGTCTAGAGCTTCATCGCCGGTCGCTGGAGGCGTCTCTTGAGATAAACCCTGGAAGGTCAGGCGCTGCGTGACTGTAGTGGGACGAGCAGGTTGATCGGCGTGAGCACGAAAGGGTGGTTCGTCATCCACAGGAGGCATGTATATGTCTTCTCTGGCGCCAGTGTTTAGGAAGGCGTCGATGTCGACATGCTCATCATCATCGTCGCCGTTGCCATCAACAACTTGAGGTGCAGAGGCGTTGCCTAATTGGGACGGTTGTGGTTCAGACGCTCCCAACAGTTTTAAGTGGCGGTTGGTGGTGGCGACGACCCGGTTCCTTCCGGGCGGTGGCGACGGCTGCAGGCTTCGAGGGCTTCAGGGGACGGATCGGGGTGACCCGGAACTTCGAGGTGGTGCCGGTGTTGCGTCTTGGGCCCTCATCAAGACCCCCCAAGACGAATCTGGTTCTTCGGCCATGGCGTGACCCAGCCGGGGCACTTTCCAAAGACCAAGTGCTCATCGGCTCCCGGAGGTTGAACGGGGGGTCGATGTCGAATAACGCAGACAGTACCGTAACTACCTTGACCTTCATATAAGCCTCGTCCATTCTAGCGTGGTGGATTTCGCGGCTCCTTGGTTGTATGAGAATGCCTGCACCAACTTCCTTCAACTCGCCGCCGGCCTCTACCCTATGCAGGAGTATGCAAGGGGAGTCCTGAGTCAAAACAACACATGTTGGGCATCATCATGAGATGGCAGTCATCAAACAGGCATAGTTATAGAATATGACGCGGACTAACTAATTAGTTACCTTGGTGATGGCATCCAGCTCGGCTAATGTCGAGACCCGGGCGCCGGTGCCGGCGGCCGGACTCTTATTTCGGGTGCCGGTGCCGTAGGGGGCGTCGGTGCGACCAAAGGGAGCGGCGGCTGCGCCGCGGCGTTGGGCGGCGGCGGGTCACCAGGTCCGGCGACAGGTTCTGCCGGTTCATGGTGGAGTTGCTGCCTGAGAAGCTGGGCACGTAGATCGGCCCTTGTTGACCTCCCGCAGTCCAGGCAGCTATCCCCTCCAATAACGCAGGGGGAAACATCTCCTGGAGCCTGTCGGTCACTAACTTGTCAACCGTGGTGGAGTCCACTTTTTCCTTCTCCAGTGACTCCACCTTCTTCCTTAGCTCCACAACCTCGGCTCTATCCTTGGTCGTCTTCTTCCTCTCCTTTCTCATCGCGCCGCCGTCCGAGCTATAGTACTTTGTGAACTTCATGCTCGTACCAAAGCCGGTCACACTCCCAGCTGATCTCGGCGGCGCCGACTTGTCCCTTTCCCTATAAACGTTCATTACCCTGTTGAAAGTCGTGTCCCACGGTTCCGTCGACCCCTGGGACGATGGGCCGGCCTCAGCGTCAGCCTCCAACTCTTCCTCCTGCATACAAAGGTGAACCCACTTAGAAATTTGCTTTGTTATCTAATTACATCAACGCAATGGACTTTGAGATATATGTGGTAATTAAATTCCCTTACCAGCTTTTTCTGGAATTCCCTCACATCCTCATAATCGGTAATGAATTCCCCAGTCTCCCAGTCGAGATAGTAGCGGGACCGGACAAATTTCCTGGTCTGCTCGTCTAAGATTTTTTCCAATGGTTTTCTTTTCCAAGACGTGCAATCTCTCTACCTCCTTCTCCCAAATGGGCTTTTTCCCTCGGTAACCGCCGCTTCCCAAATGGTGGTTACCTAAGTTCAGCTCCCGCATGTCCTTCCCCCACTTTGTCATTTTTCAGCCTCCTCAGATTTTAAGGACAACTTGAATTCCTCGAACTCTTCTTCGGTGATGTGCGGCTCTTTTTTACCAATCTCCTCCCAGCTGGCACCGCTCCCAATCTTGTTCTTCACCCGGGTTTCCAGCTGCTCAAGGCGGTGCTCATCTTCGTGATGGCTAAACTGTCCACCTTTTTGTTTAGCGGCAGCGGGAACGTGTATCGTTGGTGAACCCTCTTGAGGAGGTGGTCGACCAAAGCCTCATTAGCTTTGCTTCTGAGGTCCTTCGTGTTGATCGACACGCTTTCCCGAAGGATGCACCCTAGTTGCATGTTGTACCCTGCAGCAAGTTTCGCAGGCGGCACTGGTTGGCCACTTGCCATGACCTCAGTGAACACGTCCGTGGCATTGTCGACCGATTGCGGTGTCCGATCCTTCTTTTGCTTCTTCTTCTTCGGAGCGGCCGGTTTGCTGCCGCCAAGGTCACTATCCGTGTGGTAGCCGCCATTGGAGGTGGTGGTGTCATCCTCACCACCTTCTACGTTGTATTCGGGGTCGTCCTCCCGTTCCTCTTGCTCATCGTCGGGACGCTCGGCGCCACTAGTGGCGGCGGCATCCTCCACCTCCCAGAACGACTTGTTCTTTTCTCTAGCTTCTTGTTCGACGCTCATGCGGTTAGAAGCGTCGGCCGACATGTTTGCACTGCATTAAAAAGAGGCAAACAGTTAGTACAACAAAAATTAATCACTTAATTAGTACTAAGATACCCCGGCCCATGCATTAGTCGCAATACCCCATATGTCCTTTTTTAGCAAAGTCATGCTAAATTTCACGAAAAAATTCGGCATGACTTTTGCTAAAAAAAGAACATATGGAGTACCCGAATTTGCCGGAACGGAAGTTAATCGACGTTCCGGCAATCTCAAGGGTCTTGGGGTACCTGCAAACATTTCACAAATCATGTTGGCCGGCATCCCGGCCAACAACATCACACCAACACATCCACATCTCCGGCCGTGGCATCTCCGGCCGGCAACAAACACAATATATCATACACATGAATACACGACAATCGCAGCACAAACACAATCACAAGAACATCTCCACAAAATATAGGAGGAGGCACCACCTTGAGCAGTGGGAAGCACCACGGCGGGTACCTACACACATACACAACACATAAGCATGTCAGTAGTCACAATATTACTTAGCAATTGCAGAGAAGAAAATAAAATTAATCTAGTGACCTAGCAACTAACCTAGCTACTGCCACTAACCTAGCTACTGTCAAAAATACTAACCTAACAGCAACAACTACACCTAGCAGCACCTAACCTAGCCGCAGCAAGCAACTAAGAGGAACATCAATTTAACACTTAGCAATTTTTTTATCAAGCACCAAACAGAAAGTAAAAAATGCATCTCCAAAGTAACAGCAAGCACCTAACCTTGCAGCTAACAGCACTAACCTAACAGTAAGTAAAAATGCATGTCCAAATTTAACACTTAGCAATTTTTTCATCAATTTCCTAAGAACTAACCTAACAAGTAAAATTAACAAATTTCTGAAAGCAATCAACAGGTAAAATTAACAAGTAAAATTAACAAATTTCTAAAAAAAATTAACCTAACAGCAAGCACTAACCACAACTAGCAGCAAACAATCAACAAGTAACCACAACTAACCTAATTTTAACACCTAGCTACTAGCAGCAAGTAACAGCAAGCAATCGAGGAGGAGGTGTGGATGCAGGTGTGGATGGGAGGGAGGAGGAAGAAGAGGAGCAGCACACACCGGGGAGGGGAGATGGAGTCCGAGGGAGGCGGCGTCGAGGCGGCGGCGCGGTGTGCGGTGTCGAGGAGGGCGTGCTGGTGTGGGCGTCGAGGCGGCGGCGCGGTGTGTGGCGTCGAGGAGGGCGTGCTGGTGTGGGCGCGAGGGGGGCCACGCGCGGAGGAGGAAGAAGAGGCGGCGGCGCTTGGGCTGGGGCACGGGGCGGTGTAGTGGGTCGCCGGCGTGGTCACGGCCGTGGAGGAAGAGCAGCGGTCGCCGGCGTTGTCGCGTGAGGCAGTTGCAGAGAAACAGAGAGGAAGAAGAGAGATGGGAGGGCACGCGCATGGCAATATGCCTAAGTGTAAAAATTCGTGGCGCATCCGAGGTGGGGATGCGCCACAGAATACTGAGTTTCTGTGGCGCATGCGGTGGGGGATGCGCCACAAAATTTTGTGGCTACAAGTGTTAAAAGGAACCACTGGCTGTTGTTTGACAAATCCTTGAGCATAGCCTAGTGGTTTGCCCACTGAAACCTTGAGGCAGCCAGGTTCGAATCCTGGCTGTCCCACATTTTTTTTCTTTAAAAAATATATTTTTTGATTAAATTTAAAGAAAGAACACACACATTTGTTATTCTTTATAACTTGTGCCATATCAAAATATTTAACTTTGTGCCATATCAAAATATTTAACTTGTGCCATGTCAAAATACATAGATATGCTTGTCTCACACACACAAACAAATTATATATAATACACCAAAAAAGTCTTCTTCGAGATTTCTTCTTTCCCGGCCGGTTCCGAGCTAGCATCTCTTCTTTCCCTTCTTGGCGGTTGAGTACTTTAGGCCGGACACCTTGAGATTTCTTCGCGTGAACGGACAACCTTTAGTAGGTAGGGAGGTCTTCCTTCTTTCTCTACTAGTAGTCGGCATGTCGAAGTACTTGTCGAATTCCTCCTCGATCTTCGGATCGCCGTTCTTGTCCAAGTCTTCCTCGTTGGGTCTCCTTCCATTCCGATGATGCTCCTCTTGCCCCTCCTCACGACAACACGGCTAGGCTTTGACGGGTCGGTAATGAAGAAGCATTGCTCAACTTGGCTAGCGAGTACCCATGGCTCATTTTTCGCGGAGGCGTTCTTCGATTTGGCATCGGGTATTACCATGGTGGTGAAATACCGGCCTTCTTTGACGACGTCCTTGGCCCATCTCACACGGAACATTGGCACCGACTCTCCACAGTAGTTGAGGTCCCATATCTCCTCGATCCTTCCGAAGTATCTTTGCTTGACAGTAGCCTCGTCATCACCGTAGGATAGCATAGTTACTCCTGAGTTTTGATATTCGCTATTCCTGTCCTTTTCCTCGGTGCAGAATCTGAAACCGCTGATGTCGTACGACTGATAGGTCCTTATGTTGTGCCCGGGGCCCTGTGATAAGGAGAATATGACTTTTTCATCTTCCGTAGATGGCTTTTTGCGCTGTGCTTCAAGCAGTTGCCTTTTCTTGAACCAACTCGTGAAGCTGGAGTTGTGCTCTCTGGTTACGTCTCCCTTCTTCCTCGGCCGGCCCAGGTCGATGTAATTCTTCTCGATTAAGCTTTTGTGCTCTTTCACCCAAGGTTCGATCAATTGTAAGTGTTGTAGCGCGACCCGGTGAGCCCTGTCAAAGTCATCGCGTCGACCAACAATGTCGACAGGGAGTGAGCGGTAGCCCTCGCGGTGACCAAATCCATCGAGCCTGCCGAGGTGCGTCCTGGTGGGCAGACCAACATCCTGGTTCTCGGTGCTTAGATAACTCTGACAGAAGGAGATGCACTCGTAGGTTAGAAAGCCCTTGGCCATGCTTGCGTCTGGACGGGACCTGTTGCGAACGTATCCTTTCATGACACCGTTCTGCCTTTCGAACGGCATCATGTAGTGCAGGAACGTCGGCCCGAGCTGCAGGATGTCATCAACGACATGGAGAAGGAGATGCACGCAGATGTCAAAGAATGCGGGCGGGAAGTAAATCTCGAGCTCGCATAGTATCACCACGATCTCTTCTTGTAGCCTGTGGAGCTGCCTCACGCCGATCGACTTCCTGTTGATGACGTCGAAAAAGTTGCAAAGGCCAAACAGCGTATCACGGACGTGCTCGTCCATTATCCCTCGGATCGCAACGGGAAGTATCTGCGTCATCAGCACGTGACAATCGTGAGACTTCATCCCGCTGAACCTCTTCTTCGTTCCGTCCAGATATCTGCTTATCTTCCCCGCGTAACCATAAGGAAATTTGACTCCTAGGAGGCACCTGTAAAACTGCTCGAGCTCCTCCATACTCATAGTGAAGCAGGCAGGGGAAGCACCACCGCGTTCTTCTTTACCCTTTTGCGGCGACCTTGAGTCCCTTCCGTCTGGTCATCATCATCATCATCATCATCATCATCATCATCATATCGGGGGCCTGAAGATCTTTCTTGATGCCAAGCCATTTCAGATCGTATCTTGCTTTCGTCCCATCCTTGGTCTTTTCTGGCATGTTCGAAAGAGTGCCAAGAAGACTCTCGGTAACATTCTTCGTAATGTGCATTACATCGAGGCTATGGGGCGTGTGGAGGACCTTCCAGTACTCCAAGTCGTGGAAAACAGACCTCGCTTTCCATACACCAGCAGCGGATCTACCCTCGGTCGCTTCTTTCCCGGCGCAGGGCACTCCTCCCAATTTTTCAAAAGCTCGTCGATTTCTGTGCCGCTCCTCGGGCGCGGTTCTGTTTCGAGCTCGTCTTGACCATCGAACAAATCACCGCGTTTTCTCCACGGGTGCTCCATGCGAAGCCACCTTCGAGCCCCTGGGTACACGGTTTTCGAAGACCCGAGATCCCTTGGTAGCTGGATATGCGGGGTCTCATCCATGCACCTGACACATGCGCAGAATCCGTGGCCCACCTGGGCCGATACATATGAGCATCCAGGATAGTCCTGCACCGTCGTGAGCAACGCGGCTCTCATATCGAAATAATCTTTAGTGTAGGCGTCCCACGTACGGGCTGGCGTCTTCCATAGCGTTTCTAACTCCTCTTTCAACAGCTCGAGATACAGATGTATGTCGATACCAGGTTGTTTCGGCCCCTGAATGAGAATACTCATGTGTATGTACTTTTGCTTCGTGCACAGCCACGGGGGAAGGTTGTAAGGCCATACAAACACGGGCCAGGTGCTATGTGTGCTACTCTGGTTGCCGAACGGATTGAGTCCATCGGTGCTCATACCCAGCCTGACGTTCCTTGCGTCGCCCCCGAAATCTTCGAAGGCGATGTCCAATGCTTCCCAATTGCTAGCGTCTGAAGGGTGTGTCAGGATGGTGCCCTTCTCCGGATCTTCTTCGGGCTTCTTCCTTTCCGCGTGCCATTGCATGAGCTTTGCTTCCTTAGGGTCCACGAACCACCGCTGCAGACGGGGAGTGATAGGAAAGTACCATACCACTTTTCGAGGATTTTTCTTGTTCCCACTCTTGTACCGTCCGTGGCCGCACACCGGACATGTGGTCATGTCCTTGTAATCGCCCCGATAAATGGCGCAATCATTGATGCAGGCGTGGTATTTGACGTGCGGTAGGTCAAGAGGGCACACGACTTTCTTGGCCTCCTCGATACTACTTGGCAATGTGTTCCCCTCGGGGAGAATATCGTGCATGAATTTCATGTTCTTGTCGAAGCTCACGTCGGTCCATCTGTTTCCCGCCTTCATCTCCAGAGCATCAAGCGTTACTTGCAAACGCGTATCCTGGGGCCGGCACCCAGGATACAACGGAGTCTTCCCATCTATCTCCATTTGCGCCAGCTTGGCTTTCTCTCTGGCTACAGCTCTGGCGTTGCTCGTCTCCTTGAGGAGCAGTTCTTGAACATGAGCGTCCTGCAAGGCCGAAGTTAGCGGGGTCTGCATGTTCGTGCCACCACCGGCATCTCCTTCGTCATGATGATGATCTTGTCCGCCGGCATCTCCTTCGTCATGATGATGATCTTGTCCGCCGGCATCTTCTTCGTCATGATGATCTTGTTCGCCGGCATCTCCTTCGTCATGATGATGATCTTCTCCGCCGGCATCTCCTTCGTCATGATGATGATCTTGTCCGCCGGCATCTCCTTCATCATGATGATGATCTTGTTCCAGCATGAAACCGCGCCTGAGCAGGTGATCCTCCAATTGTCCAGAATCAGGGTCGATCCACCTCACAAGTTTGCATCTTCGACATGGACATCTTATCTGGCTTCTGTTGAACCGAATCATGTCCGCCTTCGCTTCTTCCTTGTATCTTCTGATTCGATCGGAGCTCATCATGATGACCATGGTTGACTACGTGGTATACATAGAGCAGAGACGATAGTATATATGATAATTATAACCACAACATGCACAAACAGAAACACACATGCATGCAAGGTCGCCAAAAAAATTCGGCATGACCTCTCTTAAAAGTATGACATATGGGTGGTGCAAAAATTTGCCGAAATGGAAATTAATCAACATTTCGGCAAACATTCATGCACCACGCCGGCGCAAGCAACAACAAAAAGTTTCTTCCGGACCAATTCATGCACAGCACACAAGCTTCATGTATAATCGTCGTCATGCCATCGTGCAAACTTCACATACACAACATACAAACATCCAAACACCGCCGGCCACACAAAATTAAACATGCATATGCATGTCCATCCAACTTTCTCACCTAGTAGATTCGTTGCCGAGACATGACCGCGATGGACGAGAGAGTGTGTGGTGTTGGAGAGAAAATAGTGGAGGAAAAGAGATGGGGGAGAGAGGAGGAGAGTATATATGGGGAGCCTCCCGGTTCTCAACAATTATCTATCAACCAAAATAGGTTCAACTACAAAAAAATGGAGAAAAGAGTGAGCAAAATGGGATGGGAGGAAGGAGGAACACGAGCTAGGTGGAGGAGGAAGAAGAGCAAATGGGTAGGGGAAGGGGGGCTTTTCCCCTTTTGTACATCTGGGACAGCAATTTTGTGGTGCATGGGCCCACATGCGCCACAGAAAGTTGAAATTATGTGGCACATGTGGGTCCATGCGCCACAGAATTGCTATCCCACCAATCATTGGTGTGGGCCCCGCCAAGCGTTCTGTGGCGCATGAGCACACATGCGCCACATAAATGTCTATTTCTGTGGCGCATCTTTGCTCATGCGCCACAGAAAGGACCCAGAATTCGAAATCCAAAGATTGAGATGGGGCCCACGGGCTTTCTGTGGCGCACCCCTTCTGGTGCGCCACAGAATTCATGATTTCTATGGCGCATGGCGCCTGGATGCACCACAAAAGTGTCACACTTTCTGTGGCGCACCAGCTGGTGTGCGCCACAGAATCTTTTTAGTGGCGCATGGCCTTTTTGGTGCGCCACAAAAAGCATGTCCATAGAAAGGCAGTTTCCTAGTAGTGGATGGATCAAATCCTGCAATCCCCTCCAAATGAGACTTTAATAAGATAGGGCCCTGTTAGGTACTTCCACTTCACACTCTTATGGAAGCTTGGGTGTTGTCCAAGGGTTCAATTGGACCCAACAAGGGAAGCAGACGTATAAATTGATTATGCTGGTTCCTTAGCAAGCACTTATTCTGAGTTTGATTTTCATCCATACTCTTCCTTCTTAGTGCACGACACGCATGACCTTTGTCCTTTCCACTCCCAATCTACCAACAAGAGGAAGCAAAGGACGGTCGAGCTGAGCGAACAAGCTCTTGGCATCCATTTGTTGGAGGGATCAGTGTTGGTGAGGGTCGGTTTTGTTCGAGTGAGCATGACGGTGGATGAGACCTAGAGATCAAGCCACTATCGAATACTAGTTCGTAGAACCCACTCTCAAATGGTTCACAATCAGCATCCTAGACGGTTTTTGGATGGTTTCATTCCACATAGCATTTTACCCGTTAGGGTTCAATTCACAATGCCGAAAGATGATGGGACGTTACATTTTTTCAAAACCTAAAACCAAGGTATGTATCGTGAAAGGATCCAACCTCCACCGATTCATCATAATTCGCACCAGTTTTTGCTTCCATATTCCCTCTCCCCATACAAAAGGCAACCAATTTGTTTCTCGGTTATATTTTAAATCACTAATATCTTCCAAGCTGATATTTCATTATTTTAATTTGTTTTTTACATATTTGAATTCTTGCTGTCAAGACCTTTAGAACAAGCCCAATCTTAGATACATTTCAAACTCGTTTAATTTTCACTGTTTCAATCATATTTAAATTTAATTGCAAATGTATTTTTAATAACGGAATAATTGAAATCACCGTTTGGAAATATTTAAATCCACTATTTTGAAATAATCGAAATAACTTTTGTGAAATATAAAATGTTTCTAAAAATATTTAAATCAAACTTTTGTGAAATAATTGAAATCACTTTCACATAATTTTTTTTTCTTCAGTGAAATAATTGAAATCACTCTTATAAAACGAATGAAATCCACTCTTTTCAGATAGTTGAAATCCGCTCTTTTGATGTAGTTGTAATCCTCTATTCTGTCATATAATTGAAATCCACTCTCTTGAAGTAACTGAAATCATGGTTTTGAAATCATTTCTGAAATAGTTGTTATCACCAGTCTAATTTGTGAACCTTTTTAAATTTATTTAAATCAAACTGTGAAACAATGGAATTCAAAATGATTTCACAATATATCCAATATTGGTCCTTTTTTAAAGGTCTTGCCACTAGGATTTCAAAATATATAAAAAATCAAAAAGAATTTTATGTTGTAAAGAGATCAATCATTTAAATTTTCAAAAGCAAGTAAAATGCGGGAGTTTGGTTGGGGGTAGAGAAGAGAGAACTTTTGTTCACATGCACGCAGCCGTGATATTTCTCTCTGACAAAAACTATTGGGACCCACAATTGTGATTTGACGGAAACATTATACATGGTTGGATATCGCCAATACAGAGGAATACTGAGTGGGCCTCTAGCTGCACGGATCTTAGCGAGTTTGGACGGTGGATCATTAGTAGCAGGTGCGCACCTTTGCCTTCACATGACGATGGGAGGGGCCCTTTCAAGGATGGAATCAGATATCCTACATTGTAGCACCATGACTTTCGTCTTGATACAACTAACCACTAGTTGATTTCTGCATTGTAGCACCATGACTTTGCTTCACCAAATTTTAGAGAACCAGGATCTCTTGCCTATATTTTTAATTCGATAAAGTGTGAATTTTATTGATTTAAAATGGAGCATCAAGATGATACAAATACAATGAACACACATCCGACCTCCGCATAGCTAGGTACCACACAGTGAACACCAACACACCTGCACAAAGAACACGTCAGTAAATATTAAAGTCATATAAGACCAAAGCTATGTGTAGGCGAGAAAAAAAAAACCCCAAAGCGATAACATCCGCAATCGGCAAACTATATCAATGACCATATTCGCACCAACCATCTCATGACACCAGACAGACGACGAGTTTCTTCAACAGCAATGCCTTCAGGAAGGGAGTGATGCTCAAGCGCCGCCGTCATCGGATCCAACCATCCAAGGATAGAATCTAGGTTTTTGCCATGAAGAACTAGTCCAAGCATATCCGAGCAATGCCTTTACCAAGGTTATTACGTAAAAACATCATCATTACCAGGTATAACCAACTCAGGTCAGACCTAAGATTTCATCACGTAGCTTGAGACCGGATGCTCGAGTAGCACCACCATCAAAGTCACTCATGCTTTGTCGCCACCACTTCCCGTGATCCAAACAGGTACATGTGTGTTGCCGCTGCACAACCATCTCTCTACATAAAGCCATAGTCCATACTTTACATCTCACCTATGAAGTCGACCATCGGGTCTACAGAGAGAAATCCTCACGAAGACATTTCGGTGGCCATCATCCCTAGCCAATATGGCTAGATCAGATAATTATTCTCGCAAAAGAAAAAGATAAATATTCATTGCAGGAAGCGGATTCGATTGATCTCTAGGCTTGGGAAATTCGGCCACTGTAACAAAGGTCGCTAGCACTGGCTATTCAAGATAACCACAAATACTGCCTTATTCAACTGATGCCATTCAGACCAGGGGGGCCCTCTCCGGCGGCCCGTATCACTCAATCCTGCCTTGGCTATATATATATGTGTGTGTGTGTGTCTGTGTGTGTGTGTGAGAGAGAGATCCAAGAATAAGTTACCATATGCATCCATGTCTATACCTATTGGATGTGTGCAACTGAAATGAAAGGTTAAGTTTGTAATAAATAGAATCATCAGAAACTCCCCTGAATTTTATGTTCATCCATACTCTTTCTTCTTAGTGTACATGCATGACCTTTGTCCTTTCCACTCCCGATCTAGCAACAAAAGGAAGCAAAGGATGGTCTAGCTGAGCGGCGAGATCTTAGGGTCCGTTTTTGGAGGGACCATTGGTTGGTGAGGGTCGGTTTTGTTCAAGCATGACGGTGGATGAGACCTAGCCATCAGACTAGTGGGGATAGGTCTATCGAATACTAGTTCGTAGAACCCAATCTATAATGGTTCAAAATCTACTACCTAGACTGTTTTTGGATGGTCTCATTCCACATAGTATTTTAATTAGCCGTTACGGTTGAATGCACAATTCCGAAAGAAAGATGATGGGACATTACATTTTTCAAAACCTAAAGACCAAGGTATGTACCGTGAAAGAATCCAACGTCCACAACATCATCTTGATTAGCGCCGGCTTTTTTTGTGTAATAATTGGTCAACTCATTTTGCATGTCAATACCGGTTCAAGAAAACAACAATATGTGTCAGCTTTTGTCGGTGCAAAATATATTACAAGAGCGTGTAGAGAGAGGGATGGATGTAGCATGTTTCCATATTCCCTCTCCCCGTACAAAAGGGAACTAATTTGTTTCTAAGTTATATTTTAAACCATTCAAATCTCTAAGCTTGTATTTTTTAAATTCCTTTCATACATATTTGAATTCTTGGCGTCAAGTCCTTTCGAACAAGCCCAATCTTAGATACATTTCAAAATCTTTTAATTTTCATTGTTTCAATCATATTTCAATAAATTGCAAATATGTTTTTTGATAATGGAATAATTGAAATTACCATTTTCAAATAATTAAAATTCACTCTTTTGAAATAATTAAAATCACTTTTGTGAAACAAAAAATGTTTCTGAAAATAGTTAAATCAAATTTTTGTGAAATAACTGAAATCAGTTTCACTAAATAATGAAATTGATTGTTTACAATTAAATAATTGATTTTTGATCACTCTATTTAAATAATTGAAATCCACTCTTTTGGGATAGTTGAAATCCATTCTTTTGAGATAGTTGTAATCCACTATTTTGACATAAATGAAATCCACTCTGTTGAAGTAATTGTAATCATCGTATTAAAAAATTGAAATCATTTCAAAAATAGTTGTTATCACTTGCCAAATTTGTGAACCTTTTGAAATTTATTTCAATCAATTTTAGAAACAATGAAATTTAAATGTGTTCAATATATATCCAATATTGGTCATGTTTCACAGACATACGCGCGTGCGCGCAGACACACACATATGTATAAATTTAAATTTTCTGTTTAAAAAAGATCAGTCATTTAAATCTTCAAAAGAAACTAAAATGCTGGTTTTGTTTGTGGAGAGAGAAGAGATAACTTTTATTCACATGCACGCAGTCGTGATATTTCTCTCTGACAAAAGCTACTGGGATCCACAACGGTGGTTTGATATAAACATTATACGGGATTGGATATAGCCCATACAGAAGAATACTTTTGGAGCGGTCCTCTTGCTGCCTGGATCTTGGCGAGTTTGGACGGTGGATTATTTTTAACCGGTGCAAGGGTTTAGAGTTCAACATGAGAATGCAAGGGGACCTATGAAGGATGGAATCAGATACCACCATAAGATGAGCACACATATATTCCTGGGTTCTTCGGTTCGTCTTGATACAAGCAACCACTTGTTGATTCCTGCATTATAGCATCATGACTTTGCTTCACCAAATTTTAGAGAACCAGGATCCCTTGCCTATATGGCTAAATCAAATAATTGTTCTGACAAAAGATAACTATTCGTTGCTATTGTGTTTGTCTGACAGGAAGCTGATGTGATCGATCACTAGGGTTAGGAAATTCGGCCACAGTAAAAATATATCATAAAGGTAACCAAAAATATTAGTAGAAATATATATATATAGGAAACATGCCCGTGCGTTGCAACGGGGGGCAGGAAATCCACTCACAGAATAAAACACAAAATATTTTTCCTTCAATCCGGCGCCGACGGTGACGCCGCCTGCGGGTGTCGTAACCCTCTTGGGGGGCCGTTGTTGGTATTTCTCCGCATTAGAGCTCCAGATGAAAAACGCTTGACCTGTTGACCACTCAGTCTCGACGGAGGAGGCGATATGCGTTGTTATCCTCTTGGGGACGTCGTCGTGGAGGCTGGGTATTTCTCAACCTCTTGCCGGGGTCTTCGGTGGCAGGCCATGTTTCCTTTGTTCGTTTTTGCTTATCCTTGATCTGCTGCGTAAAGGGGTTTTCTCATTATGTTGTATCGGTTCGGCCATTGGAATTTATTTATAAGTGCGACGTAATTATGTTTCGAGAGGTATCCACCGCAAACCTTTCTACTCAACTTGGTTCGAGGGTATACATCTCAGTTGACAATACTCTCGTCATGCAATTGGTCATTGTGGTTACAAGTTGGCTCCCGGAAGGCTTGATATCACTGTGGCAAACTCCAACGCTGTCATGAATGTAAGTTAGTGCCCTCCATATCTGCCACGGATATAAATTTTGTTTTAATTTATGCAAGACCAAATCGACTTGATTTGGAAGCCAGGGCCGTTTGAAAGGAGCTGCTTTCCTGTGCAACTAAATATGCTAGTAAAGGACCAGTCACTTAAGTTTATTACATTATCAAGAAAATATTCAGAAATATTACCTGGTACATATACAGCTTCACATAGATAAGTGCCAGACATTGGTTCATCTTGTTGTAATGCTTGAGAACACGATGTACTGTCTCTGGTCGACGGCCAGCTTCCCCGTTGCAGAATCAGAAAGCTAGCTATCAGGTCACGTCCATCCACACACACGTTTACACATCATATTTAACATAGGGCAGCTAGAAATTCATTGGTTATGTCGTCTCCTCTGATATCATCTACGCCATTGGCCGTTTATGCCGTCTCCTCTGATCTCATCTGCGCCATTGGCCACCTAGGATTTTACCGGACGATCCTTCGTCCTAATTGCCGCTGCCGCTAATTTTCGCCACTACTCATTGTAGACTTGTCTCCTTATATGTTTTTCAAGATTGCTGGGTGAGATCATGAGATTGTCGTCATGGCATTGCAGTAGGCGTCGATGGCTTTCCGTTTTTCCGATGCCTTCACTTCTGGCTGGATCAATGGCGTCATGCAGATTCGTCATGGACTCGTGACTCCTTATATGTTTGTCAAGTCGTCCACGCCTAGAGGTCACCAAAATTTTTATGCTGGGGCATTGAAGGGGATGCTGGCAGAGTAAGATTTTCCCGTCGTGGAAAACTAAAGGCTAGATTCCTTTATGCTGGGCTGCTGAAGAAGGCGCTGCCAGCCATACCGATCGACTGCCTAGATTGACCGATTGGAAGATGGATTATGTCTGCATATCATCTTCTTCCTCGTGCTTGCATGTGTTCTTGATTCCACTCTGAAAAAATATGGTGATTCGCCAGATATTCCTGCTATGCATCGCCATCGCGTCCTCGATTCCCCGGGCTTATACTTGGTCGGATGTGCTGCTTGCGTGCTTTCGATCAGCTGCGCGTCATGGCGTCGTCGTGTTTGTTCAAGCTCTCGAGCGATGGTTTAAATATTCGTACAATGGAAATCGATCAGGCAACGGTTTCGTATCTTTTTATTTGCACATCGTACCGGACTTTCCTTAATCAATCATAGTCCAGCTTGTATACGTCTCCGTTACAGATTGTAAAAGATCAATAAAGCTATGTAGTGACATCCTTTAGCCATGTACTGTCTACACCTTACGTATGTTGCCAAATCAGGTTTTTTCTTCTTCCTAATCTGTTTGCACACGTACGAGCTCCATGCTGATTTTTTTTTTTGAGAAACACAGTACAGACGCAGACGCTCACAAACACGTACGTACAGACACCCCTATGAACGCACGCACGCAAACCCTACCCCTATAAGCACCTCCGAGAGACTGGTCCGGCAGATCTTGAGGTTGACGAAGTCACCACGGGCGCCTCGCTGTTGACGGGCACGTCACCTACCACTGAAAGCAGAGCGCCGGTTAAATCCTGGAAAATCCAGAAAAATGCGAGCACCCATGCAAGTCTGGGACTTGAACCTGGGTGGGCCGGTTCCACCACAAGGAACCAAACCAGCTGAGCAAGGCTCAGTTCGCAGCTCCATGCTGATTGAATTCCTATTCCTAGGAGCAGAGTCCGTATCCAACTGTCCAAATCGGTTTTTTTTCATAATTCTGCTTGCGCACGCACACGAAGGCCGGTTGTGCTTGTATTTACCTACGATCGGTGGGACATTGTATTGCTCAATCTCCACCGTTGAGATCCTTTTTTTTTTTTGAAACGGTGTGCTTTTTTCCTGAATTCGGGTAGGACAAGGTCACCTTAATCGGGAGAAAGAAATCACAAAAAATAACGAAACGTTTTTCTGACTTACGGGTGGCATAGGTGGGTAATTATTCACAATTTTATGGGCAAATCCAATACAACGACACACCAAACCGCGGAAGCCTTAGCGCTTTTATTATTAGGTAAAGATATATATATATATGCACATGTCTTCTAGCCATATACATCCACTTGCCTGGTGGCAAAAGCAGATAATTATTCTCACAGAAAAGCTGATATGATTGATCGCGTGGCTTGGAAAATTCTATCACGATAAGAAGAATCACAAGTGCAACCAACATTGGTTTCTCAAGGTATCCATAAATAGTAGGAACATAGGAACTAGTGCAAATGCTGGTTACGCTTACGTGTGTTGCAAGTGCTGGAATGTTCGCTCAGCGAGGTGGGGAGCTGTTATATATTGCCAATAGCGAGTTTTACCATCGCCTCGCTCACCAGGAAGCGCGCGGTCTCCTATGCTGAACTAGTTAACTGATTTTTGTCTCAAAAAAAAATGTAACAGTGATTTGCTAGAATAAATCAGCCTAATAGCATCCGCTAAATAAGCGTACTTGTACATACTGTCGAAAGGAAAAAGAATTAATCAGCATGTCTCTTTTGTTTGGAGGTGGTGTCATAGTGTCCTTATGGTAACTGAAAAATAAAACAAGTTTTTAGCTTTTAAAGTAACGTCAAAAAGCCTTTTTTACATGCGACAAAATCTTTAACATTTTATTTTATTTTGCATCTATGTAGAATAAACGAAATATGATCAAATTATGAGGTCGTAACCACCTACCTAGGAGCCTAGCTAGGACGTACGTGTCCTGGTAGAGGAGGGGAGAGCGCGAGAGCCACCCACCCCCGCCGCCGTTCGCCACTCCGGCGTCGGCGCACACCTAGCCTCACGATGGTGGCCACTCCGGCACCGGCGGACACCCACCCCCCCCCCCCTCTGAGCCATGGCCGCAGGCTCGCTCTCGGCGGGACTCGTCGCAAGGTTTTGGATTTCGTTTTGCAGTTTTTACCGGGCCTGGGCGAAATGACTGAAATTCGGTTTTTCGGAAATTTTTCGGAAAATCTCGGACGAAATTGACAAAACAAAATTTGTAATCTAGGATGAAAATTGACCGAAAAATGAACAAAAATTGAACGAAAAATTGCCCAAATATTGAAATAAACCAGAACAAAATGTAGAGCAAAATATAAGTGTACGAATCGTACAGCAGAATATATGCATCATTAAAACGTTCCATACCATACTTGAACATTAGATTAACACTACTAGACCAGATTAGTTTAAACATCCAGGAATCACAACAGACGTGCGGACGTGCACGAAATCACTAATTAAAGGGTTCCCTTCGCGAAGGTAAACCCGCGCGCGTTGTGGTTGTGACAACTGTCAGCTTTTCCTTTTACGCGGTCCCCGTGGGTGCTTGCATGTGTGACAAGTCGCAGGATGAGAGAATTTTGGTGGGTTTTCTTCTCTTCTTCCCCGTCCTGGTTTGTACCGCATTTATTTCGAGATTCGTTTTTTAAAAACGAAATATCTTGAGAACCGTTTATCCGAATTACGAACCTTTTTCACTTTTGAGTTTCTCGCGTCGAGATCTTCAAAACTAGATTCCATGTTGATAGGTTTCGATGAACTTTTTTTTTGTACAACCGGTTATGTATAGTTGTACAACTTGTGTTTGTACAAACTGTGTTTGCGTAGTTGTACAATATGTGTCTATATAGTTGTACAATCTGTGTCTGTACAACTTGTGTCTATCTAGTTGTACAACCTGTGTCTGTACAATCTATGTCTGTGTAGTTGTACAACCTGTGTCTGTGTAGTTGTACAACATGTGTCTATATAGTTGTACAACAGTGTCTGTATGGTTGTACAATTTGCGTCTGTATAGTTATACAACCTGTGTCTTTTTAGCTGTACTAGCTGCTAGTTGTACAACAATATCTGTTCAGTTATACAACATGTCTGTAATACACCGTTTTACTGTGTATAAATTATGTGTGATAAAATACGTGGTTCCGGCACTATACTAATTTTGTACTTCCCTCTAGCAGTAGCAATACGCGCGCGCCTCCGTCGATTCTGTACAATCCCAGGTCGTGTACATCGCTAGGCTACCAGGTCCCACGTCCTGTACATCCATTGGAAAGATCGGATCAGCGCGTCGCGTACCGCGGGCGGCCGGTCTATACATCCAATCGCGGGCCGCGGGGCTTCGTACGTGCAGTGCTCCCGATCGGATCAACGTGAAGGCAACTGTTTCGTAATTGGCCGCGGGACCACGTACGTGCGACCGTGCCATGCTGCAGTTTTCTTTCGTCCACACGCTGCCCACGTGGCCTCCTCTCCTGCGCTGCGTGCCCTTTCCAAAGGGAAACCTTTTATTAGTGGTACCCGGACGTGCAACTCAAAGGCAGTGTCTTGATCTGGCACCATGGTGCGGCCGAGGCCACAGCGTCGACTGCTTGGGGCCGACCTCCATGCTGCTGCTGCCGTCGACCCGGTCGCCGCCCGAGCCCAGCTGCCCACCATTGATCTCTTGCGGTCATGCGTGTTGTAACCGCCGACCCAGTCGCCGGCAGCACGGCCGCTGCACAAGCCGCCTTCATTACTCCATTGCACAAGTGGATGGGAATGAGATTGAGGAGGGGGATGAGTAGTTGCGACTGCCCTAGGTTGAGGAGGAAGCCATATGTGCCCCACCTCCCTAGTCTAAGGGGATGGGAAGAAGGAGAAAGAGGCGCCGCTGCCCGGCCTCCCTCAGCTAGGTTGCCCGCAGCCTCCGCACAGAGAAGTGGAGATGGGGAAATATGAAAATTAGGGTTGGTGAGGTTCGGTTCAAGTTTTTATTCTGGACCATGGGCCGGGCTAAAAATTCAAAAAAGGCCGAAATTTTTGGGCCGGTTAGTACAGATACCGGGCCCAAACGAAATGGCCGAATTTCGGCGAGATTTCGTTTTTCTCGGTGGAAATCCAGAACCTTGACTCGTCATTGGGGAGACTACTCAGATGAGGAAGACGACGACTGCAGCTCCTGCCGCTCCTACTGCGATGTGCTCCAGAGCGGCTAACCGCCGGCGTCCCCTGCGCCCCCCGCCCCCGTCCTAGACCCGTGGAGCTGCCGGCCATGGCCATCCACGAGGATCTGCCGCCGGACCTTGCTGGCTGCTGCTTCAACTGCCTCCGTGAGTGTCACATCTCCAGGAAGTGCACCTTTGAGACTGTGTGCTTGCGCTTCTGGGAGGAGGGGCACCACGCCAGGGAGTGCACACAGAGACGGGTGCCACAGGTGGCGAGGCGCGAGCTGCCGGCCCAAGCTCCGCGGGCGCCGGTGCACGAGTGAATCGGGGTGCGCGTACCGCCATCTCTGGCACCGTCACCGCCGCGGGCACCCTAGGAGCAGGCGCAGTGCGGCCCGGTGCACCAGAGGATTGGTGTGCGTGTTCCGCCCTCGCCCCCTCTGACGGCGGGCTCTGCGGCGCCGTAGGGGCACGTCCCCGCGCAGCTCTGAATTGGCGAGCTGAACATGCCGGTTCTCAACCTCGAGACCGGCATTGGCGTGCAACGCCGTGGACAAGGTGGAGCTGGTGCAAGGGCGGCCGGCTGTGATGCTCGTCAAGCGGGGCATGCGGAGGCAACCCACGGTCGTCCTGGTACGGCATGGTGGACTCATCTCCTCACCCCGACCTCGCCGGCGGGCCCTTCCTCTTGGGCGGCGGGTTTGATGGGGAGGGTGATCTGGCGGAGCGATGCCCTGCCCGTGAGACGGTGATCATAACCAGGTCGGCGGTAATCATCGCTACTGAAGAGGCACTCCGCTGGGGGCTTGTGGCCTTCATCTCTAGCAGGAGCTCGCCATCTCGCCAAGGGAAGCGGCCGAGGCGGTGGTGGCGAAAGTCCGTCGTGCGGAGGGCAATTTTTCAGCCCATCTTCTTCCTCTTCGCCTATGGTAGCAGGAGGATCAGAGACGAGGTCTTGGCGGCAGGCGTGGTGGACGGGGACGGGTTCTCCCTTCATCTTTCGCCATGGAATCGTCAGCTCGAAGCGGTCCAGCATACCTTGCGCTACCGCGTCCTGATTGAGCTGACTGGCATCCCAGCGCACGCATGGAACAGGACCACGGCCACCGTGGTACTAGGATCGGCGACATGGATCGAACGTTTGGGTACCACGACAGCAAACCATGAGGACCTGCGCAGCTTCCAGGTGATAGCTTGGGCGGAAGAACTCGATTTAATCCCCAAGGAGATGGATCGGCTCATTGAGGAGCCAGATGATCGGCTGGACGAGGACGACTGTGATGGGGGATGCCCAACCGGGTAGGCCCAGGACCCCGAGTCGGCTGTCAAGGATATCGGGTCCCCGAGGATCCCGGTATGACGGCTCGGGGAGGCGACAGCGATATCTCCGAATCAGTCTGCGATTGTGTATCCCGAAGAGTGCGCTCCACGAAGCCGCACTTGTAGGCAGGATAGCTAGCGCCGCCAGCAGAACCCGTCATTCCCTGTAAACCCTAGCCGGCTCCCTATATAAAGCCGGCAAGGAGCAACCCTAGAGGCGGACTCATCTCATTCCATAGCCTCCGGAGCACCCGCAAGCTCTGGTGCGCACACCATTGTACACCCCATTCAGATCCAAATACATACAAGCAGGAGTAGGTCTTTACCTCATACAGAGGGGCCGAACCTGGGTAAACTCTGTGTGCAACCTCTCTGTGAATCCTACGTCGCCTGGCTCACACCCGAGTTAAGCCACCCCGTATGGCATCTGCCGTGATTACCCCACGACAGTTGGCGCCCACCGTGGGGCCAGCGATCGCTGGAATTTACTTCATGGAGAGTCCTGAACCCGGCACTGGCGTCTACTTCAGCCCTCAAGCCATGTCGGGTCGCGGTGACATCGTCACCGGCAGCTACTTCGAGCACGGAGGGATCGGCTACGTCGCCGATCCACACACTTGGGGCAGGCCCAACTACGCCCCGATCACTCGCGCGATGGCTATCCCGTTCGGGACCGCCGTCACCGCCTACGTCGGCTTCTGCGGCTCGGATGAGGAAGGAGTCGCCAACAACTACATGGTACTTCCTCCCCCGTCGACCCGCTTGACGAAGCCGCTGTCGACGCCGCGGCTGCAAACCACTTTGCACCCGCCCCATCCGCCGAGACCGTCCAGATCTCGAACGACGACGACACCGGGTCGATCTTGCCCGTTCTCGACTACGAGTCGGAGGGCTCGACCGATCTGGCCTCGGACGGCACGGCAACACCCGCCCACATCTACATGACGGGCGAGGCGGCAAACTCTGCTGCCGCCAAACCTGCGGCAACAAACGCCGCCACAGCAGAGGCCAACGCGCAGAAGCAGCGCGACCAGGCACGGCGCGAGCAGGAGGCTCGCGAAAAGCAGCAACGCGACGAATCTCTCGCCGCCCTGCGAGGACAAGCAGGTCGGGCGGCTGACCCGCTCAGCACCCCGATCACGCCGGCGAACGTCGTCGACCAGGCGACACAGCTCGAGCAGCTGCGCCGGAAGATGGCCCTCCAGCAGGAGGAGATCCGCCAGAAGGAGCTGGAGGTCGATGCTCAGTCGACCGCTCTCTCCGCGGTCACTCGGCATCACAAAAACCGCAAGTCGCGGCTTAATCCTGATGCACCAACTCGCGCGCTCGACAACGCCTTCGCGCGCGAGACAGAGCTGGAAAGGCAGCGCGACGAGTGCCGCAGGGCCCAGCCCGGCGGCTCGAGTCAAGTTCCGCCTCAACCTCGCCCGACGATGCCGCCTCCGGCGCCGCGGCCCCTCCGAACCCGGCTCGTCCTCAACCCCAGCCGCGGAACGACGACGACGCCGACCTCGCGATTTTCGGCACCCCAGTCGATTGCATGACTGCAGCCGCCTCTCTCTTCAAGAGGATCCGGGTCAAGGACAACCCCTATTGGAGCAAGGGTGCAAGCTGGTGGACAAGGCGCTGGAGCTGCAGGAGAACATGTCGCAATCTGACGGCAAGCTCTACTCCAGATCGCCACCCAGCGAGAAAACGGCCTCGGCACCACACCGAAGCCAGGGAAACAAGGGTTCCCCCAGGCGTGACGCTGCCCCACAGCCGCCACGCAGTCGGCACGAGGAGCCGGCAGTGTCGAGCAACGCGAGGGCTGGAGGCAACCCGCCTCGGCTCGCCCGCAACGACGCCCGGCACACCATCAACAACAACCAGGCGCAGGCGCGCTCCAATCACTCCGCTCCGGATCTACGCCACCACCTCAACGACAAGCGCGCCGAGGCGACGCGCAACAACAACGACGACGACGACGTCGGCCCTAGATGCTTTGGACCCGCCATCAGAGGCGAGCGTTTCCCTAGCAGCTTCAAAGGACCGAGAGAGGCGCCCAAGTACAACGCTGCCATGAACCCGGAAACTTGGGTCCAGGACTACTTGGCCGCCATGAGCATCCAGAACGCGTCTTCGCTCTGTTGTGCGCGCTATTTTCCTCTCATGCTTGAGGGAACGGCTCGCACTTGGCTCAACAACCTCCCCAGGAACAGCGTCAACTCCTGGGGCGAGTTGAAGAGGCTCTTCATCACCAACTTCGAGGGGACCTGCAAGCGCCCGGCCACGGTCGAGGACCTCAAGCGCTGCGTCCAGAAGGAGGGCGAGTCCACTAGAAAGTGGTATCGCCGAGTCGCCGACCTCATCAACTCGGCAGAACACCTCAGCGTCGACACGGTGCACTCCCACCTTGAGGACAACACCACCTTCGAGTCGCTCAAGCAGAAGCTGCGGCGCTCGCACAAGGGTGACATGACGATGGGCCAGCTACTCGCCATCGTGCACAAGTACGCCGAGTCCGACGTCACCAAGGACGACTCCGAGGAGGACGACGACGAGAAGAAAGGCGGCAAAAACAAGAGCAAGGCCAAGCACTCCAGCGCTCATAAACGCAAGGGTGACGGCGGCTCCGAGCTTGTAGCCGCCACGGCTGCGGGGGGCCGCGGCTTCAAGAGCCAACGCGGCAACTTCCCGCGAAAGAAGCTCACCGCCACGGAGATTCTGGCCATGCCGTGTAGGTATCATAGCCTACCCGGCAAGCCAGCCGGCCACACCACTGACGAGTGCAGCTGGACTGCAGAAATCGTCAAGGCCAAGACCGGTGCCAAGAAGCGGGCACCCGACGGAGACGACGACGGTGAGCAGCAGCAGGGCATGCCTCCCACTGCCGGCTTCATGGGCCACACCTTCGTCGGCCTCGATTCCAGGCGGGAGGAGAAGGTCATACGGCGCGCCGTCCACGCGACTCTGCCAGACGTGCCCCAGTGGCTCGACTGGTCAGAGCAGCCGATCACATGGAGCCGTCAAGACCACCCGCCCCGCGTCGATTACCCGGGCAAATTCGCTCTGGTGGTCGCGCCCCAGGTCAAGGGCTACATCTTGACCAAGACATTGATGGACGGGGGTTCGAGCATCAACATCCTCTACTACGAGACGTTCCAACGCATGAAATTGCGTGACGAACAGCTAGTACCCACCATCACCACCTTCCACGGCATCGTCCCGGGAAAGAAGGCCTACCCGCTAGGCAAAATCGCACTCGACGTCGTCTTCGGCACCGCCAAGAACTTCCGGCTCGAGAAGATCTGGTTCGAGGTGGTGAACTTCCGTAGTTCCTACCATGCGATCCTCGGGCGACCCGCCTTTGCCAAATTCATGGCAAGGCCCTGCTACGCCTACCTGAAGATGAAACTGCCGGGTCCGAACGGCATCATCACTGTACACGGCGACGTCGACCGCGCCATCGAGTGCGAAAAGGGCAACGCCGTCTTTGCCGAGTCCGTCATCGCCACGGAGCAGCTGGAGCAACTCAAGCTGCAAGTCGACCCCAACGACATGACCATCGTCAAGAAGCCGACTCTGGACTCACGCGACAAGTTCCAGTCGGCACAGGAGACCAAGCGCATCCCGCTGGTCGAGGGCGACTCCTCCAAGACGGCGGTGATCGGCTCGCACATGGACGTCGCATAGGAAAGCGCGCTCTGCGACTTCCTCCGTGAGAATCGGGACATCTTCGCATGGAAACCATCTGACATGCCAGGCGTCCCGAGGGAGCTCGCAGAGCACAAGCTCAACGTTGACCCCAAGCTGAAGCCAGTGAAGCAGTTCCTGCGTCGCTTCACTGGTGAGAGACAGAAGGCTATTGGCGAAGAAATAGCCCGGCTCCTAGCTGCCGGGTTCATCGCCGAAGTCATACACCCGGAATGGCTTGCCAACCCGGTGCTCGTTCTGAAGAAGAACGGAACATGGCGGATGTGCATCGACTACACCGGCTTGAACAAAGCCTGTCCCAAGGATCCATTCGCATTGCCACGCATCGATCAGCTGATCGACTCGACGGCAGGGTGCGAGGCGCTATGCTTCCTCGACGCCTACTCCGGGTACCACCAGATCAAGATGGCGCCCGAAGATCAGGAGAAGACGTCTTTCATCACGCCCTATGGCGCGTTTTGTTACGTCTCCATGCCCTTCGGCTTGAAAAATGCCGGAGCGACTTACCAGCGGTGCATACAGAACTGTTTGCACGAGCAGATCGGCCGCAACGTCCACGCATATGTGGACGACATCGTCGTCAAGTCCAAGCTGAAGACAGACCTGATTGCCGACCTCACGGAGACATTCACCAACCTCCGCAAGTACAGGATAAAGCTCAACCCGGAAAAATGCGTCTTCGGCGTACCCGCGGGCAAGCTCCTGGGCTTCATCGTCTCCGAGCGAGGCATTGAGGCCAACCCAGAGAAGATCAAGGCGATCGAAGCTCTGAAGAAGCCGAAAACCTCCGGGACGTGCAGCGGCTCACAGGCTGTGTCGCTGCCCTCAGCCGTTTCATCTCACGACTCGGCGAGAAGGCCATGCCCTTGTACCGGCTCCTCAAGAAGTCGGACACGTTCACCTGGAACGACGAGGCAGACGCCGCCTTGACGGCACTCAAGAAGACGTTGGCCGAGGCGCCGATCCTCGCATCTCCACTAGAAAAGGAGCCGATGCTCCTCTACATCGCTGCGACCAACCGAGTCGTCAGCGCGGTGGTCGTCGTCGAGCGCAAGGAGGAAGGCCACGAGCAACTGGTCCAGCGGCCAGTTTACTACGTCAGCGAAGTCCTGACGGATTCGAAGCAACGTTACCCGCACTACCAAAAACTTGTATACGGTGTTTTCTTTGCTTCAAGAAAATTGCGACATTACTTCATGGGCCACCCGATGACGGTGGTCAGCTCATCTCCCTTGCTGAAATAATCCGCAATAGAGAGGCAACTGGGCGCGTCGCCAAATGGGCCTCTGAGCTGCAGCCTTTCGGCCTCAGCTACGCAGCCCGCACTGCGATCAAGTCGCAGTCACTATCCGACTTCCTCGTCGACTGGATGGAGACACAGTTGCCGGCTCCAACCTATGAAGCCGGCAGATGGACCTTGTTCTTTGACGGGTCAAAGATGTATGAGGGCTCGGGGGCTGGAGTCGTCCTCACTTCTCCCCAAGGCGACAAGATGCGATATGTGCTGCAGATACACTTCACGTGCACTAACAACGTCGCCGAGTACGAAGCCCTCCTACATGGCCTACGCGTGGCCAAGGAGATGGGAGTTAGCCGTATCAAATGTTACGGCGATTCCGACCTCGTCGTTCAGCAAACGATGGGGACCTGGGATGCAAATGATCCCAACATGGCGGCTTACCGCCGGCTCGTCGATCAAGTCGGCGGCCACTTCGCCGGCATGGAGCTGGAGCACGTCGACCGAAGGAAGAACGAGGCGGCTGACGCACTCTCTCGCTTCGGGTCTAAGCGGGACCGAGTCCCACCCGGCGTCTTCCTCGACCACCTGCACAACCCGTCGGTACGCCCGCCGGCCGAAGTCGACATCGCCAACCCGCCATCATCAGATGCAATTCTGGTGGCGTAACCCAAGAAACAACGACTGGAGGGAACCCTACATCGAGTTCCTCACCACCAAAAAGCTGCCAGCCGACGAGGTCCTAGCACGGCGAGTCGTGCGCCGGGCCTCAGCTTACGCCATCATCAACAGCGAGCTCTACAAACGCAGCACATCGGGAGTTTTCCTCCGCTGCGTCGAGCCGGAAGAGGGAAGGCGCATCCTTCATGAGATCCACTCGGGAGATTGCGGCCACCACGTCGGCGCTCGCAACCTGGTCGCCAAGGCGTTCAGGCACGGTTTTTTCTGGCTCTCTGCTCATCAGGATGCAGTCGACATCGTCCGTCGGTGCATCGGGTGCCAGAAGTACGCCCGGCAGGATCACCTACCCGCCGCGGCTCTGAAGACCATCCCTCTGACATGGCCATTCGCAGTCTGGGGAATAGACATGGTGGGCAAGTTCAAGACAGCTCGCGGTGGCATGACACATTTGCTCGTCGCAGTCGACAAGTTCACCAAATGGGTCGAAGTTGAACCTATCAAGAAACTCGACGGCAAGACCGCAACCAAGTTCCTCCAGAAGCTCATCTTCCGATTCGGCTACCCGCACAGCATCATCACTGACAACGGTACAAATTTTGCCGAAGGAGAGATGAAGGCCTTCTGCAAACAAAAAGGCATCCGTCTCGACTTGGCGTCCGTTGCCCACCCGCAATCAAACGGGCAGGCGGAAAGAATGAACCAGACAGTGCTAGCCGGGATCAAGCCGCGACTTCAAGTTCCACTGGAGCGAACACCGGGTTGCTGGCTGGACGAGCTACCAGCCGTACTCTGGGGCATCAGAACGACTCCAAACCGTTCCACCGGCTACACGCCATTCTTCATGGTGTACGGGGCGGAAGCCGTCATGCCGACCGACCTCGAGCACGACTCGCCTCGGGTCGCCCTCTACAACGAGGAAGAAAATGAAGAAGCCCGCCTGGTCGGCGTCGACCTCCTGGAAGAAGCTCGCGAACTCGCACTCTCCAGGACGGCGATATATCAGCAAAGCCTGCGCCGCTACCACAGCCGCCGGGTTAGAAGTCGCTCTTTCCAGGAAGGCGACTTGGTTCTTCGGCTCATCCAAAAGTCGAAAGGGATGCACAAGCTCTCGGCACCATGGGAAGGACCGTTCGTCGTTAGCAAAGCGATGGGCAACGGCTCCTACCACCTCGTCGACTTGCGTGAGCCGAACAAAAGCTCCAAGTCGGAAGAGGAGACCAAGCGTCCATGGAACATCAGCCTGCTTCGCCCCTATTATACATAGTATCCATTGTAATACTGTGTAATCAATCAAGGAAATAAAGTCGATACACACCCGGCACGCTCGGGGGCTATCGTTTCGATTCAATTATGCTTTCGAGTCTTTATTCTTCCTACTCACACGTTATATGATTGATGGGTTGTCAAAGAGAGCCGGATGCCACGATGCGCGGCTCACCACTGGACCCCCTGCTCACGAAGCAAAATCACAAAAATTGTTGTTTTCTCCCAAGTCGTCAGCTACCCGCACAAAGTGAAGAAGTAGTGCAGCCGGTTCAAACCTAACTTGACAATGAAGCCGCACTCGGACTTTGTCACCATGGGTACCGCGCGCGTCACGAAAAAATCACGCGAAGCACACTTGGCGAGGTCGCACGATCGACTAGCTTACAAAACAAGCGAAAAACAAACAAAGTGACGGAAAGCGCACAAAAAACAAGCATGGGGTGCCAAAACAAACATTAATAAGCCGCAGAGGCGCACGCTGAAACGCGACCCGGCACACATCATACTTGTTTCATTACATAATATTTTTTCGCCCGCAGGCGACAAACCCTAACTACTTCAAAATAACCCCTCTTTTGAAAGCAGGGGAGCAAACTTCAAGACGGAGGAGCCGCCCGAGCAGAAGACGTCGACGCCTCGTTCGTCGCAGCCGGCGTGGCAGAGCTGAAGCCCTTTCGAAAAGGTACTCCGACGCCGGCTCCCTGTCCGCCACCTCGCCAAGGTCGTTGCCCTCAGGCACCACGTCGAAGACGAAGTCGTCGTGGTCGACCATCTTGGCAGCCCGGCAGGCGTAAGGGGCGCAGTACTGGAGCACCGGCTGCAGATCGATCTCCCGGCCGCTGCTATCGGTGGGGATGCTGGCCGTGATCTTGTCCACGTTCGTCTGCCTGTACCGGCCTCGCACAAGCCCGAGGGCAATGCACGCGCCGGCTCGGGCCGACGACTCCCGAACCCAGGTGATCACCTGGGGCATCAGCTCCAGAACCCGCAACACCTTGCAGACGGGTGCGGGGACGCCTTCCTTGGGCGACAGCATCTGGACGACCTTGCTGGCCCGGCCGTGAACGTCACGGGCGAAGACTCCGAGCCGGTGGACATGCTCCGAAGCCGTCAGGCCAGCCGTCTCCTCGCCTGCTCAACAAAACAAAAATCAACAACAAGGCCACAAGTCAAGTAGGCACTAACTACACAGGGTCGCATGAAATCTTTACCCCAGATGCCAACGGCGAGGGTGGCAAGCCGCTCGGTCAGCTCCTTCATCTCGCGCTCAGCCTCGCCAGATTTGCGCTCGAGCTTCTCGAGGTCCTCGCCGTACCCCTTGGTCGCCTGGGTGAGGGCGGCGTCCGCCTCCTCCTTCTGCTTGCTGAGCCGCTCGCAGGATTCCTGCACCGCGGCAAACGCCTGCGTGTGCCGGCTCTCCTGCGCGGCCAGCAGTTGCTGGTGCTCAGCAACGGAGATGAAGCCGTCGCGCGCCTTCTTCAGCTCCTCCTGCAGGCGGCGGGTCTCCTGCTGTTCGGCTTCGAGGAGCCAGGACAGCTCCTGCAGTTCACAAAAACAATAAACAAATCAAGAAGAGGCATGGGGGCTACGCCACGGGTTACCTCTACACCAACATTTGCTAACCCGGGGGCTAGCCCCAACAAAAGAAAAAAAACAAGTAATACGCCGGGTCAGGAACCCGGGGATATGTTCCGAGTGGCATACACACCCACCACCGGCCTGCCTCTACATCGACATTGGCACACCAAGGACCACTATTTGCCAAATTTTGCATCCAGAAAACTATGAAGACCCAAGCCGCTTTCTACGAACGCGACTCGGGCCTTGGGGGCTACATATAAGCTACGGACGCAACAGGTGCAAGAAGGATTCCACGTACCTGGTGCGCATCCATCGCTGTCTGGATGGCGGCTCGGAAGTCAGGCCGGGCGCAGATGCACCCGGGACGGAGCTCGGGGGCTGGGCAGTCAGCCCACCCGACGAGGAAGCCGTCACGGTGGCGCGGGTCGTCGTCACCACCAGCGCCGTCTCCGGCTGAGGCGTGGCACCCATTGTGCCAGCCGGCGGCGTCATCAATAGTGGCCCCCTCGGGTAGAGGGGGCACAATAACTTCGTCGCCTCCGCCGGTGGAAGGCGGAGGACTCGGCGCTCTCGTGGTCGGCTCCGCGACGTGCGCGGCAGGCTCCGCCCGCTGGGAGTCGTTCCCAGCGCGTCCTCCATGTCACTGAGGGACGCGTCCTCAGCCCTGCGACACTCGCACGGGTCAAACTCAAGATAGCGTTTCCAGTGGAACCTTGGATGAGGATCAGCAGCAGACCTGTCACCCGCAGGTGGAAGAGTTGAGGTCCGAACTCCTCGGAAGCGAGGCGCAGGCGGCGAGTCGGCGCGAGCCCTCGCGGGATGTCCCGCAGGCCTTCTGCCTCCGCTCGGCAACGACGGTGCGCTGCACGGCAGCCCCAGCCGATCGCTCCGGTGGCGGCGGCGTCGGGTTCGCCGACTTGGAGCGCTTGGAGTTGGGCCCGGCGTCCTCAGCCGCAGGCCTACGCCTCCGCCGGATGCGGAGCGGCTGATCATCTTCATCATCTTCTTCAGCAGGCGCCGGGTTCTTGGACCCGGCGCGTTCTTCTCTTCCTTCTTCTCCTTCCTCCTCATCCTCAGACAGGATGGGGATCGGTTGGCGGGAGGAGAAGGCGGCTTCGTTGCCCATGGTGGCGCTGTCGGCTTCGTCGTCAGAGTCGCGCTCGACGACGTCGTTGGGGCCGGCAAGCACCGTAGGAGCGTCTCCGCGGATCGGAGGCAACCCAACAAGCGATCGAAACTCCTGGACTCGACAAAGCAGGAAGGATCGATATAAAAAGACCAAGAAAAGGAAAGTGTTTCGAATCGTCAAGCAAAGGGACTCACCTCTGGAGCCGGATGCTTGGCGGAGTAGGCCTCCAGGCCACCCACGATCCACTCGGGGGCCGGATGGACCGTGACACGCTTCATCCGCAGCGTGAATTGCTCTACCGACTCGAACAATGTCGGGTCATGGCGCTGCGGGTCCTTCGTCCCCCTGTACTCGCAGATCAGCGAGGGCCGGTGCTGCAGAGGTGCGATCTTCCTCTTCACCCAAGTGGCGATGAGGTTCAGACCCGTCAGCCCTCCGTTCTTCAGCTCCTGAAGCCGCGCCATCAGCCGGCGCACCATGGGCAAGTCGGCGTCGCGCGGCAGCTCCTGGAGATTGCGAGGACGGCTCGGCGATGGCGAGAAGCAGGGGATCCCGATCTCGCCGTCAGGCGCCGGCTCCCGCATGTAGAAGCCCGACTTCCTCCAATACACTTTGGAGGGGAGGCCGAGGTCCAGGTAGTCGACGTCGCCGCGGACCTGGAAGTTGAGGCCGCCGCAGGGCGCCATGTCGCCACCCTTCCCCAGTTTGCCGTGGAAGATCCACAGCCACAGCGGGAAGAACGGGGCGCACCCGAAGTAGCCCTCGCACAGGGTGACGAAGCAGGCGAGATGGAGAATCGAGTTGGGCGTCAGGTCATGCACCTGAAGCCCGTAGAAGTCCAAGAATCGCCGGAAGAACTCCGACGTGGGGAAGCCCAGCCCGCGCTCGAGGAATGCGAGGAAGGCGACGAACTCGCCCGGCGACGGCCGCGGGCGAGGATCCGCGGAGGCGATGCGCCACCGACGCTCCGACGCCGGCGGCAACAAGCCCTCGTTGGCGGCTTGCTCCAACGCCTGCGCCGTCACCGACGACCTCTCCCACTTGTTCTTGGGCGCCACCATCTTGGCCGGAGAAGAGGCGGAGGAGCAAGAGTGTCCAATGGCTGCGGCGGCGATGCGGCGAAGATCTCAGGCGCGAGCTGCTCGAGAAAGTGGCGGCGAGCGCGAAGAAGAAATGGAGGATGAACTCACCAGCCGCACTCCCCTGCCGTTTTAATAGGCACGGTGAGTGGAGCCGTTACCGCAGTAAATGGCGCCGCCCACGTCGTCCACGTCGCCCACTATGGCCACGTCGCACGACGCCTCGATTCCCGCGCGACGCCTCGGTTTCCACGGGAGCGTGCCGAAAAATGCGGCTCAGATTCGGCCACGTCGCTCTGTCACGACGCTGTGGATCGATGGATCGGGCGCGTGCGGGTCAAGAAGCGTCATCATTGCCACTGCTCCATCCCGAGGTGGAGGCAGTCGATGCGCCGTCAAGTCCCATCAATCGACTCGGCGCCAGACGGACAAACACTACAGGACAAACGGTCAAAGATGCCGTGACGTCAGACGGAGAAGGCGAGGAGACAACCCGCACCGAGGCGAGTCGGAATGGCAAACGTCCCGACGGGCACAAGCCGGCATCAAACAAAAACTTGAGTTAGACCGGGCGTTAAAAGCCAAAATCCACCACTCCGAGCCGTTGTTTTCTTGTCTCTGTTTCAGGAGTTCGTTCAACGACACGACCCGGCAATTCGCAAGACGAAGACCAAGCCGGAACGAGTCCCTGACGAACTCGGGGGCTAATGATGGGGGGATGCCCAACCGGGTAGGCCCAGGACCCCGAGTCGGCCGTCAAGGCCGGGTGGCCCAAAGCCCACCCGATGTACATCTTCCAGGATACCGGGTCCCCGAGGATCCCGGTATGACGGCTCGGGGAGGCGCAGCGGATATCTCCGAATCAGTCTGCGATTGTGTATCCCGAAGAGTGCGCTCCACGAAGCCGCACTTGTAGGCAGGATAGCTAGCGCCGCCAGCAGAACCCGTCATTCCCTGTAAACCCTAGCCGGCTCCCTATATAAAGCCGGCAAGGAGCAACCCTAGAGGCGGACTCATCTCATTCCATAGCCTCCGGAGCACCCGCAAGCTCTGGTGCGCACACCATTGTACACCCCATTCAGTCCAAATACATCCAAGCAGGAGTAGGTCTTTACCTCATACAGAGGGGCCGAACCTGGGTAAACTCTGTGTGCAACCTCTCTGTGAATCCTACGTCGCCTGGCTCACACCCGAGTTAAGCCACCCCGTATGGCATCTGCCGTGATTACCCCACGACAGACTGCCTGGTTCTTCCCGGCGAGGCACTGATCCCCATGGAGAAGCATATGCTGCGATATAACATCTTCGCGCACCTTGTCAATTCAGAGGATACGTTCGTGGTGCCGGGTCGTGCTCGAACGGAAGACCGCAGGGACGACATGGAGGTAGAGGGTCCGAGAGATCACGACTCCAACAGACGCCGGAATCAGCACCATGGTCAAGATCATCGCCGTCAAAATCACCCGTGCGTTCGAAATGCGCCCGACGGCCATATGGAGCACCGTGGTACGGCTCGAGCAGAAATGGGCGCCGCCGTGACATGGGCGATCCCTTGGAGGTGGCGGCATGGCCAGAGGTGGAAGAAGGAGCCGGTCGTGGGTGCCAAAGTGGTGGTCCCCCGGCCAAAGCTGCGGCTGACCCTCTACTAGAGCAACCTGTAGAAAGCACTCAAGGTGGGGCCGGGGTTAGGTCTTGCCCTGGTCCAATTGGCTGGGGATGGGCGGATCCGATGCTAGAGGAGGCCGGTCTGACCGCATGGAGTGGGCCCAAGTTGGGATCCGCTGGTGGACAAAAATGGATGGCAGCTTGGGATCCTATGCCGCAGGAGTCACCAGTGAGCATCAGCAACTTGCCAGGTGGCAGTAATGTCCAGATCCGGGACGTGGAGGCAGTTGTTGCAGGTCAAAAGCCAGAGTTGATCCAATACAGCAGGCGCCAGAACATTCAAATTAAAGAAAAAACAATCCCAAGGCTGACGCAGAGGTGGGGCCTCTACTGACGACATAGATAAGCCACGACCGGAGGATCTGCAACTTTCCAATGGCTTGCTTCCCACGCCAAGCAGTGATAGCTCGCTCTTCCCTCCATGGTCTCCCAAGAATCCCGTCTGGCAGTTGGGGTCCCCGGTTTTTGTCCTTGACATGTTCGTTGTATCAATTTCTGGTGCAGTGGATGCTAGTGGGCCAAATGCTGCTGGGCCGGACGAGGTGAACCAATCTCTGGATCAGGCTGAGCCCGATCTGGAAGCCAACAACTTCCGTGGAAAATGCCAGAAGCCCATCTCGCCGGTGCTCCACAGGCCGATGAAACGGAGCAGGGCCAAGCGCATATTCTCAGGGCCAGGGCGCCGTAGCAGCCGGAACCGCGGCAAGTTCGCCGCTGGGACCCCAATTTGGCAGCAGCAGCGTCTGCTGATCGCCAGGTTGGGTGTGGCCAGAGAAGGGAACATGATAGGAGATGAGGCACTCGCCTCCTACCTGGAACTCTTTGAGCATCCGCTGCAGCAGGAGCAGATCAACATCATCGTGAACCTCTTTGGGTGGCAGCCCGAAGCTCTTCCCCTGGCGGATGACACGGTGGATTGCGTAGCTTGAGCTCGTGTGGACGTCTGTTTAACATTTACTATAATTATGTCTCCTCAGCTTTGGTTGTAATGTCAAACAACCTTGATCTCCATGTTGCCATTTGGAATCCTCATGGACTAAATTCGGTAGCGCGTCGGGTTGCTATTTTCCAAGTGGTGGCTGCTTCACGCGCCAAAATTGTCTGTCTCATGGTAAGAGAGAGCCTTGGTTCGGCCTTTGACGGGTTTTTCTTCCTACCAGCGAATGGCACACGAGGTGGAATTCTGCTAGCCTGGCAATCCGCATACGTTTCGGTGACCAACCCCCACCTCTCCGAAAATGCGATAACAACTAGCATGTTGATCGGTGAAGCTCCAGGATGGTGGTTCACTGGTGTTTATGGGCCGCAAAATGATGCTAAGAAGCGTGCTTTCCTGACTGAGCTGCGAGATATCAGGGACCTTCATGCAGGCCCGTGAATTGTAGCGGGTGACTTCAACCTGATTGGCAACCCGGAGGATAAAAATCAGGGGAACGTTAACCGAGCTATGATGGGACGCGTTAGGAGCACCCTTGCGGCCCTGGAGCTTCTCGATAGGGTGTTTGTCACCGTGGAGTGGGAGGAGACTTACCCTGACGCCTTCCTTTCAGCCATGACCTCGGGTCCTCAGATCACTGCCTACTGATGCTTGATCTGGCGCCAGACTTGCAACAGTGGAAAAGTTTCCAATTCCAATCCTTTTGGCCGAAGGTGGATGGGTTTGAGACGGTTGTACAGGGGGCTTGGAACTCGACATCACATGAACCAAATCCTTTCAAGCGTCTAGACATGAAGCTCAGAGCCACGGCCAAGGCACTCTCACGGTGTAGCTCCAAATTCATTGGGAGCATCAAAATGCAAATCCTCCTAGCAAATGAGGTGATTCTTAGGCTAGACAGCGCCATGGACAGGCGAGCACTAACGGCAGAGGAGCGCAGTCTGAGGAGGTTACTCAAAAAGAAACTCCTAGGCCTGGCGTCACTTGAATGCACCTTGGCTAGGCAGCGTGCTCGCGTTCTATGGCTTAGGGAGGGGGATGCCTGCACCCGTTTCTTTCACCTCCCGGTTAGTCACAGGCGGTGGAAAACCTTCATTGATCATCTATTGGTGGATGGAGTTCGACAGTCGGAACTTGAGGTCAAGGCAGAGGCCGTGGATGCTTTCTTTGACGGTGTACTAGCTACAGACGAGGAGAGACCCTTCTCCCTTGATCTCGACTTCCTTGGTCGGCCGTCTATGGATCTCACTCACCTAGAGCGGGACTTCACAGAGGAGGTGTGGATGGCAATCCGGGGTATGCCGCTCGACATATGCCCGGGTCCAGATGGCTTCTCCTACCGGTTCTACATCGCTTGTTGGGGAATCATTGAGGTGGATGTCATGGCGGCTTTTGACTTCTTATCACGCCTTGATGTGAGGGGTTTTGGAGCAGTAAACCAAGCCCTAGTCACCTTACTTCCGAAAAGGCTGGGAGCTGAAGAGGTCCGTGGTTTTCCACCCATCAGCCGCATTCACAGACTCGCGAAGCTGGTGGCAAAGGTGATTGCATGTCAACTTGCACCAGCTCTCCCTGATCTGGTGGGAATCATCAGAGTGCCTTTGTGTGTGGACGTTGCCTGCATGATAATTTCATGTTGGTGCAGTGCACTGCTAGGAAGCTATAGGGGACAAAACACCTGTCGTACTTCTAAAGTTGGACATCACCAAAGCATTTGACACAGTCAACTGGTCCTTCTTGCTAGAAGTTCTGCGGAAGTTGGGGTTTGGCGAGCATTTTCTCGCGTGGATTTGTGCTCTGTTGCCAACTTCAACCACCCGCATCCTCCTTAACGGCATTCCAGGTGGGAAGATCTTCAACAGACATGGGCTGCGGCAAGGTGATCCCCTCTCACCGCATCTGTTCATCACAGTTATGGAGGTCCTGCACTTGCTAATTGAGAAGGCTACAGAGCTCGGCCTACTCACCCGCCTCTCTGACAGAGGACTCCATCAGTGCACTTCCATATTTGCGGATGATGTGGTGACCTTCGTACGTCCTACGTGGAGGGACCTCAGGGTCTTCGTTGGCATTCTAGAGGACTTTGGTGTGGCATCAAGGTTATGGACAAACCTCAACAAGTGCTCTGCTCACCTGATACACTGTGATGTCGAGGTGGTGACCATGGTGGAGCAGACACTGCACTGTCGAGTACTTCCTTTCCCGCTGAGATACTTGGGGCTCACTCTCGCCCTGAGGAAGCCGACGGCAGCCCAACTACGTTACCTGGTGGACAGTGTGGCTGGCCACCTACCGCGTTGGCGTGCTGGCCTGCTAAACCGTGGAGGTAGACTGGAGTTGGTCAGATCTACTCTGGCTGCCACCCCCATATCCGCACTGATGGCCATGGATATACCAGCCAAAACCCTAGTGGAGTTTGAGAAGACCCTACGCGGCTTCTTGTGGAAAGGTAGAAAAGATGTGTGTGGTGGACACTGCCTGGTGGCTTGGGATAAGGTCTACACTCCAAAGAAGTGGGGGGGGGACTTGGCTAAGCAGAGTGGATGCCACCAAGCCATGACAGGAATTACATCCATGTCCCACTCTATTCTGGACGGATAAGTCACTACAAGAAATATGCTAACTTGTGACCCTCGATATTGGTCACAGAAATGGTCATGAACTGTCATTTATGACCTTTTTGTGACAAAAAATGATTGGTCAAAAGATGATCGTCACTAATGGCAGTTTGCGACCTTTTTTGGGGATTGGTCATAGACGATTGTGACCAAAAACAAAGGTCACAAATTTTATGACCAATTGTTTTGGTCACTACCAATCTGGCCAGTCCACGTCAGATCCAACGTGGTAGAGCTGACGTGGTAAAATTGTGACCAAATAAAATGGTCGTAAATCAGAATCAGCCCAGTCCAGTTCATCCCTCTAAATGGGCCTGGCCCAATATTTCGGCCTAATTAATTTTTTTTATCAGCAAATGTGACAGCAAAATGGGCCAAGCCGCCTTTTCCTGTTCTGGGCCACAGCCTTTTACAATCTATTGATTTTCTATTTCGTATATTTTAAGGTGCCGGTCCCACTAGTCAGATTGATCCCACCTGTCATTCGTGTCTCATAACGGTCCCACACGTCAGAATTTAAGTATTTATTGATATTACTTTCACAAGTGGGTCCCACTGGCCACTGGTATTCCAAACAAATATATAATCAATATATCAAATATTTCGTACAGAACAGAGAACACATGAAATTCGTCCAAAATATTTCACAGAAAAGAGACAACAAATGAAATTCGTCCAAAATAACACTAAATTACAAGCTAGAAAAATACTAGCAACTATTTGCTAACTAGGGCTTCAAGCTTCTTCGAAATTTTTCAGCCAGGAGCTCCTGTAGAAGGGGAACACCACTTTAGTATTGAAATACCTGCTAACAACAAAACAACAAAATTACACATTTGCTTCGACAATGCAGCACCATCTCAATTAGATACTTGGAAATTCCAAAACTTTGTGGATATATGAAAACAGAGAGAGGACGCACGTTACAGCTTGGTCAGCCGTGCTCAGAGACACTGGATGACCCCAACATGCGGGATCACTCATTGATCATCATTAGTTTATCACCTAGCAGTACAAGATATACCAAATTAGAACAATTTGAGAATAACAGTACAAAGAGAAAAGAATGCAGTTCTGATTTATGAAGCACACTGATAAATAATACAAAACATGAGGCCACAATTTAAATTAACATGCTGCAGTCCTATGATGCAACAGTTCCAGTAATTCCATCAGTTCCTGCTCACTGTATAGAGCTAGAAGCTCGTTAATAACAAGTGCATTGTTTAGATGATATAACTGAATGGCAAGAGCCTTACGCAGCTACCTCATTGTATAGAGCAGCCACTAATCAGTACCCTAGTTGATCAAAAGTGAGAACTTAAGGTGGCACATAAGAAAATAAACACTCAGTGAACATGGTATATCCACGTGTTCAAGCTAAGTGAACAAAGGCATCTTTCACAAACACAATAGCTTTAAAGGTATGATAATCCAAAGCTACAAATAACTGTAAGAATTGTAGGAGTTGACAGACCCAAGTATATAAATCCTAATATGTAATTACAATCGAACTTAGGTCATTTCTCAACATATAACATGCTTCTAGATGCAGGAAGGACAATCGTGAATGACCAACCATCAATCTTCTGGTGCTAAAACTGCTATTAGAACCAGCAAACCCTACCTCATGTGTGTACTTGAGAGGAACCGTGAAGGCACGGCTAAGCCCAAGGTCGGCGATCTTGAGCGCCATAGTCTTGCCGTCCATGAGCAAATTGTGTGGCTTGAGGTCACGGTGAAAAACGCCGCGTCCATGGCAGAAAACACCACCCCTGCGGGATCTGCACACACAATACCAACAAGTTCACCGACAAACGAATCAGTCAATCAAACGATGTATGTACATGTAAACAAACGATGTATGTCCATGTAAACAAACACAATACCAACAAGTTGATCCTAAAAGCATGTGGGCATGTATAACAGCAGCAACAAAGAGGAATAGCTACAGATGAACAGTATCGGCACGATGAAATACCAATTAACAGTAGCAGGACATCATATAATTCTCATCACGATCATTCGTTGAATTCATTAAAGGCTACAGATTGATTTCTTAACATAGCCATGGAGGTCACCATCACATAGCAAGTAAGAGAGTGTGACAGACCGAGAACTTACACAGTGGACAGATCAAAGACTTTGCCTCATCTTTCTTGGTGCACAGATCAAAGACTGAACTTCCACTGCCTCGTGCACCATCAGCATCACCATCTCAAACACCTTGGCGCCTACATGCAACAAAACTGGGACTTAATAAACTTCATACAACTTATGAAATACTTGGCCAATATTTCTTCAAGAACTTGTGAACTAGGGTGAGATGGTACACAGTTGTTTGTATAGATCAAATACTGACATCAATCAAGCTTACCCCTAATACAGAGGATGTTCCTACTACTGGTACATCAATCAAGCTAATTCTCATGGTGCTTGTAGTTTAAAGATTCATCCTATTTGAATTCTGCAGTTATAAATAAGAAATAATTTGATACAACAATGTGTTCATATAAACAAACAGATTCAGACGCTAATGATGTTATCCAATGTAGTAAATGTTTACTTCCCTTTCTAATATGGAAATACTAGATTCTAGAAACTATACTCAGCAAGGACACTAAATAACCAATGTGTTTGTTCAACTTACCAATACCAGAAACTATACTAGATTCTAGGAAGGACACGAACGAACACGAGTCAGACCAAAGCCAGAGAACTAGGACACTGCGGGAAGAGCTGTGAGAGGGAGCGAGGGCACGAACCTTGCCGGAGAAGAGGGATCCGGCGGCAAGAGCTGTGACCGCTCCAGTCGACTGTCTCCTCGCACCTCGGTTCCACCTCCTGCCGATGCGGTTCATGACCTGGAAAGAAGGAGGAAACGAATAGTTAAAATCGAAAATACTTGCGAACCAGAAGCTACGGTTGTTCATGGGGAATCGTTGGATGGCGATGGGGGAGAACGGTGGAGAAGGGAAGGAAGAGGGGGTGATGCGATACGAGCATGTGCGCCTTGAGGAAGGAGAAGGAGGCGAAGAGCTCCCGGATCCAGGGCGACTCGAGGCAGGGAAAGCGGCGGAGGAGGCGGTCGGGCGTGGTGCAGTAGGCCATGGGATCCCGAAGCTCGTGGTCCTCGCTAGGTCTCGGATCCGCCGATCTGGTTCCTACGCGGATGGATTTCAACGGAGGGAGGGCGAGAGGGTGGGGTTATGGAGTGGGAAAGGGGAAATTCTCTGCGGTGTCCCGGCCATTTCGCGCCGCCGTGTTCGACGACGGGCAGCGAGGGGAAGTGGAGTGAGGGCGAGAGACGAAGGGATGGAGGCGATGCATCTAGGGTTTCCGGCTTCGCGCTGGTTATATACCGGTAGCGCGCGCTGCAGGCCGCCAGATCGGCATCGGACGGCTCCTGGTGCTCCACAACCTGTCCAACAGGCCTTAGACCCAGGAGAAAATCAGAGTCGGGTCAGATTCGGCCCAGTTTTCGTTTTTTTAGGGAAAATTTTGTTTATCATTTTTAGAGTGTCAAAAATGGTGTTTTTGTGAAGAACCTACAAAATATAGCTCGCAAACTTATCGCACAATATTTTTAAAAACTATTATACCAAATTATATGCACAAGTAACCAAAAACTTCATATCAAAAACTTTTCATACACCTCTCGTCAAAAAGACAAATTTATGTCGATTCAATTGAAAGTGGGTCAAATTTGAACAACACGTGCATGATATTTTCCTATTTATTTTTTGAGAAAAATATTTTTAGCTTCACAAGTAGTCATATCTATAAAGATCCAACAAAATCCTAGCAATATTCCACCTCTTTGCTACGAATGGTCATGTCCGCCGTTTTGACCGTATATTGAAATCGGCATACGAAATTAAAAAAAAATCAAATAAATAGAAAACCTTCGCGTGGAGTCATGATATGTGACCTAGTTAGCATAAAAAAATATAAACTTGGAATACGTCAATTTTCTTGGAAAAGTGTTCTCAGAAATGAGCTATCATCTATGAAGATTCATGGCTTTCGGGCCAAATGACGAATGTTATGGCCACATTCATGGCATAGTTTGTTCAAATATGCCCATATTGGGCACAAACGTGTATCTTGGAACCGTGAACAATGTTACCGAAGAAAGTTTTTATTTTTCTTGCACAAAAAAATCATTTTTTATTTTCTGAGTGCAAAAAATGGGTTATTTTGTGAAGCAACTACCGAAAATATGTGGTAAGATAGGAGAAATACATTTTCTAAAAATACTATACCACATAATATGTACAATTAACCAAATGGTTGCGTGTTAAACAGTTTCTATCTACCTCTCGTAAAAAAGACAAATTCCTGCCGATTCAGTTGGAAGGGGGTCAAATTTGAACTACAGGTGCCTCATGGTTTTCTTATGATTTTTGAAAAAATCATATTTAGGTACACAAGTACCTATTTCATCATAGATACAACAAAATTGTCGCAAGATTTAACCCCTAGGTACGAACGGTCATGTCCGCCGTTTTGACCGTATATTGAAATCGGCATACGAAATTAAAAAAAATCAAATAAATGGAAAACCTTCGCGTGGAGTCATGATATGTGACCTAGTTAGCACAAAAAAATATAAACTTGGAATACGTCAATTTTCTTGGAAAAGTGTTCTCAGAAATGAGCTATCATCTATGAAGATTCATGGCTTTCGGGCCAAATGACGAATGTTATGGCCACATTCATGGCATAGTTTTTTCAAATATGCCCATATTGGGCACAAACGTGTATCTTGGAACCGTGAACAATGTTGCTGAAGAAATTTTTTATTTTTCTTGCACAAAAAAATCATTTTTTATTTTCTGAGTGCAAAAAATGGGTTATTTTGTGAAGCAACTACCGAAAATATGTGGTAAGATAGGAGAAATACATTTTCTAAAAATACTATACCACATAATATGTACAATTAACCAAATGGTTGCGTGTTAAACAGTTTCTATCTACCTCTCGTAAAAAAGACATATTCCTGCCGATTCAGCTGGAAGGGGGTCAAATTTAAACTACAGGTGCCTCATTGTTTTCTTATGATTTTTTGAAAAAATCATTTTTAGATACACAAGTACCTATTTCATTAGAGAAACAACATTAGTTTTGCAAGATTCAACCCCTAGCTACGAATGGTCATGTCCGCCGTTTTGACCGTATCTTGAAATCGTCATACGAAATTCAAAAAAAATCAAATAAATGGAAAACCTTCACGTGGTGTCATTATATGTGTCCTAGTATCCAACTAAAATTATAAACTTGGAATACGGCAATTTTCTTAAGAAAGTGTTCTCCGAAATGAGCTATCATCTACGAAGATTCATGGCTTTAGGGCCACATGACGAATGTTATGTCCACATTCATGGTATAGTTTGTTAAATATGCCCATATTGGGCACATACGTGTATCTTGGAACGGTAAACAATGTTGCCGAAGAAACTTTTCATTTTCCTTTCACGAAAAAATCATTTTTCAATTTCCGAGTGCGAAAAATGGGTTTTTTTGTGAAGCACCTACCAAAAATATGTTGCAAAATTGCAGCAATCCACTTTTTAAAAATACTAGACCACATATAATGTACAAAAAACTAAATTTTTGCAGCCAACCGGTTTCCAACCACCTCTCGTAAAAAAGAAAATTTCTGCCAATTCAGGTGGAATCGGGTCAAATTTGAACTACAGGTGCCTCGTAGTTTGCTCAAGATTTTTGAAAAAAATCATTTTTAGATACACAAGTACCTATTTCATCAGAGATACAACATTAGTTTTGCAAGATTCAACCCCTATCTACGAATGGTCATGTCCGCCGTTTTGACCGTATTTTGAAATCATCATACGAAATTCAAATATTTGTTGCAAATTTCTAAATTTTTAAAAACATTTAGACTGAACAAAAACAGTACATGGTAGTCTATAATTATGCAGGACATCTTTACAAAACTTATTTGGTTGAAATTGGAGTTCAAAATAAAAAGTTGTAAAAGAAAACATAAAAGACTAATAAAAAGGAACAAAAAAAAACCACCCAGCCGGCCCAGTAGTTTGCCTATTTTTCATCGTGGGCCGAATTCATGTGGGTGTAGGATATGAGGGAATGCCACTGTTTATTCCTGTACGGCAAAAGGTTTCGTGTAGAACATAAAATGCAAAATTTATTTGGCTGAAATTTGAGTTCAATATCAAAAGTAATAAAATAAAACATAAAAGAATAAGAAAAGGAACAAAAAAAAGAACCAGCATCGCCGGCCCATTACCTTGCCGAACGGGCCCAAGCCTGTTTGTGTACCCAGCTATTCGTCACAATCAATAGGCTTTAGCTTCAGTCTTTAACAACATGGAGTCAACAGCCCAGTGGTAGAGATGAATACACACGAACGGAAGGTCTTGGGTTCGAGTCCCCTTTAGGCTAGTTTTTGGCGAATTATTGCACGTGGGTGAGCAAGAACCATATGCCATGGGTGGGTCCCACATGTAAGTGGTTAGGGTGGGTAGATCCCACATGGCGGGTCCCACAGGTCACACGGTGGGTCCCACATGGCGGGTCCCACATGGCAGCAGGATGGGTCCCACATGGCAGCAGGATGGGTCCCACATGGCGGGTCCCACAGGTCACACGGTGGGTCCCACATGACAAGTCACATGGCGGGTCCCACATGGCAGCAGGATGGGTCCCACATGACAGGTTACACGGTGGGTCCGACCAGGCGGGTCCCACATGGCAGCAGTGTGGGTCCCACATGGCGGGTCCCACTGGTCACACGGTGAGTCCCACATGACAAGTCACATGGCGGGTCCCACTGGTCCCACATGGCAGCAGGATGGGTCCCACATGACAAGTCACATGGCGTGTCCCACCGTTCAGATCGGTCAACAAGTCAATATGTGCTCTCCTGTCAACGGGTCCCACCTGTCAGTGAGATGGTTGAGTATTGACACGTAAGCGAAAATGACACCTAAGCAATGACACGTAAGCAAAAATGACACCTAAGCAGTGACACGTAGGCGAGACTGCTGAGTTGGCTGTCAACTAATGCGAATGACCATCCAAATTGGTCGTAATCGGGTAGAAAAAATATATTAAATTAATGTTATTTGCATTATGACCAATTCATGTAAGACGATTATGACCTTTCAGACAGATTTGGTCGTTATATTTTTGGGTTTAGACCCTTCAAAACAGCGAGTGACCAAATGATACAAAATGGTCATAGATCTATGACCAATATTTTCAGAGTCACTATCAAAAGGTCATAGGTTAGCATATTTCTTGTAGTGAGTGGCTGCCTAGTGGTCGGAATGGGGAGTCAGCCGCCAACCTTTGGCAGCGCGTCCCCAAACAGCTCCGCAAGACTAGATGTGTGCGGGAGGCCCTTGCTGGTGGATGGCTCGAAGACGTGCCGCCTGATCTCCCTGGTTCGGCTTTGCACGAGTTATTTGAGCTGGCAGAGCAACTTGTGGAGGTCACACTGACTGAAGGGGTGGACGACATACTGAAGTAGACTCTGGAGTCGAATGGCACATACTCCTCTAGGTCAACCTACAGGGCTATGTTTGCTGGCCAAACTGAGATGAGAGGCGCTATGCAGATTTGGCGTTCCCGAGCCCCTGCCAAGTGCAAAGTCTTCCTTTGGCTCGCCTTCAGAGGTAGATGCTGGACGGCAGATCGGCTGAGCCGCCGTGGACTCCCACATCCACCTGTGTGTGCGTTCTGCGATTAGCATGACGAGGATATCAACCACCTACTTCACGGTTGTGTTCTCGCCTGAGAAGTGTGGGCGGTCCTCGTACGACGATGTGGTGCTCCTGGCGACCCCCCAGCAGCGAGACGAGCCTAGTGGATTGGATATCGAGCATGCACCACGACAAGGATTTCTGGACGGCGACGGCCCTTACATGTTGGTGCTTGTGGTGTCACCGCAACGATATTGTGTTCGAGGGGGCGCGCCCTTCGGCCGCCATAGTGATCACGCGGATAGCTTGCGAGGCTGAGTGCTGGTGTGTAGCGGGCCTTTTCAGAGGTAGACTAGCTCTAGTGGATAGGTGGAGATGTCGCGAGTGATCCGCTAGGACACCGATGGGTGCGAGCTTAGCGTCTGTGCTAGCCGCGTGGAGTTGTAACTTGGCATCTTTGCCACTTCTTCTATGAAAACGATACAGCTTCCTATGATGTATCCTTGAAAAAAATTATGAGGTCGTGGCAAGAGCAACTGCCAAGGAGAGAGAAAGATTTGATTTTTATTTGTTGTGGCCGAGCCATACGAGTGTGGACGACGTTAAGGTTTTTTGGCTTCTAAGTCCACTCTCACAATGTTTAAAGCAGCCTATGGTCGAGCTTTGGAGGCTTATGGCCGACCCTATTTCTATATTTGAGATGCCCTTATGAATTTCCTTACTTGCTCACCGTAACTGAGGTTTTTCCCTAGTGACAGCCAACAGGAGCAAAATTGTTCATTTCTTCCCACCCGAATTTAAGTCGGACAACGCACGATGCATTGATTATTATCCTGCCACTACTACAAGACTGGCCAGCAGCGGCGAGCCAAAAAAGCCGACGAATGATGACCGAGCAGTGGATGGCGGGTGGAGGGCGACAATTAGCACCCGCTACAGGTATGTCAGGTATCAATGGGGGCATATCCTTCAACATGCCACAGTTTATTTGTCTACCAATGGTGTGCTGTGGTGCCCGCCACTGATAACTTTACAGGCCCAAGAAAACTCTGCCACGACAACATTTTTTCTTGTCATAGGAGCATTTCTTATTTGCCGCGGCAACATTTTTCACTTGATCATCACATTTGCATTGCATTATGTATATAACAACGCGGATTTTCTACCCAGGGGGTAGCTGTGCATATGCTCCCTGCCGTTGGATACAGTCCACCCGAGCTCCCTTGATAAGCCTGCCAGGAAAACAGCCGTATGCGCGCCTGACGGCCGGCACTGTCCGTGTGGCCAAGCGTTAGCAGCTGCTCCAATCGCCTCCGCAGCCGTATAGCTTTTCGAGCGCAATACTGAACGGCGCGTCGCACCGGCGTGTTTTCTTGCACAGCCACCGATAGGCATTACGCTGCGTTGGTTGTGATATTCACGCGCGAGCTAGCCGCTCGTCGTGGTGTCTTGCTCAGAAGCCCTGCGTTCTTATCGTGGCGATCCATCGCCTGCTGCATCTACGCGCTATTACTCCCTGACGCAGAAGCGTGGTGCATCGCTCCAGCGATTTTTGTGCACCAGCGCATGCACGGGGATCTAGCAAAGCAAAGATGGTGATCATCAGATTACGCGGATCAATCAGGGAGTAACACCTCACTCCATCCTTGCTCAATTCGTTTTATTGCGTGCACGGATCGAGGAAAGCGAGCCAATGCATCGTTTCCTTTGCTTCCACGGAAACCAAAATGATATGGGAATACTACAAGTACTTCAATTCAAGCTATTGGTGCACTCTGACCAAGTAATCGAGGAACCATCGATCCATATTACGGAGGAATCAGGAAATCAATGCTGCGTTGGTTGCACAGCCTCTGGGTAGAAAAATCCGCGTTGTATTACGCTGCGTTGGTTGTGATTAGGGCTGGACATAAAACTCGAATTTCGTTAAGCTTATTGAGCGCTCGGTAACTCGACTCGTTTATGCTCGACTCGTTATCTTAACGAACCGAGCCGAGCAGCAATTTTAGCTCGTTAGTATAAAACTAACGAGTTTCGTGAGCTACTTGTTAAGATCGTTAGCGTCATGGCAGCATGGCTACAAATCTATATGTTGTAGCCCATCCATCGATTAACAAGTTAGCAATATTTATTTTCATTTGAGTGTGTGAAACTACTATGAGTTTGCGAACTATTTGTTGTCGATTTGTCATTTTTAAACTACTTTTATACGTTTTATGCTGAAATCTTTTCAGATGGATTTTAAGTTTTTTTACATCTTCTTAACGAGTCTTAACGAGCTGCTCGCGAGCGCTCGTGAACGTCTAACGAACCGAGCCGAGCTTTAGTTTCAGCTCGTTATTCTTAACAAGCTTAACGATCTGAGCCTTAACGATCTCGAGGCTTAACGAGCCGAGTCTTAACGATCCGAGCAGCTCGTTAGTCCAGCCCTAGTTGTGATATTCACGCGCGAGCGAGCTGCGCGTCGTGGTGTCTTGCTCAGAAGCCCTTCGTTCTTATCGTGGCGAGTTTCCACGATAAAAAATTCAACGAGGAACGTCAAACACGCGCGGGTAAACAGTGTGACAGCATAGGGGATGCGCGCCTTATTTTTGGCGGGATTTTTTTTTAAGGGATTTTTTTTTTTGTAGGAAGCCGTGCGTGATTTCTCTCCATCCATATGGACGAAATCAGCTGCGGCAATGGCGCCGTCTGATGTTGGGACCGGCCGCAGAATGTGTGCTCTCGCTCGACGATCTGGCGTGTTCTCGTTTAGACGGCGTCGTTTCAAAACGTTTGCTTTGGAAGTGATTCTGGTACGACCGTGTGCTCCCTATATAGGATCCTATGGTTAGATGGAGGTGCGTAGCTACCCACCATGACATCCCACTATTTCCCATATAAATAGTCATATAAAACATTTAATAATGCACTCATATATTTAAATTGCATTACATTACATTACATCATGGATGAGTGTCACGACTGATAGACGGGAACGAACAGGTCGCCTTCTCCGGAATCAAAAATCCGGCCTTCAGAAGATCCCATTTAACTACCGCACCCTCCTTGGATATGGTGGTTGGACTCAGACCCGACCACATCCGTAACCTCTTATCCGGGATCGCCTCCGTCAAGATGCACACCATGAGGTCATTGAATCGTTTCTATGCTATCTTCTGCATCCCCGGGAGCCCACACTGCATCACTGGAACACTGTTGATTCAATCGAACATCGCCTCCTTGAGCATCTACCCAATCCATGTTCCTCGTAGACTCGTACATCTGCCTCATGTCCGCCGCAGAGACCCCCCTCCCACAATTCTTGCGATCCCATATGTCATTATTAGCATATAGAAAAAATTTATATATCACACACATATACACATCCATATACATGCATACACCACATTACATTGACAACAAAATAATTAAGGGTATTAATCAAACAAACAAAATATCACAAGAAAATTAATACATAAGTGCGAGGCATGTCTCATGACATGCATAATTAAAGAGTTTGCCAAGTTGTTTGAAAGGAGTCTATCTAGCGATGAGCAACATTGACAATCGATGAGAATAAGTCAGCGATGTGCTCTCTCTGCTTGTTGTTGCACTCGAGCTCCTCATTCGTCCTTCCTCTCTGCCGCGCTGTAAAACATCCTGTCCGCCCTGACGACATCCATGTTGATGTTATCCGCCATCACTTTTTTAAGGCGTGCATACTCTTGCAAGAAGTTATGTTCCTCACTCATGTTGTCTGGACCATATGATGATGGATCCATGATCTCTAAAAAGTGATCTTGCACGTACTTAGTCGTCCTTGAGAGACATGACATAGTAGCCATACCTGAAGGAGATCGGGTCATTTGATTCTAATTTGCAACATAGGTTCCTATTGAAATTGGACCTTGTATGCTTTATGCAGGTTCATTCGGAGTTATGATACTTCAAGAGAGTAGCATCCTGGACTTTCTAGAAAATAATAAGGGTTTCTCTTTAAATAGAAGAAATAAGGCCAAACATGTATTGACAACAGTGCGAATAGAGAACCAGGATCTCTTGGCTATATGGCTAAATCAGATAATTCTTAATTCTCGCAATAAAAAAAGATAATTATTCGTTGTCATCGCGTTTCTCCGGCAGGAAGCTGATGCGATCGATCATGAGGCTTCGAAAATTCGGCCACGGTAAAAAAGAATCACAAAGGTCGCTAGCATTGGCTACTAAAGGTAACCACGATGTTCGCTAGCACTGGCTACTCAAGGTAATAGCAAATACTAGGAATATATGTACGTGTCTTTTAATCATACTGGTTGAATGCTCATGCGTTGCCACATATTAATAGAAGAAATTAGATATATACATATAATGTCGAAACAATTATTCTAATATAAAAATATGTGTTGAACAAAATAGCATGTAGTTCCATCCATACAATAATAGATGCTGGTTTTTTCTTCCGCCTTTTTCCGACTCAACAATTATCCTACCACTTTAACCACCCACTTGCAAGAAGACAAAGTGGCTCCTTTTTCTATGCCCCTACTTCCCATCCATCTAGTAGTGTCGTTGTTACAAAAGTACTAAAACTATGAAATGGTCCTTATCGTATGGTGAGGGATGATGATCTATTACATGTCTGGTTTTGAAAATTAAACGGTTCTCACCTAGCACAATAGATGGTGGCGCATTAAATTTCATATTTGCAAATAATAAAAGATACATAATGTTTATATCTCATTATCCTTCGAGCACAACAAAGATAACACTTTTGGGACCACAGGAACGCATAAAAAAATGCCTTCTTACTCAAATAAATTAATTGTATATTCATGTTTATGAGCTCTATTGATGAATCCATTTGCACTTGAATTTGATGTCTACTTCCTAATGTAGTTCGGATATATTTAGCTCACTTCACACTGATTACAACATTTACAAAATTACTTTTATTTCCTAAATTAGTAATTTGAAATGATCAAATAATTGTTATCCTTGACAGAGAGGCGGTTGTGGCCATGGCCGTTGTGCGCGAGTTGGGGATGGTGCTGACAGGCGGGGGTCCGGGCGTCAGTGAGAGAGAGAGAGAGAGGGAGTGGGCGTGAGGTGCGGCTGTCATTGGATGGCTCTCGGACGGCCTTGATTAGATCGCGACATACCGCTTCAGATTAAGTGGCTGGGCCGCGGGGTTGGTTTAGGTCGGCTTAGCTGGGTCGTCAGGCCTGGCTGGCCTGGCTTCTTCTTTTTCTTTTCCTTTTTATTTTCTTTAGTTTTCTTTTCATTCCAGAATTTGAACAAATTTGAATTGGCCGAGATTAATTTCAATTCAATTCCTTTGAACTCAAGAAAATTCATATAAAAACTAGGGCTCATCTGACTCATAGGAAAAATATTTCCAGCCCTAATGGAAATTTTGAAAAATCATTTTATGCAAATGTACTTAATGTGACTGTTGAATAAATCCAAAATTTAATTAGGGTTTCTAAAATAGTCAAATTAATTCCAAAAATCATCAAAATGCAGTGAATCGTGTTATGCATATGATTATGTTCACATCCAAAATTGAAAAATCTGGGATGTGACATTGAAACATCTTTTTTTTTTCTCTTTTTCATGACACCTACTTAGTGCATGTTTTTTCTTCTTTTTATGTGACACCGTCTAGGTGCATATTTTTTATATCTCTATTTTTTGGTAGGAGCAATGATACGTCCATTTTGTATCACTATTTTTGGTTGTGAATTGCTCCTTATCAATGATATATTTCACATTTTTGCATGATTCTAATGCCCCTTTCCTCTTAATTTACATTTTTAATGGGGGAGGGGAACTACCAAAAAACTACAGAAAAGGAACAAAACATGGTCATAAAATAAATTTTTTGAAGACCAAAAAAATCCAACAAAAATATATCTGAAGGTTTCACAAGGAATAGGCCCAAGGGTGCCTGGCTCCTTCCGGGGATGTCCCTGTGGGGCTCACGCGGCCCCAACTTTCAACCACCCTTGGAGAGTGAGCAAGGGGTGCGTGGGGCTCATAGGTGTCCCCCCGGGCACCTCTTGTTCCACTGGTCCTATATTAGCTTAAAAACTTGCGATTGATTTTACGGGATTTTTGCAGCACCATCTGCAATGCGAAACGGAGGCATAGCTATTGTCACCTCTGGCAGTCTAACCTCCTAAAACTCCATCCCCCAGGAGGAGGAAATTCAAGCCATCGTCGTCATGAAAACTTTGTTCATCATTGGGATCATCATCTCCAGAAGCACCTTATATACCGTCATCCACCTTCACCCCTCGTTTTCAATCTATGAACTATTAACTTAGATCTGTTGCTGAGATTACTTTCTTGTCTTCATTATTGCTTGTAGTTGATGCCTGGAGGTATAATTGGTGAGAGATTTCTATACTCAGATTGTTAATCATATCATAATCCCTAATGATCATGATCCATATGATGTATTGTGAGTAGTCTGTGACATTCTTTAGGACATGGAATAAACGTTGTTGCTAGTAATCATGTAAAGTTGAATAAAGTTCAAAATGTTTCGATATTATATTGTGGTGTGATTCCCTAGCGGGGATGTGTGAACATCGACTGCATATCACTTCACCTTAGATGACTAAGAGGAGAGCACGGTGTGATTGTTTTGTCTATGATGGGTTGTTGGAGTGACATAAATTACCAAACCTTATGTTTATTAACTGTTGCAAACGGGTTGTTGGAATCCTAAAGTTTAGTGCCATGATTAGATGTTTTCCTAATTACTCTTCTTGTATTTGTGGATGCTTGCATAGAAGGTACCATCATAAGTGTGTATGGTGTACAAGTAAGCATAGTACATTATCTGGTTCCGCCACACAACAATTATCGAAACAATGAAAGTTAAACTCAAAGGAACTAGATGAAAACAACTTGGTGAAAAATTACCATGTGTCCTCGAGAGAGATTTGATCCTTATAAGTATACAACCGGCTCGTCGTTAGAACAATTAAGGATTGAGCTACTTGCTGCACCATTGAACTTTTGTTATAATTTATGTTCTTGCAATTATTCATTTGTTCAAACAAACCATCAAGCAATCTTTGCAGCTGTTACAGTGATTCCTTACTAGTTTCCGTCAACCAATTTCTTTTGCTCATGGTTGGGTTCGACACTATTACTTATCAAAAAGAGATACAACAGATCTCCTACACTTGTGGGTTATCAAGAATGTTTTATGGCGCCGTTGCCGGGGAGTGTAGCATTGTTGGAAAGTTGAATTTGGTAAGGAATGTAATTAATATGCTTGCTGTTTTTTATTTGTTATTTTAGTTTATTATAGAGAACCATACTTCTAATAAATTATTAGGAGGGTCGCCTATGACACCAGTATTGCTAAGAGAGAAACTCCACCTTCTGAATTTTTTTATCAAATACCTATTCATGTATCTAAGCATGTGAGAACTAACATCTATGCAGGTGATGGTACTGTCTATCTAGAAAAGCACTTGATCAAACTTACATAATTTTGTGAGCTTTTTAGACATTCAGGTTTACCTGGTCATAAAGTTAAGTACAAGTTATTTCCTTTATCTTGTACGGCAAAGCATTGGAATGGTATAGGATCTTGGATGATCCATATGAAATAGGATGGGTTGATCATAGCTATAAATTTTATTTAATGTTTTGCCCTCTTCATTTGGTACATAAGGTTAGGTATTATATTATAATTTTTAGCCTCATTCCGGAGAGAGCATGACTCAAGATTGGGGGATACTTAAATCATTAACGCTCAAATGCCCCATTTATGAATTTCTAGGAGATAATTGTTATTATTTTTATGCAATACTTCATCGTCATGACAAACAAACACTTGATATTTCTTCTACAGGTTGCTTTAATAATAAAGATTTCAATAGTAGATGGGATCTTATTGTACATAAACTTGGGAAGGCCAATCAGCTAAAGTGCACAAAACTTTGAGCAGTGATTTTGTTTTTTTTTTGTTGATAGTTCCTCGAATTTTATTTATGGACGAAAATTTGCAAGAACATAAAAGTTTTGATAGTGTATGATGTCGCAAATTTTCAGTTTTTTTATTTTGTTTTATATTTTTTTGTGAATTTACTGTTCATGAGGGGTGTGGGTACACCTAGGTGTGGACACCATCATCCTAATTTTCTGGGACATATGGAATACAAGGAATGATTTCATTCTTAACAAAATCTTCCCCACTTTATATGCTTGCAGGCGTAGGCTTAAAGCAGAGGTGTAGTTATTGGTCCACAGAGCGCACATGAAGTCTTTTGTTGCTCTCCTTGAATGGGTTCAATCTTTCAGATGATGATGATTGGGGTTTTGACTTATGCTCTTTGATGGCTATTCTCTGATTAGCTTGTATAGTTTTGCCCCTGGTTGTTCGTTTGTTGTTGTTGCTCTTTCATATTCTTTTCTTTTTCTTCCTTAGTTTTTGTACAAAAACTCTTGTATTTTATTTGAAAATGAATAAAATTACACAACAGAGTATGGTGCAAAACCTAGGATTTGAGCCCTTATATCTAGGTAGAAAACATAGCAAGCTGACCACAAGAGCAAGACTAATCTATTGAATGTTATAGGTTAAATATGTTTTATTTGGAAGCTAAATTTTTTGAATTCAAAATTCATTTGAATGATTTCAAACAATTTTTTTCCAGAATTCCCGAGAATTTTTGGAAACTGGATTTCCAGCTTCTCCCCGGAAAAAAAAAAGAATTGGAAAATTAAAACTTTGATGTCATACAATACATAAACTGCTTACCAGAGAAGGCCTTGCTAAACGTTGTGATCACACTTGTGTGTTTTGTGGTGAAAAAGAATCATTTCAACACTTGCTTTTTGACTGTTTGGCGGCTGAATGTTTGTAGGGTGTTGTTGCTGAGATGTTCAAGGAAAAAAAGGGAATATTATACAAGATGAGCGGTATCTGATCCGATTGTGATTGCAACCCTCTTCAACACAAACAAATATCTGATGAATCGGTGCAATAAAAAAATTGAAGAATTGATATGGGTGATAATGCATATATGCTCGGGCTCCTATAAATAGGTGGGCTTCCATGCTCTTGCAGGGTATCAAACATTGGTCCGATTCAGGTGGCAAGTTACATCCTTACATAGAATATACATCAGATTCAGGTGGCAAGACAATTAATGGCGGTAAGGCACAAGTAACTAATTCTGAAGTAGTAGCTCGATCCAAAATAATATCATGTAGTCAGCTCCTGGGAAATGCAATCTAATTCCATATGCTCATCCATTATCTGATTTTCAAATCCATGAATATGAACTGAACATGTTGATGCAGTCATCAGCCATGAAGATTGGTCCATGGGGTGCGAGCAACGGCTCGCCCCGCGACATCAACCAGAAAAGCATACCCATGCACCTGCGGAGCATCACGGTCCGCAGCAGCGAAGAATACGGAGGGCGCATCTACGGCTTGTCCTTCGTGTACGACGACCAGAAGGGGCAGTCCATCGTCAACACCTGGGGCTCCATGACCAAAGGAGAAGAGGAAACGGTTGGTTTGTTGATTCGTTCGCTCGCTCGCTCGCTCTCGTGTAACCTTCCAGTAATCGTATGCATGCATGTGTGGTGCAGATTGACCTCTCGGAAGACTATTATGTGAAAAAAATCAGTGGCAGCTTCGACAAGTACGGCGTGACCTCGCTCTAGATCGTAACCACGGCCGGTCGGAGGAAAATTTCGGTACCCGTCGGGGACAACGTTCAGCGTGCCGCTGCAGGAGGGAAAGGGGTGCTCAGCTTCTTCGGCCGCTCGGGCAACAGCATCACCGCGCTGGGTGTGTACGTGAGAGGGGAAAAGCAGGTCGTGAAGATGGGTGCATGGGGTCAACCCCAGGGCCGGACCACGGACATCAACCTGAAGAACCTGCCAAAGCACCTGCTGAGCGTCACCATCTATAACTCCGACCGTGTCAATGGCTTCTCCTTCGTGTACCTCGACCAGAATGGGCAGACCATCGACGTCCCCACCTGTGGCTCAGACAAGGGACTGCCGAACCAGGTTCTTTGATTCATACATCCATATGTATCATTAATGAATTGACCATGGATTCATCTCAACTCAATACATATATATGATGGATGCTGGTGGTGCAGTTTATATGGCGCAGGGAGAGTTCGTGAACTGCGTCAGTGGCACCACGGACGACTACGGCGTGACCTCGCTCACCTTCTCCACCACTAAGGAGGGCAGTACGGGCCGTACGGTAGCCCTGATGAGTCGACCAACTGGTTCAGCGTGCCGCTGCAGCAGGGCACCGGCGCCGCACTCAGCTTCTTCGGCCGCTCCTTCGGCGACTACATCGCCGCCTTCGGCATGTTACGTCGGCGCGCGCACCAGCTGAATTACCATCAACCAAGGCGGCGATGTACGTCGGCGCGCGCACCAGCTGAATTACCATTAACCAACGATCCCATCCTTCATGGATTATAGTATGTGTGTGTTGAATAAGCAGCACGGGATCCGATCACACATATATATATGCATGCACCTGCTAAGTACTCGATCCAGCATGCATGCATGTGTGTAATAAATAAATAAATAAAAGGGATGCATGCTGTACTCTTAGTACTGCGACATCTTTTTTTTATTTTTAGAAAAGAGAATTTTATTACTCCCAGTCTCTCCATCGAGTGATGCACACAGCCGAATACTAGTTTGAACAAATAAAATGCATCGAGTACTGCGACATCTAAGTTTGTACAAACAAAATGTTCCCAGAAATTAAACTATATACTAGTCGTGAACCCACGCGCAGTTGCAAGATTATATATATCGAAAATAGTGGGCTACCCACCCGGCTGGTTACGCACCCACTAGTAGCCATTAGATCCTGCTGTTTTTGATAAAGTGAGCATGGATAGATCACACGAAACTAACATGAATGATAACGCCGTGCGTAGCATGCTTGCGTTCTGTTAGTTACCACCCGCGTCCACCTACGTTTCTACTTTCCAGCCATGTGTAGCGTGCTAAAAAAACACCATTTGTGTAAGCGTTAACAAGGGCATGCGTAGTACATTCGTTAAGGCCGTCCACTATCCCGTCACTTATCTGGACCTCGCGCTGATGCACCCCACTGCTTTGGTTTTTTTCGAAATGGGAGCTTTTGCCCCAGCCTACCACTGCTTTGGTTAACTGGTCATCGAATCTGTCCTCTCAGGAAGTTCTTCGGCTAAAATGGCAACAAGGACCAACACACCGTACATGCCACCTGCAGGCACAGCCCTTTTTCTGCAGGTTAGAACGACATTTTGTTTTTTGGGCCTTTTTCAAATCACACAATAATTTTTGCTTTCCACATCCTTACCAGCTCTCACCCCTTCCTGTTTTCTGACATTGGCACACAGGTGTTCTACCTTGACAACATGCAATACGGAGAAATCTCGTTGCCTAAGGGAGCCAGGCCACGAATGGAGCTATACGACGCCCAAACTTTATCAAAACAGATCATGGCTGAGACAATTGGCCTCAGGGCATGTGCATTGGTTTAGACAACATCCGTCTGTAAAATCTGTCCACGTCACCTCTAAAAGGTAGGACTCACAGCTCATGCATCAGATCGTCTATTTGGGTGTCTATAGAACCCACGACTGCATGCAGTTAACATTAAAAAATTCCAACGATTGATAGCAAAAAAAATAAAAAAAATCAGCACTGTTCGTCTTCCTCCTCCGGTGCATCCCTGATCTCTGAATCTATTAGTTCCTAGTTCCTACAAGTAGTTTTGACCGGCCATCTATTTTCTGAGAAAAGCAAACTTGGAAGCAAGGAGTAAAAATTTGCCAAACACCAATCTGCATCTTACGGCAACTTCATCCAATCAACGCCGCAGATGTGGGCATGTACTGATGTGCTAGCTGCAGCTTCTTCCTCCTTTGAACCTACCCAAAACTTAGAGTCTCCTCATGAACAGCCGCATGTATCTTCCTCCGGCAGCAGCGCATCACCGTATTGAACAAGCTCCGGTCTGGAGGATTGGAAGACTAGGTCCGCGGAGAAAAAGGCAGTTGCAGACGCACGCGATACAACGGTAAAAGATCGACGGTAGCGGGCGATTTTTTAGCGCTACGGACCGTCTGTAATTCTACCGACGGCTTGTTTCTCTCTCTTCTTTCTCTTCCCTCCACCTCATCTAAAATCCTAGCTGACACCCCTTCTAGACAGCTGACTGGACACTTCCATTGTACATGCCCTCAGAGGACACACCCCATGCAGGATTTTCAGAGCTGGCAAGGTTAGTTTTCATTTGGTTTGCACCTGTTCTATGCTGTTGCCGATTTTCGTCCTCACATAGTCTACAGTCGAACTATCGAACACCCCAGATTTACTATCACAGATTTCTTATACACAGGCGAGACGGGACAGCGAAGTAGTTTACAGGAGGGCATTCGTACCACGAAGCCCAGCCGCAACGAACTCCAGCTCACCACAGCATAAACGAACCAGGGCAGAAACACCTACAGCAGCTCAAAATAATACCCATCCTGGAGCAAAAATCGATGTAAGTTTGCATACTTAACCGATACAATTGAGTAACACAGACTCGCGACCCGTGGAGCAATGATAAATTGTGGTGTGTACACAGCATTTTTTACACGTCTAATCACCATCACTAGTAGAAAATGAGCCTTCCATCCGGAGCTTTAGTCCCGGCCGTGTTTGGTGCCGAGACTAATGTGAGCATTAGTCCCGGTTTCAACGGTTAGGACGCCGCACGGGCACGGCCAGCTTTAGTCCCAGGTCAAACAGGACTTTTAGTCCAGGTTGGATATACTAACCGGGACTAAATGTGTTGCGGCATGGCGTGGCTGGTGCGAGCCCGTTTAGTCCCGGTCGATGTCTCCAACCGGCACTAAAGATAGACCTTTAGTCTCGGTTGGAGACACCAACAGGGACTAAAATCTTTCCTACATATCATCGTCCTGCCGGTTCGAGCTCGAGTTCATCCCATTTTTCTCATCATGTTTCCTCCCCGAGTTCGAGTTCATCACCATTTTTTTCCACGATTTGTCAAGATTGGCGGGGCCCATCTATCCAAGTGTTCTAAAAGGTTAGCAACTTCATCCTTTCATCCGTCATTGCTAGTTTAGCTCATTTCATGCTAAGTAGAGTGATTTGTGAGTTTTAGTTTGGGAGTAATTATGTGTGAGTTTATTTGATTTATATGTAATTTGAGCTCAAATTAAAGGATGATTTGTGGGTTTTAGTGCCGTTCCGTCCCCGTCCCCGTCCTCACCGCCGTCGATCGCCCGCGCCGTCCCGTCGCCGGCACCACCTTGGTGAGCCTCTTTTGTTTTTAAATCTTACTTGTATGATTTAGATAGTTACTTGTATAATTTTCTTACATGTATGATTGTTTGTTATATATAGTGCCATGGTTTTGATATCCGTCCCCGTCGGCCCTCGTCTGGTCTATGATTCGGATGTGGTATATTATCTTTTATAACTATTTGTTTCATTTCGTGTTTATGACAATTATGCTGACCAACCTGATATAGATATTTTTATTTAGGAGTTATGTGAACCGGAAATTCCAACCGATCCTCTTGTCGAGAAGTTAAATTTAGTTGAAAAATAAAACGATGATTTGAAAGAAAAATTGAAAAGAATTGAAGAAGAGAAGATGAAATTGGAGTTGTATATTGCCGATGTCGTCGATGATCACAAGATCAAGATGGATGCAATGCGCTTGAAAATTAGAAAGATTAGAAAATATGCCATTAATAAAGAGTCTTGGAATCATTAAGCTGTTGGATCAATTATTAGCTTAGTTACGATTTTGATCGCATTTGTTGTTGCATTTAAATGTTTTAGATAGTTGTATGTTAGTTTCAATGTATGTTTTAGATGCTCTAGATAGTTGTATGCTGTTTTATGAGAACTATGTATGAAAATTATGTATATATTTTTGCAATAATAACATTTAGTCACTACTCTACTTTGGTTTTATTGTGATGAACTTGTATTAATTTGGTCACTTCTCTATTCATGATGTTGTGTAATGGTTTTTGATATACTTATATAATGCAGATGAGCCGGCAATGGATGTACGATGACCGACGCTCTCACGAGTTCATTAATGGCCTGCATTATTTTATCGGTGTGACTGAGGCAAACAAGCGGAATGGTTTTATGTGTTGTCCATGTGGTGTCTGTAAGAATAAGAAGGATTAGTCTTTCTCAAAAATCCTTCACAGCCACCTGTTTCGGTCCGGTTTCATGTCCGGCTATAATTGTTGGACCAAGCACGGAGAAAGAGGGGTTATAATGGAAGACAATGAAGAAGAAGAGGATGATGACAACTATCCTAGATTCCCTGAATACGGTGGTACTACAATGGGGGAAGAAGATGAAGAAGAGGCATCAGATGAGCCCGCTGATGATCTTGGTCGGGCGATTGTTGATGCACGGAGAAACTGTGAAAGTGAAAAAAAAGAGGTTGAAGTTGGAGCGCATGTTAGAGGATCACAAAAAATTGTTGTACCCAAATTACGAAGATGGAAAGAAAAAGCTGGGTAGCACACTGGAATTGCTGTAATGGAAGGTAGAGAATGGTGTATCTGACAAGGGATTTGAAAAGTTGCTGAAATGATAAAGAAGATACTTTCAAAGGATAACGAATTGCCCGCCAGTACGTACGAAGCAAAGAAGGTTGTCTGCCCTCTAGGATTAGAGGTGCAGAAGATACATGCATGCCCTAATAACTGCGTCCTCTACCGCGGTGAGGAGTACGAGAATTTGAATGCATGCCCGGTATGCGGTGCATTGCGGTATAAGATCAGCCGAGATGACCCTGGTGATGTTGGGGGCGAGCGCCCCAGGAAGAGGGTTCCTGCCAAGGTGATGTGGTATGCTCCTATAATACCACGGTTGAAACGTTTGTTCCAAAACAAAGAGCATGCCAAGTTGTTGCGATGGCACAAAGAAGACCGTAATAAAGACGCGATGTTGAGACACCCCGCTGATGGGTCACAGTGGAGAAAAATCGAGAGAGAGTTCCCGGTCTTTGCAGATGATGCAAGAAATTTAAGGTTTGGTCTAAGTACAGATGGAATGAATCCTTTTGGGGAGCAGAGTTGCAGTCATAGCACCTGGCCTGTGACTCTATGTATCTATAACCTTCCTCCTTGGTTGTGCATGAAGCAGAAGTTCATTATGATGTCAGTACTCATCCAAGGCCCGAAACAACCCGGCAACGACATTGATGTGTATCTAAAGCCATTAGTTGAAGAAATTTTACAGTTGTTGCGCGAAAAAGGTGTACGTGTGTGGGATGAGCACAAACAGGAGGAATTTGACCTACGAGCGTTGCTGTTCGTAACCATCAATGATTGGCCTGCTCTTAGTATCCTTTCAGGACAGACAAACAAGGGATACAATGCATGCACGCACTGTTTAGGTGAGACTGAAAGTATATATTTGGATAAATGTAAGAAGAATGTGTACCCGGGGCATCGTCGATTTCTTCCGACCAGGCATCCCTCAAGAAGGAAAGGCAAGCATTTCAAAAGTGAGGCAGATCACCGGAGGAAGCCTATCCACCGCACTGGTGATGATGTATTTGGTATGGTCAAGGATTTAAAAGTAATCTTTGGAAAGGGTCCTAGCAGACAATCTGTTCCGAATGACGCTAACGGACACGCACCCATGTCGAAGAAGAAATCTATATTTTCGGAGCTACCCTATTGGAAAGTCCTAGAGGTCCGCTCTGCAATCGACGTGATGCACATGACGAAGAATCTTTGCGTGAACCTGCTAGACTTCTTGGGCCTGTATGGGAAGACAAAAGATACACCAGAAGCACGGCAGGACCAGCAACGTATGAACGAACGAGACGGCCTACATACAGAGCAGTATCAAGGTCCTGCCAGCTACGCTCTTACCAAAGAAGAGACGGAAATCTTTTTTGAATGCCTGCTCAGTATCAAGGTCCCGTCTGCCTTCTCGTCGAATATAAAGGGAATAATAAATATGGCAGAGAAAAAATTCCAAAACCTAAAGTCTCATGACTGCCACGTGCTTATGACGCAATTACTTCCAGTTGCATTGAGGGGGATTCTACCGGAAAATGTTCGAGTACCCATTGTGAAGCTATGTGCATTCCTCAATGCAATTTCTCAGAAGGTAATCGATCCAGAAATTCTACAAAAGGTTACAGAATGATGTGGTCAATGTCTTATCAGTTTCGAGTTGGTGTTCCCACCATCCTTCCTCAATATTATGACGCACCTCCTAGTTCACCTAGTCGAAGAGATTACCATACTCGGTCCTGTATTTCTACACAATATGTTCCCCTTTGAGAGGTTCATAGGAGTCTTAAAGAAATATGTTCATAACCGTGCTAGGCCAGAAGGAAGCATCTCCAAGGGCTATGGAACCGAGGAGGTCATTGAGTTTTGTGTTGACTTTATTTCTGGCCTTAAGCCGATTGGTGTTCCTCAATCGCGGCATGAGGGGAGACTGAGTCGAAAAGGCACGCTAGGAAAGAAAGCAATAATAAGTATGAACGGGCATTCTTTCACTCAAGCACACTACACAGTTCTATAAAATTTCACCTTGGTGGCTCCGTATATCGAGGAACACATGAATATTATACGCTCGAAAAACCCCAGAGCAGTCTGACTCCTGGATTAAACATGCACACATGGAGACTTTCGGCGGTTGGTTGCAAACATATCTCATGAATAACACCACTGTTGGAGATCAGCTGTACTTGTTGGCCAGGTCACCATCTTTGACTATATTGACTTTCCAAGGGTACGAGATAAATGGGAATACATTTTACACAATCGCCCAAGATAAAAAGAGCACCAACCAAAACAGTGATGTCCGCTTTGATGTAACAAACAACAATGGGCAAAAGGACACATATTATGGTTACATAGAGGAGATATGGTAACTTGACTATGGACCTTCTTTTAAGGTCCCTTTATTTAGGTGCAAATGGGTCAAGCTGACAGGAGGCGGGGTAAAGGTAAACCAGCAGGAATGACAACAGTGGATCTCAACAATCTTGGGTACAGAGACGAACCATTCGTCCTATCCAATGATGTGGCTCAGGTTTTCTATGTGAAGGACATGTCTACCAAACCGAAAAAAAAGAAAAGATAAGCAAGCAAATACATCATACGATGAGTCAAAGCGCCACATAGTTCTTTCAGGGAAAAGAAACATCGTGGGAGTGGAGGACAAGACAGACATGTCAGAAGATTATAATAAGTTTGATGAAATTCCGCCCTTCACAGTGAACACTCACTACAACATGACCCCCTTCAGCAACACATCGATGTGTTGCCATATGTCCATATAAGCATTGTAAAGGTCTACACCAACGGATTTATATGCGTTGCCGTTGGTGGCGTTGTAAGGGTCTACAACAACACAGAAAGATACGTTGGTAATCGACATGCATAAGCATTGTAAGACATCAACATGTATAAGGAGAGCCTAACAACACTTCGTATGCGTTGGTGGTACCCTACAACATTGGATTTCGAAATTTACATAACCGAACGTTGCTACATATCATGATATTTTGCATACTATGAGTACCAATCAATAGGCCAACACAGATAGTGTAGGGAGACACAATATAGTAAATAAAAATATTTCATATAATATACTGACTTTGTTTCATTACAAAGAACAAGATTTTCAAAGAATAAAAATTATATGGTACTCCACCATTAAAAAAAATTATGTTCCAAACATTGACTACGGAAATGACATTCTAAAAGAAAATGTAAAAACTATCGAACAGTATCATCCGTCTCCATCTTGCAATCAGCATCTCAACCATGCATCATCCATTTATCTTGGAAATCTACACAACAAAATAAGAGTAGGGTACCATTAGATAAAGGAAACCAACATGTTAATAAAGTAGTAACATTTAAGAGGGGGGTAATTTTCACAAGAGCGGTAACATACAAAGGTTGAAGGCCATGTGATTGTCAATCCTCCTGCGTGACCAATAATCTTGACTTTTTAGTGGTCGTATCAACTCATCGGATTTTTCTAATGTAGCATCAACACACACTGCGCATAATTGATTTCCAAATTTAACACCTTCAACGGTATATTCAGCGTTGCTACTTTGGAGTTTCTTGACCCATTAGTGCAACATTCTTGTTTGGATTTTCCAAACTCTTCAAAAATATCATACTGCCAACCTTTGACATAAAAAAGTACATGCAAAATTAATTTATGATGCATTTTGAAACCTGCGAAGAATATACATCTACCGAGTTGGCACCCGAGCAATTTGTCGCACTAGATTGTCGATTCTGCGTATGATATAGTGCAACATCAGTATGCAATAAAATAAAATAATAAGCAAACTGAAAAGGAGAAGAAAAAGATTTAGAAATTCCATGTTATGCATTAACATGCTTTGTTGCACTAGCACCTTTCGAGATGTTCATGTTCCGGTCAGCATACTAATGAGAAGATGTAAAATAATCAGAAATAATAGGAGCGAAAAACTGAATATAAGTAAGCACTCTAACTATCAGTTTTTACGCACATGTTTCACCGCTGAATCCTTAGTATGGTGTCTACACTAATTTCTACTTATCTTTTGTTTTCTAAACAAGTAAGCACTCTATGTTTCCTACACAATCAGGCTGTGCTTATCATTTGTTTCTACACAAGCTCTATATGTTTCTGCATGGCTGTTTGGTATTTATTAATTGTTTTTCTTGATATAGCCATGTTTGTTTTAGCCTTGTGCTCCCACGCTTGATTGTTTCCGCCCATGGATAAATTGCCAAAACAATTATGTTCCAAAAATAGGTAATGAACGCATATTTAGTTTTTATAATCAGTACTGAATATCTTATTAATTAGCTTGGGCATTATCACCAGTGTCATCGTGTTCGTCTTCATCCTCTTCCTCGTCACTATCAGACATCGGTCAAGCCTTCTTCACCATTACAAGATAAAGGTTGCAAATCAGATGATTCAGCATCTTTATGTGTAGTATTCTCATGTTCCTCGGCCATGTATTCATCATTGTTTTGAACAACATGTAATTTCCTGCGTGACATATCAGCTCCAGGAGGAAAACCAAAATATTAAATGAAAACCATTGCTCTCAGTTTAGGTAATGTTGCTGAAAATAAAAATAAAGAAATGTCCTAGTATTTCTGTACTCAAACATGGACACATCAGACTGATGACTGAATAGTACTATGTACATCTTAACTGAAGAAAGCTAGCCTAAGCACTCTGTACATCCTAGCAATATACATAGGGTTAACAAATTAAGTACGATTCTTTTAGCAGAGCGGTATTAATATATGCAGCTAGCTGCAACCTGTCGAGCACACTACAAATCAGGAGATGCGGCCTCATCCAACTAGCAATCCAGAGGCAAATCAATAGCGTATGCAATATGAATGAGCAGTTTGGAGTCACTAGACAATAAACATACAGAGGGAAGACACGAGAAGAATTGGGACGGAGGCAAATTATATGCAGCTAGCTGCAGCCTGCAGAGCACACTACAGATCGAGAGATGTAGCCTCATCCAACTAGCACTCCAGAGGCAAATAAATACCATATACTCCCTCCGTTCGGAAAAGGATGTCACAAAAATGAACTATAGATAGACTATTTTTGTGACATCCTTTTCCGAACGGAGAGAGTACAATATAAATAAGTATGCATTTGTATTGTTTGAGAATTGCAAAAAAAAAATCTGTCCCAGGCGATTCAAATGATTTCATGCCCCGGGTCAGAGGTGGGGATGTGGTGGATTCGGTGCTACTCGGGTCAGAGGTGAGGATGTGGCCATGGTCTAAGATGGCATCGGCGAAGACGGCAAGAAGTACCAAGAGGTCGAGCGGCGATGGAATCGTGGCCACGCGGGTCTGCGTGAGATGCGGCCGGCGGCGTAACGCATGGTGAGCGACGAAGAGAGACGTGATAGACGGATGGATCTTACAGATTCTGATAAAGGAGAGGAGACCTAGGGGAGAGCAGGCACTGACCTGCAATCGAAGAAAATGTGCGCAGAATCGCCTGCCGCCACCAGCCGGCAGAGGTCCGTGGAGATGTTAAAGAAGAGAACCCCGCCCCACGACTTGTGCTTTTTTTTCTAAAGAGAACGACTTGTGCAGGTGCGGATATTTAGAGGCAGTTACCTTGATTTTTTTCTTTACAATTTGAGTAACCCAGTTTCGCGGATTAATTTCTATGGGAGGTGGGTCACTTAACTAATACCATGCCATTCGGAACTTCTCCGCTAAAACGAGAGGAAAACGCGGGCGTAACTAGGAAACATAGAAAAGAATTGGAGGGAAATGAAAAAACGGAGGGAATAAATAGAGGGAAAGTGGGGAATACGGAAATAATGGAGGGAGATGAAAATAGTTTTCGTTCTCCACGATTATGTCGCCTGACTTTTCTCTCATATTTCTTTTTTATAAAGTTATAAGTAAACCAACTGAATTTTTTTTGGTGTATTATTAGATAAAATGCAATTTTTTTCAAAGTTGAATGAAAATTACATATCTACAAAATGCGGGGGCGTCACCACGAGCGCCTTGGCCTCCGTCCTGGGGTTGCTAGCAGGGCGTCCGTAGGGTGATCCAATTACGCATGCCTCACGAGCACCCCACCAACGCATACAGTGCAACACATGGTATTCGTTGTCGTTTCTTGAGCCGATAACGGATGGAACTACCAACGCAAATATACATAGCTACGTCGCTATTTTGCAACGCATACTTAAAGTGTTGCAAAGTATGTATTGCTATATGTGGGATCTTGTTGTAGCGACTGACCCAAGCATCCTGTTAAATAATATAGATTCTCCATGGTTACGGCACAATTATAAGCAAGGGATATACGCGAAGAAATTTTTTTATACCCAACACTAGATGGGGATGTTGGTGATGTGTAATAATGTATTAAACCTTTTATGTAACTGTGTTCTGAAAACTCAGAAAAAACTCTAAACACGGATTTTTGGTTCTCGTTCTATGAGACAGAGGACTCCATTTGCAACCAAGTGCAATAAGAATCAGACAAAAATATTGTATGTTCCAAAAGTTGTTGAGAATGTTTTCAAATATTGATATGATTTTTACAATTTTTTAAAAACTAATTTGACTTGATTTGGACAATTAAATCAATAGATATAAAAAAATTCAGAAAATAGAAAAAAGAAAAAGGAACGAGAACAAAAAAAAACCTATTCCAAAAGCCCATTTAGACCGGGTTGGCAATGCCAACCGGGACTAAAGGTCTAGTTTTGGTGCTGCGGGTCGAATTTCGCGCGCGCAATTTTCGCGGGTGGCCAGAAATACCTTTAGTCCCGGTTCTAACCACCAACAGGGACAAAAGGTCCTTCTGTCTGTCCCGGTTGGTGGACTAAATGTCCTTTACCCCTTTTTTCTAGGACTTACAGCGCAACCTTCTGTCCCGGTTGGTGGTTATAACCGGGACTAAAGGTCCTTTACCCCTTTCTTTCTAGGACTTACAGCGCAATCGGGCATCTCAGCGGCAGCAAGATCCTGCATTCGATTGTACCGGCCCATCTCAGTGGAAAAGCAGCGTGGGTTCCACGGGGGTCCGGGCTGATGATGCACTGATGGATGATGCACTGATGGCTCGCTACCCCATGGATGATATCACGGAGAGGAAAAATTGTGAGCTACATCAGTCAATGAAGAACATATCCATGAAGGTGGCGGTCGGCTTTGCTTTACCTTCTGAACCTGGAGCATCCTTCCATGGCTATCAGATTCCGGCTGGCTATGCTCGTGTCGGGTGGATGAAGTTCTGAAGTGATATGATACACTGCAGCTTGACATGCCTGCATGTGAAGGGGAGATGACACTGGGAGAAGTCACGCATGGTATCATTCTATGGAAAAAGGAATACATCGTGTTTGCAGACTCGGCGCCAAGGCCACCGACTCCTCCGAGTAGCAATCCACCTCTAAGTCCACCCCACCTCGAGAGGGACCCCAGCGAGTCCATCTCAATCTCTGGCGCGTCAGCCGACTCCGCCCACTAAGTCCCAGGGGCAAAAGCGGAAGACCACCGCTCCGTTGACTAGTACTAATCGGAAGAAAGGTACAAAGAAGAAAGGCAAGGATGAGGCTCCTGCCAAGTTAGCTTACGACATGCTGATGAGTAATGCAGAACTGTCGTGGCTACCGAAGTGAAAAGGCATTTTGCACCGGTACAACCCCAGCCAAAAGAGAAAATACCTGCGAAAACCGTTCAGCACTTTGTGGACTTACTTGAGCGACCATCGTCACATGTGGTTAATATGCCATCAGACTTTGACCGCTGTATTAAGAAGTCATATAACGAAGAGATGCAGCACACGAGAAGTAGTGCAAGCGGGAAAAATGTTCCCCAACTCAGAGAACAGGAAATACAATCGATCCCCCCGCTCAAGTTGTTTCCCGATAAGGACGTATACAACGACATTGCTAGCAACCTTGTATCAGTGTTGATCAATTAATAAGCGACACAGATATCCCCAAGGCTGATCTAGCATGGAAATTTGTCCCCGGGAAGCCTCTGGTCAGACCTGAGCAGGTCCGGCATCTACCAACACAAATGCGAAGATTGCATGAGTGGTATATGGAAGTCATAAAGGAAGAGCGAACCATGCTCAGGGTGGCAGTTAAGAAAGAGCATTACTTCGTTGAAAACGAGATATGTATTGAGGTTGAAGAATTGTTTCAGTTATACAATCAAGACGCCCTCGACAAATCTAGCGTCAGTTGCTACTATCTGTAAGTGATTTATTTCTGTAATTTAAGTCTCTAGCTCAGCTCGTTCATCGGGTGTAATTATTCTCACTATATTTTTTGTACGCTATTATGCAGAATAAAGGTTCTCGAATGCAAAAGAGGGAGAATCTATGACATTGGGTTCATTGACCCATATACCGTTAATTTTGTTACGATACAAAACCACGCCAAGGACACAGAGGCTAACTTGCTAAGGTTTTTAAAGGAACAAAATTCCAGAACAGAAATACTATTTCCTTACAATTTCAAGTGAGTGTTACTGTCTTGTACATATTCTATTTGTCCTTACTCGATGTTTAGTGTAATTTATGAGTTATGCATGCCTGCATATATAAACGTGCGCAGGTTCCACTAGATTCTGCTAATCATTAAAGTTGACGCTGGAGAAGTTGAAATCATGTACTCATTACATAAACACCCTGAAGAATACAACAACCTAGTTTTAATGTTCCAGAAGTAATTTCAATCATATCGCACTATATCGGTCTCTTTCGTTCATTTCCTGATATCAAGTAATTAATAACTCTTTTATTCATTTTCTTTGCCAGGCAGGTGTTGGAAACGGTTCATCAAGGATATTGTCGGTGAATGGAAACAAGAGCTGCGTTTTCGACGGATCCCGATAAGTAGTACTAGCTAGATCCGCGCATCTCTTTAATTTTAGTTTCAATACCATTATCATGCTTGATTATTATTTGATTGAATTATATTCTCGTAAAGTGCATGAGGCAAGAACAGGGGACTAATTTATGTGCATACTAACGTTTGCGAGTTCATTCACATGACGACCAGTGAGCGGCGCAGAGATGTAAGACAAATTGAAGTACGTAAACACTATTCACAATTTTATTTTATTACCATCAATTGTGTTGAGTTTCATTCATAATTTGTTTTATGATGATTTGATATATATACACACAACTCATATATTCATATTGATCTCCTTCTTCAAAGATCGAACGGATGCGGGAACAGCTCCTACCAAAGAACCGCCTACGACCAATTCAAGAGGAATTGGCGGGATTTTTGCTTACGGAGGTCATACCTAAAACCGGAGAATACCAATGCCGCTAATGCCTCCATGTAATTTAATGATCTCCATGTAATTAAATAGATATATATACCAAATTGTATATATATGTATGCTCGTAAGGGAAATTATATTATATATATGCATCAACGTGTACAATATGTAGTAGCGAAACATTTGTATACGAAAACTTGTTTGAAATGAAAAGAATTGAATGGAAAACACAAAATGAAAAATAATTGAATGGAAAACACAAAATGAAAAAGAATTGAATCAAAAACACAAAATCTTTAATCCCGTTGGTAACACCAACCGGCCCCCAGCGCACGACTCCAACCACGTGGAGGGCCTTTAGTCCCCGTTTGTGGCTAACCGGGACTAAAGGACGGGGCCTTTAGTCCCGATTTGGTAGTTCCGGTTGGATAACCGGACTAGAGCCCGTTCCCAACCGGGACAAGAGGCCCTTTTTCTACTAGTGTATCTCTCCCGGCTATGAATTTCTCTGTCGACAGGCAAACATGCAGATACTCCTTGTAGCAAAAGCACACAAAGCTAGGTGCTTAAAGATTATCACAAATTGCCCGCAAATCTCTAGATGAGGAGTGCGACAAGCTGGTTGATGCATTCACCAGAATCACCGTTCCCAACTCGACCCGTACACCGGCCAAAAGCCCGGCGCCGCTCACTGACACAGCAATTGAGATAGTTCAATCACCCGAGAACGATACACGCTGATCCCCTCGCCGCGGCGCCGCCCTCGTAGTGCAGGTGATTGTGCCCGCCAAGCGCCTGCCATGACGGGAACGTGCGGTTGCAGAGCGAGCAACGGTGCACCTTCGGCTCCACGACGACGGACGACGCCTTGTCGGCGACTGCCGATACTGCCTTCGCCTTGGCACCTCCTTGTCCTTGCCGCTGATCCCCTCGGCCACGGCGCTGCCCTCGTAGTTCAGACGCTTGTGCCCGCCCAGCACCTGCCCCGACGGGAACGTGGGTCACAGAGCGAGCAACGGTGCAGCTTCCCCTCCACGACGACGGAGGACGCCTCGTCGGCGCCTGCCGACGACGCAGCTGGCATCGGCGGCGTCAGCGGCTTCCAATGGCTCCTCTTGTGCCCGCCCAGCGCCTGATAGGACGCGTAAACCTTCCCGCACACAAGCACCCGTACCCCTGCACCTTCGTCGGTGCCACCACAATAGCAACGCCCACGCTCTCATCCTCGCCGCGGATGCCGCGCGCCAGCATTACGAGGCAAAGCGCCATGTACTCTCCTCGGACTCCGCTCCGCCGCCGAAGGTGCCGCTGCCACTCCCGCCACCCGACACGCGCCTATAGCGCCCTTCCTAGCGTGCCCTTCCTGAGCCATGATTCCCTTGCTATCGATTTATCTATTAATCGTTTTGATGCCGCCAGGACACGCATGCAGACCCAATATTCGTAGGTTACACATTACACGGGTATGGACTCCACCGATGACATGATCCCCTCAAAAGAGTTAATCATGTCTGTGAAAACTAACATATATGCATTCCTCCACCTCGCATGCTTGTTGGTTTGTATAACGTCGCACAGACAGATAATAGAAAGGCCTGCATGTAACGGGAGGCGGAGACGGCGTCTACTTCTCGAGGACGCTATCCAGGACAGCCCAGCCGGGTGATCTCGTACTATCTGTTAGAATTTGGGCCCAATATGGGGCAGCCCAAATAGTCAAATTCTAAAATCTCAAATGGCCCATGTGCATGGCAAGTGGTGGGAGGTGCTAAAGTTAGTCCCACATGGAAAGTTAAAGGAGAGTTGCACCACCTTATAAGGTGGAGTGTGTGCTACTTGTGTGCTTGTGAGAACAGAAGGCTCCTCTCGCGCACTCCTCCTCCGCCGCCGCTCGGTCATCTCGTCACGACGCGCCACGCCGTGGGAATGAGCTGAGCCGATGTCTATATTTTGCTGTTCGGGAAAAACGACGAGTCGTTAGCATACGCGTACAGTTTTGCCAGTTCGGGTCGCTCCTGGATCGTGGCTGCTGTATCCGACTCGAACGTGTGCGACGTGGTCAGCCCACGATGTATCCGTTAGGGTTCCCCGAGCCGCACTATATATGGCCGTGCACTGCGTGCTCCTTCACACACCGAGCCAATTTAGGTTTTGCCAACCCTTGTGCCTTGCGCCGCCACCGTAGCCTACTCCATCCCGAACGCCGGCGTGCACCGGAGGTTGGGAGAGCTGGTCTCCGGAACCAGTCGCCTTTGTGATCCTGTACGGGAGAGGGCGAATTAAGTTTTTAGGAAGCGCCTCGCGCGACTGCTCTCCGCTTCCACCACGGGTCGTCTACCGGCCGGAGCTGCGGATCGTCTCCGCAGACGTCGTCTTCTTTGACCCGTCTTCACCAACGTCGTCGTCAACAACATCACTGCTGCTTTGGGCGCGGTGAACCTGTCTGCATCGACAACTGCTTCCACTACAAACGTTCGGTACGTGCGACGTATTCCGAACTGCGTGTTTACTATGGATATGTTGGCGTATATGTCGGGGAATACTTTCTGGATTAACCCGCGGCCCAGTGCGACTTAACTTACTCGCACGATGAAGGCCCACTTGGGAACAAGCCCAATATTGAACCGCCATAAGAGAAAGATCTAGAAGACAAATCCCGGAGGACGTGAAGACCAAGTAGTCTCCGAGTAGGCCTCTGTGGATGTATTCCTTATGGGGAAGTTTCCTTTTGTAACCTAGCGAGCCTCTGTGTATATAAAGAGGACTCGCAGGACTTAGAGCGGGTCAAGCTATCAAGCCCCAAACCCTAGCTCATACGGCGAGTACCAGATCGGATCGCCTCCATTGTAACACCTCGATTATCATATCAATACCAATCTAGGGTAGGCAGGAAGTAGGTCTTTTACCTCACATTGAGGGGGCCGAACCTGGGTAAATCTGTGTTGATCTTTGTTCCTGCGATCCCAAGCTCGGAGATGCTTGACTCGCGTAATCCCACACCTACGAAGTCATCTATGACACCTGACGTGACAAACCCACGACAGTTGGCGCCCACCGTGGGGCCTGCGGTCAAGAGCGTCACGTTCCGCGCAGGATCCATGAAGGGAGCTGAAGATCTTGTTGTTGGCCGTATCATCACGGTCAATGGCACACCCCTCATCGACGATTCAAGCTGGGGGCCGGAAGCAGATTATTTGGAGACCGGCCACGTCATCCCGTTCGGATCCATCAACGTCTTCGTCGGCTTCATCGGTGGCAGGTCCGTTAGATCGGTCCAGGAAGGCGATTCAGTAGAAGAAGTCGCCGATGACGGGGAAGAATCCGTGGAAAGCATGGACTCGCAAGAGTTTGGGTCCATCATACCTGCCTTTGAAGAAAGTTGCTGGGGTTACCCACCAGAAATCACATCATCACCAGATCAAGAGATGGCACAAGTCGCGGTTTACATGGCCGGAGGAGCAGGTGCATCAGGAACTGCTGGAGAAACCGAGGCATCGGCACCCCCAAGCAACCCACTTCTTGTCCCTGTGTCAGCCACGAACGCCGCCCTCCGTGCAACAGAAATTGAGGCCGCCAGGGCCGAGCTCCTGTATGAGGTTCGAAGGATGGAAGAAGAGCGCCGCAGGCTCGATCAGATAAACCAAGGAATCCAACAGGAGCGGCAGAGAGTAGCCGCGCTGGCTGCGACTCAACAACAGGTTGACCCGCAAACACAGCTGCGCGCGACTCAACCAACAGTGGAAATCCCGCTCACTCCAGCCGCGGGACGGAATCCAGACGACTGCGGAAGGAAGGGTACCAACAAATCAAGAGACCCAGCAACAACCAAGGAGGTTTCACACCCCACAGGGCCATTACCAGAACCCTGTCGATAATATGTATGCTGCGGCTAATATCTTGACTCAGATGGTACCAACAGGCGATGACCCGGTCAATGCTGAGGCGCGGCGCGCGATTCAGATGTTAAGTACGGCAGTCCTGCAACAAGCCAATAGGGCGGAAGCCGAAGCACAGCTGCCCCTCGTACCAGCCAATCACAGGATTACGCAGAAAGAAGCGTCCAGAGCAGGCCACCAGAGGACGTGTCAGGAGTCGCACAGAGGCACAGGAGCAAGTCGCAGAAGCGCAGGCGAATGCCCATTGATGCAAAAGCGGCCCGCAGATAACCCCGCAGGCGCACCCACAGCCCTGTCCTCGCGACTCAAGGGACCGCGTGTTTCACTGAAAGATCAGATCGGAACCTTTTCCTGAAGATTTCAAAGGGCCACGCAAGGTGGCAAACTATAACGCCAGCATGGATCCAACCACTTGGCTCAACAATTACGAGATGGGCATGAGCATCCTAAACGCATCTGAAGAGATCTGCGCACGCTACCTAACATGATGCTAGAAGGAGCAGCGCACATATGGCTGCAAAATTTGCCTCCCAACTCTATAAATACTTGGGAGGAACTGAAGGATGCCTTCATTAAGAACTTCCAAGGAACTTGCAAGCGACTCTGCAATATAGAAGATTTAGAGCGTTGTGTCCAGAAGGAAGGCGAGTCAAGTCGCCATTGGATGAAAAGGGTGGCAGAAATAATACACTCCTCAGATAATATACCACCAAGCTCAGCCGTCCTGGTGATGGAGAAAAACTGCAAGTTTGAGCCGCTGATTCATAAGCTGGGTCGCATGAAGGATAAAGTCAAGAGCCTCAGCGAGGTGATGGCTGCGGCTAACAAATATGCCAGCTCAGACAAAACCAGAGACGCGTCAGACGGAGAAGAAGAGGAGGTTGCTGCAAAAGGAAAGAAAAACTCCAACAAGCCCAGCAGCAGCAAACGAGCCACAACAACACGAGTCAAAACAAACGCAAAAGCGAAGATGGTCACTCAGGGCTCGTCGCCAATGCGCGTGGAGGATTCAGAGGCCAGCGTGGAAGGGGTCGAGGATACGGCTCCCGTCCAATCAATATGCAAGAAGTTTTCAACCGGCCATGCGACCTTCATGCGACAGGTGATGGACGGCCAGCGGACCATACCAAGGCGCAATGCCATTATTACAAAAAGTGGAAAGAAGAGAGCCAACACAACGGGGGGAATTCCCATGAAGGAAACCCTAGTGCGGCTCATAACACAAACATTGGGCAGCACGGCGCGAGTAACCCCAGGCAGACGGGGCAGTATCACACAATAGTTATCGATACCTCCAAAAGAGAAGAGAAATTGAGCCGGAGAAGTCAGCAGGTGAACGCCGTGATACCAACAACACCCGCTTGGTTAAGGTGGTCAGAATACGCGGTAACCTGGAGTCGCGACGACCACCCGCCACAGGTACGGGAACCTGGCAAGTTGGCACTGGTTGTGGCACCATACGTTGCAGGATACAAGCTGACCAAAGTGCTTATGGATGGAGGAAGCAGCATTAATATCTTGTACTACGATACTTTCCAGCGTCTAGGACTCAAGGATTCCAGCCTGCAGCCCACGTCAACAGTATTTCACGGCATTGTCCCAGGAAGGTCCGCACGGCCAGTGGGGAAAATAACCCTAGGGGTAACTTTTGGAACAGAAGAGAACTTTAGAAGTGAATTCCTAAGCTTCGAAGTGTAAAATTCCAAAGCCCATATCACGCCTTGTTTGGAAGAACGGCCTTTGCTAAGTTTATGGCCAGGCCATGCTACGTGTACCTACAGTTGAAGATACCAGGACCAAAAGGGGTCATCACAGTGTACGGAGATAGAGAAAAAGCAATAGAATGTGAGAAAGGAGATGCGGCTTTCGCAGAATCCGCCTGTGCCGCGGAAGAACTAAAAGGTTATAAGTCGCAGGTGGACCCAAACGATATGAGTGTGGTTACCACGCCATCTGCCGAGCCACCAATGAAATTCAAAGCGGCCCAGGACACTAAGCAGATAAATCTTGTTCCTGGCGACTCATCCAAGCAAACTAGCATTGGAGCACACATGGAAGAAGAGCAGGAGAAGGCCCTCGTTGCTTTTCTCCAGGAAAATAAAGACATCTTCGCATGGAAGCCGTCAGATATGCCAGGGGTACCAAGAGAATTAGCAGAACATAGCCTCAAAGTGAACCCTGCGGCTAAACCAGTGAAGCAGCCACTACGGCGTTTTCATGATGACAGGAGAAAGGCAATAGGAGAGGAAATAGCTCGCTTGCTGGCTGCAGGATTCATCACAGAGGTATACCATCCGGAGTGGGTGGCAAATCCAGTATTGGTTATGAAAAAGAACGGTACGTGGCGAATGTGCGTTGATTACACCAGTCTTAACAAAGCTTGTCCAAAGGATCCATTTGCTTTGCCAAGAATCGACCAAGTAATTGATTCAACTGCTGGGTGCGAGCTGTTATGCTTTTTGGACGCCTATTCAGGCTACCATCAAATCAAGATGAAGAGGGAGACCAAGAAAAGACGTCCTTCATCACACCCTTCGGAGCTTTTTGTTACGTCAGCATGCCCTTTGGGTTGAAGAACGCAGGTGCGACTTACCAAAGATGCATTCAGAATTGCTACATGAGCAAATAGGTCGCAACGTTCATGCCTACGTGGATGATATTGTGATTAAATCGCAAGTTAGCCAGGATCTTATTGGTGATCTGGCAGAGACATTCACAAATCTCAGAAAATACAACATGAAGCTCAACCCCACAAAGTGCGTCTTCGGAGTACCAGCAGGAAAGCTATTGGGATTCATAGTATCAGAAAGAGGCATTGAGGCCAATCCTGACAAGATAAAGGCCGTGATGGATCTCCAAAAGCCAGAAAAGATAAAAGATGTACAGCGGCTTACTGGTTGCGTAGCAGCTTTGAGTCGCTTTATATCAAGATTGGGAGAGAAAGCACTACCTTTGTACAGACTGTTGAAAAAATCAGACACCTTCGTTTGGGACGCAGAGGCCGACGAAGCTCTGACAGCCTTGAAACATCAATTGACAAATGCTCCAGTTCTGGCGGCTCCAAAAGATAAAGAGCCAATGCTACTATACATAGCGGCAAATTCCCGCGCTGTGAGTGCTGTCATGGTTGTGGAGAGACAAGAACAGGAAAGGAATACCCTGTCCAGAGCCAGTATACTACGTGAGCGAAGTCCTCACAGCTTCCAAACAGCGTTACCCACAGTGGCAGAAGTTGGTGTTTGGAGTGTTCATGGCGAGTCGCAAGCTGAAGCACTACTTCCAAGAGCATCCAATAACTGTGGTGAGTTCAGCACCATTGGCAGATATCATTCGTAATCGAGAAGCTACTGGAAGAGTCGCTAAGTGGGCGATCGAGTTGGGACCACATCACATCAGCTACGAGCCGCGCACATCAATTAAGTCGCAAGCCCTTGCAGATTTTATTAACGATTGGACAGAAATCCAAGTTGCTCCTAGCATGGCAGAAACCAAATACTGGACCATGCATTTTGATGGGTCAAGACAGTTGCAAGGCTCGGGGGCTGGAGTTGTTCTGACATCTCCCAAGGGAGACAAGCTGCGGTATGTGTTACAGATACACTTCAACTGCACAAATAACGTGGCGGAGTACGAGGCACTGCTTCATGGTCTACGTATAGCAAAGGAGATGAACATCAGTCGCATACGCTGTTTTGGCGATTCAGACTTGGTGGCACAGCAGGTCTCCGGAACGTGGGACAGCAAGGACGAACATGGCTGCATATAGGAGAGAGGTGGACAGAATTGCTGGACATTTCACTGGATACCAAGTTGAACATATTGATCGGAGACAAAATGAAGCTGCGGATGCCCTGTCTCGGCTTGGATCCAACAGACAGTCAGTCCCACCCAATGTTTTCCTGGATGAACTGCACAATCCATCAGTCAAACCTCCAGCAGAATTGACATTGCAGAGCCAGAGGATGATTCAACTTTAGTCGCAGCCCTGCATGAACAGCCAGGATGGACAGAGCCATACATGGCATATTTAAGTCGCGGAGTGCTGCCGGACGATGAAATTGAGGCGCGCAAAATCATACGACGATCAAAGGCCTATACAATCATCAACAATGAATTATACAAGCGCAGCGTATCAGGAGCATTCAAAGATGTGTCTCACCAGAAGAGGGACGAAAAATCTTGCACGAAATTCATTCAGGCGATTGTGGCCATCATGCTTCGTCAAGATCTTTGGTGGCAAAGGCGTTCCGACATGGATTCTTCTGGTTAACAGCATTAGCAGATGCAGAGCAAATTGTCAGAGTGTGCGATGGATGTCAAAGATACGCTAGGCAAGATCATATGCCAGCCCAAGCACTTCGCACAATACCCATCACATGGCCTTTTGCCGTATGGGGTTTTGACATGGTAGGGCCTTTCAGACGGTCTTCAAACGGAAAAACTCACCTCTTAGTCATGGTGGACAAATTCACAAAGTGGATAGAAGCAGAACCTGTGGGAGATTGCGAGGCTGAAACAGCAGTCAAGTTCTTGAAGAAGGTCATATTCCGCTTGGTTACCCCCATAGTATCATTACAGACAATGGGAGCAACACCTCTGAAGGGGCTACACAGATATTTTGCGCAGACAATGGGATAAGATTGGACCTCACGTCAGTAGCACACCCGCAGAGCAATGGACAAGCTGAGCGAGCTAACCAGGAAATTCTCCATGGAATTAAGCCGCGCCTTATTGAAAAGGTCGAAGCATCTCCAGGATGTTGGGTGGAAGAACTGCCAGCAGTACTGTGGAGCTTGAGAACAACCCCTAACAGATCCACAGGATTTACACCATATTTCATGGTCTATGGAGCAGAAGCAGTCATGCCCAGCGATATCATACATGATTCACCAAGAGTTGCGGCTTACATCGAGACAGATAATGAGATAGCTCGGCAAGACTCGGTGGACACATTAGAAGAGGTTAGAGACTTGGCAGCATCAAGGTCAGCAGTATATCAACAAGACTTGCGACGCTATCATGCCAGACGCATCAAAACCCGCACCTTTCAAGAAGGCGACCTAGTACTGCGACTTAAACAAGATCACAAGGGAATGCATAAGCTGTCCTCTCCATGGGAAGGACCCTACATCATCAGCAAGAAGCTAAACAATGGGTCGTACTACCTGCTGGATGTAAGGGAAGAAAGCAGCGAACGCCATGATTTCGAGGATCGTCTCGAGGCACCTCGCCCTTGGAACGTCGCACACCTGCGACCGTACTATACATAAGAAAAGGCTAATCAGAGCCAAGCATCATCCTTTCCAGCTTTATAGCTGAGTATCATCACAGCCACTCAGGGCTAGAACTTCAACTTTGGTCGCCACCTAGGCGCGACCTATGCAACATCTGATCGCCACCCAGGCGCGATCGACCCTTGTATCAGAAACCGGCTGCCACCTAGGCGCGGCCGTAAACTTTGTATCATCTCTGGTCGCCACCTAGGCGCGACCGACCCCATGTATCACCATGGATCGCCACCTACGCGCGATCCAACCCTATGTATAACACTCGGTTGCCACCTAGGCGCGACCTTATGTGTCATCATAATCAAAGCTTATCATAGCTTAGCCTATCATGGCAATATCATTATGTTTCTTGGGGTCTTTGTTACCCTGAAACAGCCGATTTATTGGCAATTATCAAATTTACCTTAAGTTGGATTGCTACTCGCATTATGTGGCCAAAGTACTGGGGTGTGGCGTCAATCGAGCTTGATTGCCTATCATGGCCGCTCTCGACCCTGAACACACATATTCCTGGAAATACTGAGTCGCGCGAGTGCCCACTTAAGGATTCAGATGGCCTAACTAGAGGTCGATGTACTGCTTATAGTACGGCAACACCAATTACAATTACTTGTAACTTAACAATTGTTTTATTCATGATATCAAGTTACAGGTGATGACCTTCAGAGTTCTCTGAGAAGAATTGAGATGATTACCACATAACATCCTCTCAATCCTTGGGGGCTATACATATTATCATCAAAAATTTGAAGATAGATCGTCATCAATTTGAATACTTTCTGGATTAACCCGCGGCCCAGTGCGACTTAACTTACTCGCACGGATGAAGGCCCACTTGGGAACAAGCCCAATATTGAACCGCCATAAGGAGAAAGATCTAGAAGACAAATCCCGGAGGACGTGAAGACCAAGTAGTCTCCGAGTAGGCCTCTGTGGATGTATTCCTTATGGGGAAGTTTCCTTTTGTAACGTAGCGAGCCTCTGTGTATATAAAGAGGACTCGCAGGACTTAGAGCGGGTTAAGCTATCAAGCCCCAAACCCTAGCTTATACGGCGAGTACCAGATCGGATCGCCTCCATTGTAACACCTCGATTATCATATCAATACCAATCTAGGGTAGGCAGGAAGTAGGTCTTTTACCTCACATTGAGGGGGCCGAACCTGGGTAAATCTGTGTTGATCTTTGTTCCTGCGATCCCAAGCTCGGAGATGCTTGACTCGCGTAATCCCACACCTACGAAGTCATCTATGACACCTGACGTGACAAACCCACGACAGTATATGTTGCTGTTACTGTTCATGTTGATTAGTACGTCTAGTGTGTTCGTATTTCACATGTAGTAGCTGTTGTTGTCATGTTTAATATTCTGGAATTAATCATGGAATTATTGCCTAATTATCCAACAATCCAAAAACCTAGTTGTAGGCAATTTCGTGATTTAACTATGGCTGGTTATACCGATACAATGAAACTGGAGAAGTTCACCGGTGGTATGGGCTTTAAGAGATGGCAGATCAATTGCCAGCTCTGGCTCGAGGCCATGCAAGTGTGGGATGTTAGTAATGGTCTTCTGGAAGGAACTATATCTGAGGAAGCTCGGAATAAGTTCAAGAAAGACACTACTATCTTCCGAGGCTGCATTCTGAGTGTTCTTGATGGTCATCTATATGATGTGTATATGCACATAACAGACGGCAAAGAGCTTTGGGATGCACTGAATGCTAAATTCGGTGCAACCGATGCAGGCAGTGAACTGTATATCATGGAGAGCTTTCACGACTACAAAATGGTGAATAACCGTCGAGTGGTCGAACGGGCTCATGAGATACAGTGTACTGCGAGGGAGCTCGAACTCCTCAAGTGTGCCCTACCTGATAAGGTTGTGGCTGGATGCATTATTGCAAAGTTGCCTTCTTCATGGACTTCGCCACAGCTCTCAACCACAAGAGACAGGAGATATCGGTTGAAAGCCTGATAGCGTCTCTTGATGTTAAGGAGAAAGCTCGGGCTAAGGACACCAATGAGAGAGGTGGTGAAGGTCAGTCTAGTGCCAACATGGTGCAAAAAACCATCACCACGGAAAGAGCAAAGGGAAGAGCAAGCCTGCTTTTAATATGCCTTCCAAGACTACTTCCTTCAAGAAGAAGAAGAAGCTGAACAAATCTGAGCTAGGTTGCTATGCCTGTGGAGAGCTCGGTCACTTCTCTGTGAACTGCCCAGATCGTGCAGACAAGAAAGGGATGAAGGCCAAGACTGTCAACGTCGTGACTACTAGCAATACTGACGGGTATGGTAATTTACCGTTTGTGCTTTCAGTATTTCAATCTCCATGTTGGTGGGTTGATACGGGTGCTAATGTTCATGTGTGTGCTGAAATTTCTATGTTCACTTCTTATCAAGTCGCCTGGGATTCTTCCGTCCTAATGGGGAACGGGTCACATGCTACTGTTCGCGGTGTTGGCACGGTAGATCTGAAGTTTACTTCGGGGAAGATCGTGCAGCTGAGGAATGTGCAGCATGTCCCTACTATGAACAAGAATCTCGTTAGCAGCTCTATTCTTTGCAGAGATGGATTTAAGTTAGTTTTGGAGTCCAACAAAGTAGTAGTGTCAAAGTTTGGACAATTTATTGGTAAAGGCTATGAGTGCGAAGGCTTGTTCCGCTTTTCATTATCGGATTTTTCTAATAAGTCTGTAAACCATATTTGTGGCAATGTGGATTTGGATGCCAATGTGTGGCACTCTCGTTTATGTCATGTTAATTTTGGTTTAATGAGTAGGCTTTCCAGCATGAGTTTAATTCCTACTTTCGCCATTGCCAAAGGTTCTAAGTGCCATAGTTGTGTGCAATCTAAGCAACCTCGGAAGCCTTACACGGCGGTCGAGGAGAGACATCTGGCACCTCTAGAACTCATACATTCTGATCTGTGTGAGATGAATGGCATGTTGACAAAAGGTGGAAAGAAATATTTCATGACTTTAATCGATGATGCTACTAGGTTCTGTTATATATATTTGTTGCAAACTAAAGATGATACTTTAGACTACTTTAAAATCTATAAAGCGGAAGTACAAAATCAATTAGAAAGAAAGATCAAACGTCTTAGGTCGGATCGTGGTGGCGAGTATTTCTCCAAAATATTTGATGAATTCTGTGAGGAACACGGCATTATTCAAGAGAGGACACCTCCCTATTCGCCCCGAATCAAATGGGGTTGCCGAGAGGAAAAATCGCACGCGGACCGACTTGGTGAATGCCATGTTGGACACTGCTGGTTTATCTAAGGCATGGTGGGGGAGGCTTTGTTAACTTCGTGTCATGCCCTGAATAGAGTTCCTAACAAGAATAAAGAAAAGACACCTTACGAGGAGTGGTCTTATTTACGCACTTGGGGATGCTTGGCGAAAGTCAACGTTCCAATTCCTAAGAAACGTAAACTCGGACCAAAAACAGTGGACTGTATCTTTCTAGGCTATGCTCACCGTAGCATCTGCTATAGATTTTTAGTGGTTAAATCTAAGGTTCCTGATATGCATGTTGACACTATTCTTGAATCTCGTGATGCAACATTTTTTGAGAACATGTTTCCTATGAAGGATATGCATAGCACTGCTAGAATTTCTTCTGAGATATTTACTGAATCTAGTACATCTGTTGATCATTCTTAACAACCACATGTTAAGGAAGTCCTTGAGAAGAATGACAATGAAGCTCCCAAAAGGAGCAAGAGACAGAGGATTGAAAAATCATTTGGTGATAATTTCATTGTGTACCTTGTGGACAATCACTAGTAGAAAATAGGCCTTCCGTTCGCACCTTTAGTCCCGGCCGTGTTTGGGCCCGGGACTAATGCTCACATTAGTCCCGGTTCCAATGGCTAGGATGCTAGCCAGCTTTAGTCCCGGGTCAATCGGGACCTTTAGTCCCGGTTGGTAACCGGGACTACAGGGTTTCGGCAGGGTGCACGCCACGTGGGACCGGTGCAAGCCCCTTTAGTCCCGGTTGTTATCTCCAACCGGGACAAAAGGCCTTCCCTATATCATCTTCTTCCTGCCCGAGCATCTCCATTTTTCTGCCCAAGCCATCTTCATTTTTCTCCTTTGTTTCCTCTCTCGAGCTCGAGTTTCATCCCCATTTTTTTCCACGGTTCGTCAAGATTAGCGGTGCCCCATCAATCCAAGGGTTAGCAACTTCATCCTTTCATCTATCATTGCAAGTTTAGCCCATTTCATTGGTAGTTTAGCTCATTTCATGTTGGTAGTGCTAGCTAGGTGTTTGATGAAATGCCTAAGTTAGTTGCTAATGAAGTACTAACTTAATAGAAAAGATCCATGAAGGTAATAGTAAATGGGATGAATATTTGATAATTACGTGGGAGTTTATTTGTTTTATATGCAATTTTAGCTCAAATTAAAGTATGATTTGTGGGTTTTAGTGTCGTCCCGTCCCCGTCCCCGTCCACACCGCTATCGATTGCCCGCGCCGTCCCGTCGCCGGCACCACCTTGGTGAGCCTCTTGTTCTTAAAAAAATCTTACTTGTATGATTTAGATGCATAGTTACTTGTATAATTTTCTTACTTGTATGATTGTTTGTTATGTATAGTGCCATGGTTTTGATATCCGGCCCCATCGGCCCTCGCCCGGTCTATGATTCGGATGTGGTATATATATTATCTTTTATAACTATTTGTTTCATTTCGTGTTTATGACAATTATGCCGACCGACACTTGACATAGATATTTTTATCTAGGAGGTATGTGAACTGGAATTTCCAACCGACCCTCTTGTCGAGAAGTTAAATTTAGTTGAAAAAGAAAATGATGATTTGAACGAAAAATTGAAAAGAATTGAAGAATAGAAGATGAAATTGGAGTTGTATCTTGCCGATGTCGTCGATGATCACAAGATCAAGATGGATGCAATGCGCTTGAAAATTAGAAAGATTAGAAAATATGCCATTAATAAAGAGGCTTGGTATCATTATGATGTTGGATCAATTGTTAACTTAGTTGCGATTTTGATCGCAATTGTTGTTGCATTTAAATGTTTTTGATAGTTGTATGTTAGTTTCAATGTATCTTTTAGATGCTCTAGATAGTTGTATGTTGTTTTGTGAGAACCATGTATGAACTTTATGTGTATATTTTTGCAGTAATAATATTTGTTCTCTACTCTACTTTGGTTTAATGTGATGAATTTGTATTAATTTGTTCACTTCTCTATTCATGATGTAGTGTAATGGTTTTTGATATACTTATATAATGCAGATGAGCCAGCAATGGATATACGGTGACCGATCCTCTCCCGAGTTCATTAATGGCCTGCATAAGTTTCTCGAGGTGGCTGAGGCAAACAAGCGGAATGGTTTTATTTGTTGTCCATGTGATGTCTGTAGGAATACGAAGGATTACTCTTCCGCAAAAACCCTTCACAGCCACCTGCTTCGGTCCGGTTTCATGTCCGGCAATAATTGTTGGACCAGGCATGGAGAAAGAGGGGTTATAATGGAAGACAATGAAGAAGAAGAGGATGATGAAAACTATTTTAGGTTCCCTGAAATGGGGGAAGAAGATGAAGAAGAGGCATCAGATGAGACCGCTGATGATCTTGGTCGGGCCATTGTTGATGCACCGAGAAACTGCGAAAGTGAAAAGGAGAGGTTGTAGTTGGAGCGCATGTTAGAGGATCACAAAAACTGTTGTACCCAAATTGCGAAGATGGCAAGAAAAAACTGCGTAGCACACTGGAATTGCTGCAATGGAAGGTAGAGAATGGTGTATCTAACAAGGGATTTGAAAAGTTGCTAAAAATATTAAAGGAGATGCTTCCAAAGGATAACGAATTGCCTGCTAGTACATACGAAGCAAAAAAGATTATCTGCCCTCTAGGATTAGAGGTGCAGAAGATACATGCATGCATTAATGACTGCATCCTCTACCGCGGTGACGAGTACGAGAATTTGAATGCATGCCCGGTATGCGGTGCATTGCAATATAAGATCAGCCGAGATGACCTTGGTGATGTTGAGGGCGAGATCCCCAGGAAGAGAGTTCCTGCCAAGGTGATGTGGTATGCTCCTATAATACCACAGTTGAAACGTTTGTTCAGAAACAAAGAGCATGCCAAGTTATTGCGATGGCACAAAGAAGAACGTAAGAAAGATGCGATGTTGAGACACCCGCTGATGGGTCGCAGTGGAGAAAAATCGATAGAGAGTTCTCGACCTTTGCAGATGATGCAAGGAACTTAAGGTTTGGTCTATGTACAGATGGCATGAATCCTTTTGGGGAGCAGAGCTGCAGTCATAGCACCAGGCCTATGACTCTAAGTATCTATAACCTTCCTCCTTGGTTGTGCATGAAGCGGAAGTTCATTATGATGCCAGTGCTCATCCAAGGCCCGAGGCAACCCGGGAACGACATTGATGTGTACCTAAGGCCATTAGTTGAAGAACTTTTACAGTTGTGGCGTGACGAAGTTGTACGTGTGTGGGATGAGCACAAACAGGAGGAATTTGACCTACGAGCACTGCTGTTCGTAACCATCAATGATTGGCCTGCTCTTAGTAACCTTTCAGGACAGATAACACAAGGGATACAATGCATGCACGCACTGTTTAGATGAGACTGAATGTATATATTTGGATAAATGTAAGAAGAATGTGTACCCGGGGCATCGTCGATTTCTTCCAATCGAGCATCCCTTAAGAAAGAAAGGCAAGCATTTCAAAGGTGAGGCAGATCACCGGAGGAAGCCTATCGACCGTACTGGTGATGATGTACTTGGTATGGTCAATGATTTAAAAGTAATCTTTGGAAAGGATCCAGGCAGACAATCTGTTCCGAACGACGCTAACGGACACGCACCCATGTGGAAGAAGAAATCCATATTTTGGGAGCTACCCTATTGGAAAGTCCTAGAGGTCCGCTCTTCAATCGATGTGATGCACGTGATGAAAAATCTTTGCGTGAACCTGCTAGCCTTCTTGGGCATGTATGGGAAGACAAAATACACCGGAAGCACGGCAGGACCAGCAACGTATGAACGAACAAGACGGCCTGCATCCAGAGAAGTATCAAGGTCCTGCCAGCTACGCTCTTACCAAAGAAGAGAAGGAAATCTTTTTTGAAGTCCTGAGCAGTATCAAGGTCCCGTCTGGCTTCTCGTCGAATATAAAGGGAATAATAAATATGGCAGAGAAAAAATTCCAAAACCTAAAGTCTCATGACTTCCACGTGCTTATGACGCAATTACTTCCGGTTGCATTGAGGGGGATTCTACCGGAAAATATTCGAGTACCCATTGTGAAGCTATGTACATTCCTCAATGCAATTTCTCGGAAGGTAATCAATCCAGAAATTCCACGAAGGTTACAGAATGATGTGGTCCAATGTCTTGTCAGCTTCGAGTTGGTGTTCCCACCATCCTTCTTCAATATTATGACGCACCTCCTAGTTCACCTAGTCGAAGAGATTAGCATTCTCGATCCTGTATTTCTACACAATATGTTCCCCTTCGAGAGGTTCATGGGAGTCCTGAAGAAATATGTTCATAACCATGCTAGGCTAGAAGGAAGCATCTCCAAGGGCTATGGAACAGAGGAGCTCATTGAGTTTTGTGTTGAATTTCTTCCTGACCTTAATCCGGTTGGTGTTCCTCAATCACGGCATGAGGGGAGACTGAGTGGAAAAGGCATGCTAGGAAAGAAAGCAATATTAAATATGGACGGGCATTCTTTCACTCCAGCACACTACACAGTTCTACAAAATTCCACCTTAGTGGCTCCGTATATCGAGTAACACATGAATATTGTACGATCCAAAAACCCGGAGCAGCATGAGTCCTGGATTAAACGTGAACACATGGCGACTTTCGGCGGTTGGTTGCAAAGACATCTCATGAATAATACCACTGTTGGAGATCAGCTGTACTTGTTGGCCATGTCACCATCTTCGACTATATTGACTTTCCAAGGGTATGAGATAAATGGGAATACATTTTACACGATCGGCCAAGATAAAAAGAGTACCAACCAAAACAGTGGTGTCCGCTTTGATGCAACAAACAACAATGGGCAAAAGGACACATATTATGGTTACATAGAGGAGATATGGGAACTTGACTATGGACCTTCTTTTAAGATCCCTTTGTTTCGGTGCAAATGGGTCAAGCTGACAGGAGGCGGGGTAAAGGTAGACCAGCAGTACGAGATGACAATAGTGGATCTCAACAATCTTGGGTACAGAGACGAACCATTCATCCTAGCCAATTATGTGGCTCAGGTTTTCTATGTGAAGGACATGTCTACCAAACCGAAAAAAAGAAAAGATAAGCAAGCAAATACATCATACGATGAGCCAAAGCGCCACATAGTTCTTTCATGGAAAAGAAACATTGTGGGAGTGGAGGACAAGATAGACATGTCAGAAGATTACAATAAGTTTGATGAAATTCCGCCCTTCACAATGAACACTGACCCAAGCATCCCGTTAACTAATGAAGATTCTCCATGGTTACGGCGCAATCATAAACAAGGGACACACGAGAAGAAAAAGTTTTATACCCCAACACTAGATAGGGATGTTGGTGATGTGTAATAATGTGTTAAACCTTTTATGTATATTTGTTCTGAAAACTCAGAAGAAAACTCTTAACACTGATTTTTGGTTCTGCTTCTATGAGACAGAGGACTCCATTTGCAACCAAATGCAACTAGAATCACTAATTTTTACAAATTGAGAATGTTTTCAAATATAGATACGATTTTTACAAATATTGGATGTTCCAAAAGTTGTTGGGGATGTTTTCAAATATAGATATGATTTTTACAAATTTTTAGAAACTAATTTGACTTGATTTGGACAATTAAATCAATAGATATAAAAGAAATCATAAAATAGAAAAAGAAAAAGGAACGAGAAGAAAAAAAACCTATTCCAAAATGAGACAGAGAAATAACTCAAAAATATTGGATGTTCCAAAAGTTGTTGAGGATGTTTTCAAATATAGATATGATTTTTACAAATTTTTAGAAACTAATTTGACTTGATTTGGACAATTAAATCAATAGATATAAAATAAATCAGAAAATAGAAAAGAAAAAGGAACGAGAAAAAAAAACCTATTCCAAAATGGGACAGAGAAATAACTAAAAAATATTGGATGTTGCAAAAGTTGTTGAGGATGTTTTCAAATATAGATATGATTTTTACAAATTTTTAGAAACTAATTTGACTTCATTTGGACAATTAAATCAATAGAGATAAAAGAAAACAGAAAAACAGAAAAAGGAAAAATAAACCTATTCAAAAGCCCATTTAGACACGGTTGGCAATGCCAACCGGGACTAAAGGTGGGCTTTGTGCGCGAAATTTCCCGGGCGGCCCAAAATTCCTTTAGTCCCGGTTGGTGGTTGGAACCGGGACTAAAGATACCACCTTTAGTCCCGGTTGGTGCCACGAACCGGGTAGTCCCGGTTCGTGGTACCAACCGGGACTAAAGCCTTTTTCTATGACTTAGATCTATCCGCATCCCCGATCGACCCCCATCTTCTTCGTTTCATCTGCAGGTACCTCTCGCACGCCGAAGCGCCGCCGCCCGACTGCGCACGAGGTCACGCCGAAGCGCCGCCGCCCGACGAATCGGAGAGTACACGAGCTCCGCCGCGATCCCCTCTACCTCCTCCGCGAGTCACAAGTGCTGGGACGCTTGGGACGCGCCAAATCGCGTCATCTTCCCCAACTCCGGCTGAGAGCCGTTGCCGCTCGATCCACTCCGCCTGACCTCCCCGAGCGTTCCTTCAACTTCGTGGTGAGCTCCTGGTCCTCCTGGACCCCTTCCTCCTCTCCCTCCTGCTCTAGTTCATGCTCGCCACGTTGTCCTATGGACTAATTCATGAGACTACAAAAATTTAAGTATAAATCAAAATATATTACATTCATAGACAGAATATCTATAGAATGCACTGGAACAAATTAAATATTCATGAGATACATTCATTGATATGTTAAGTAAATAGGGGTATTTGATTTCAATACTCTCTCACTCTAGAAAGAGATGGTAACAAAATTGAGTAGAATTTTAGTTGGAGCAGAAGTACATATGACCAAAAAATAGTTGAAGAAAATTGAATATAATTGAAATGTATCACATGCCTATTATAATAATTTATGAAAATTATTTGAGTTTCATTATGACCAGAACTTTATAATTTTCCTAATTAATTTAATGTATCGACACACTATAATAACTTATGCTTCGATACGACATTAGATTAGAATTTAAGAAATGATCTTGTCGACATCGACAAAAATGGTTGAGAGAGAAGATACATTGTCCATATAGTGATTCAAGAGAAGGTGGCCTTATTGTGTATATGAAGATGAATATTGGCATACCACTTATCATATTACATTTGGTTTGTAGTTAAGCTATGGACGCTCGCGACAGCGACGACGGTGAAGAGTTAATATTCAAGATGATAAATGAAGGTAGAGAAGGTGGAGAAGATGCCGGTGGAGAAGGTGGAGAAGATTACAGCTCACAATTTTTGAACGACTCCGGTGAGGGAGCTGAGCTAGAACCAAGAGTCGAAGGGCCCTTAACAAATTCCGGCGAGGTATATTAAGCCTCTGTTGATCACTAGATGCATTAATTGATTTGTATCGCACTTATTCACGAATCTTTCTTCTTTTAGCCCTCCGGATCGAGCTAATCTGATAAAAGGCAACGAGGCCCAACCAAAAAGTTGCCTGATCATGCAAGGTTGGCGATCGACAAAGTCGCTGAAGATGGCGAACCACTCCCAAAGAGAACGTTCGTAAATTTATAAGTCAATGCGGAGTTATTGTTAAGGACACCATCCCGATCACCACTCGAGAATGGAATAAGCCAAAGGTAGACGATGGAGTTAGTTATGTCGACCAAAGATCCAAAGATGAGCTTTGGAATACGCTCATGTCACATTTCAACCTTCCGCCAGATCTCGACGATGCCATGAAGAAGAAAGTCAAGGCGTGGGCTCTTAAGAAGATGGCCACACAATTCCAGACCTTCAAGAAAAAATTATATAGTGAATATAAGAAAAATGGAACTCCAACATTCACTGGAGCACTAGAGAAGATAAAAGATCACTGGGACGCATTTGTGGCATACAAGGATTCATTTGAAGCTCTGGCAAGGCCGGCAAAAAATAAGGAAAATGCAGCGAAAAAGAAATATCACCATACTATGGGGACAGGTGGCTACAAGACTGCCGTGCCTAAGTGGGAAAAAATGATGCCGACCTGATTGCTAAAGGGTTCACTCCAGCTACAGTGGATTGGCCCGAGAGGTCCAGGCAGTGGTGGTATGGACATGGGGGATCATTGTACCCACAGACAGGGGAGATGGTTGTAAGGGAAGAAATTCAAACACCCTCCAAAGAGCTTGTTACAGCAATAAACGATGTTCGGGAGGGAAAATTCTAGCCCGAGAGAGAGAACGATGAGCTGACATGCGCCCTCGGAAACAAAGAACATGTAGGAGGAACACGAGGCAAAGGTGCCGGTGTCACGTGTGAAGGGGTTCGTAGCAAAAAAAAATCTAACTAACGTACGCTAAAAACTTAGCCAAGGATCTATCTATTAGTAATGCGGTAACGAGGAGGTTTCGGTAACATACCCTTGTAGACCGAAAGGCGGGGATTACGCTCCTGCACAAGCGTTGTTGAGGAAGACGACATAGCCGACCTCAAGGTCGTGAAGATCTTGGCGTGGCAATGACGACCTTGGCGTGACAAAGAAGCTCCTGGCGCCGCAAGTGCAGCACCCCCGAGGACTCGCACACGTACGGTGCTTGACGACGACTCCCGGTCTCTCCGATCCAGCCGAGATTGTGGAAGTAGATCTTTTTGGTGGAATCCCTGCAGCACGACGGTGTACTGCGGGAAGTAGTCTCTCACGTACGTAGCCCTTACTTGGGGTCACGGACTACGAGAGAGGAAGAGGGAGGAAGTGCATGGAGGGGGACGCCTCAATGTTGAGAATTAATTAATTCCAGATAATTAATATGCCCCACTATTTATTAGGGGAGAGGGGTTGTCCCTCTCCCTAGCCCCCCATGTGGGACTAAACAAAAGAGAGGGAGGAGGGGGTGCGCCGGCCACCAGGGCCCAGCCGCACCCCTTCCCTAGCCGCATGGGCCCTAGGGCCCATCAAGTGGGGCGGCTCCCCCCTCATGTGCTTTCCCTCCGGGGTTGGCCCATATAGGAGGGCTGCCCCTATTTTATCTTTTATTTATTATTAAATTGATATGTAAATATAATTAATTCGTTAATTAATATATTTACATATTATTTATTTCCCGTGGCTCCGGTACTCCTTCCGGACCATTCCGAACATCCTTCGGTCTTCCCCGGAACCCTTCCGGTTTCTCTTCTCTTTACTTCTATGATTCCGATGTTTCCAAAACGATCTCCGAGCATCGTCAAACTCTTAAGTGTGTTACCCTACGGTTCGAGAATACTCCAGACATGGTCGAGACCCCTCTCCAACCAATGATCATTAGCGGGACCTGGATGTCCATAATGACCCCTGTGCATTCCACGAATAAATGTCGTTGAACCATGAACACAGATGCCTATTCCTTTTGTTTACTTCGATACATGTCTTGTCCAAGATCTGATCGCTAACATCTCCATGTTTTGTTCAATCTTGTTACCGACAAGAGTTCCTTAACTCGTTACGTGATATTCCATCCCCATGACCTAGTCATACGCTGCGCAGCTTTATGGATGTAATCTCACCGAGTGGGCCCTGAGTATCTCTCCGGCACGTGGATGAACAAATCCCGCTCTTGATCCATATGCCTCAACCCACCCCTTTGGAATACCCGAGGTACACCTTTATGATCGCCCTGTTATGGTGTGATGGTTGATGCACTCAAGGCAACCTCCGGTGATAGTGATTAATATGATCTCACGGTCTGAGGATTAGGTTCCCATATTTCCTAACTATTACAATAGTGAACTTTGTGACACGACCGTGTTGCAATGCTTACGTTGGGAATGTCCATCATCTCATTCATCTAATGAAATGACCTCATTGTCAAATGACATTAATGTCCATGATCGGGAAATCTCGATCATCTGTTGACCAATGAACTAGTTTGTATAGAGGCTCACTAGGGACCCAGATTTGTTTAATACCACATGTGTATTAACAATTCCGATTAATACAGTTATAGCATGGTATAAAAACTTATTATAAACTTAATGAGATATGACAATAAATACTCATTATTTATTTGCCTCTAGGGCATATCTCCAACAGTCTCCCACTTGCACTAGAGTACAAATAAACTAGCTGCATTTTACTACTTAATCATAACACCTTATCTCATAAGTGCTTCTGATCATGCTTGCTCGTGGAAGAGGTTTTGTCAACGACATGTAGCATACAGTTCCGTACATTCTATGCGAATCATTGATGTCACCTTTTTTGACATCATTCCATTATCATGATAACATTCTAGTATATCTATATATTTGGTAACTAAGTGAGACTTTTGTTTCCCAGTGCCTACTATCACTCTTGATCAGTTAAGTGCACCAGAAACACACTTAGTCGGAGAACGGACTTTCTCTACCCAATATATTATACTTATTCTTTTCGAAGCATTCATATACTTCTATATCAATGTAGATTTTGACAGCATACTGCACATCAGTTTGATGTTTCAACCACGCTTCTTTCAACTTTTGGTCTTTTCAATCATCTAGGATGGTGTTTACACTTTCTAACGTAACATTTACTGTTGAGTTCACCATCCTTTACATATTTGAAATATATCCTTAGTTTTCTCTAAACACATAAAGATATATCTAACTTCATATTTAGCGAATTTCATCAAAATTCACCTCAGCACCTGTTCTTCTCACAAGAACATGGGTCACATCATGTCGAACACGTAACATGGTTTTTTTTATATGTTGCCACCTATGGCTTGCGCATAGAAATGCAACCTATCTTATAACCATTGTTATTATGTAGAGATTATCTAAATGTTTATCTAGATTTTCAAGAACTTCTTTCTTGGCTTGTTCCATTCTGACTCTTCAGAATCTGATCTAGAAAAACATCTCGACTTTTAATGTTTATTTAAACTTCTAGATCTATCTAATAGATCTCAATGTTTTAACTTATTTACAACTTCATCACCTTCCCATAATTACTCCTAATTAATTTCACTAGTACCATCCATAATACGTCAACCACACATAAGGGTATGATTAAACTCCCACTCAAATATGTCAGTCACATATATAAGAGTATGATTAAACTCCCACTCAAATATGTCAGTCACATATAAGACCATGTAGCTTACTAAGCTCCCACTCAAAAATAAGTCATCTACATATTAGATTAGGCAAGTCGTTCAGCTCCCACTCAGTTTCATACAAGTCCTTTCGATATTTTGACTAATTCCAAAATCCTTGATCATCTATCAAGTCGAAAATTCAAGCTACGACGTACTAGTACTTTGCTAATACAAATCCAACAGACTCAAGCATATCTACACTTATGTAGTTAACATTTTGATTTTGTCCAAGACAATCTTCAGGACAAATCTAGCTTTATGTTTTTAAAGTTTCATTCCTTCCATATAACTTTTATAAGGAAGATTAAGTAATCTCTTTTACTTAATGAGATTTAAGTATCATTTACCTTGTAACCTCAAATGTAACTTAAATTATAGGATTTATGACTCTCAGTCATTTTTCGTGCTTGGGATTTTCTTTGTAGTTTGTAGGTGCATCATGTTCTAATAACATGACTTGCAAATCATGAATATTAATCTGTAACCTGACAGAGAAAAACTCTTTATTGAAATACTATGATCTCTATCATCAATTTCATTTCCACTTGCAGAGTTTTGTTTCCAGAACACATTCCGTTGTGCTACTCAACGTTTTATGGATACAAGGTCAACTACCTTGTTCAAGCTTTCACTTTCTTCCAATAACACTTTCTTGGAAAAACTCATTTCTCGTAAAACACCAAATTAGCAACACAAGTTTTGCCTTTATTGGTATTCGGTTATGGAAGGCATGTTCATAACTTTTATGAATATTCTACAAAGAATCATTCGTCTATAGTTTCGGATTATCATATAATTCTGGAAACCAAGACATTTCATAACTCATATGTTGTCGTTTCTACGAACTTTAGATGAAACCTTTTCTAAAACGAGTTTTTACTATTTGAATGAATCACTCTAAATAACGTTAACCTTTTCTAAGAGATAATTTAAGACCACACTTTATCCAAATAGAGTATGCTTATAATGCTTATATACATATCAACACATTGATGTGTATTTAAGTATCATAATTTGTGGAAGGAGTTTTCACAAGTCTTTATGCTAAAACATAAGTCAAATACATGTCACTTTGATCAAATCACAGAGACCTGATTTTCTTGTTAGTTTAGTACACACCTTCACTCTGAAAACTCCTTGATCCTATTGGACGATTTCAGACAAGTGCTTCATTTAGTAAATACGCTTATTTACTTAGAATTATTATGAAGGTTCCAATAATAATGATATCCACTACTTGTTGAATTAATCATCGTGTATGATATTTCAACCAATCTCTTTTCATATTGACCTATCAATATGCAGAGGTTTTAATCATCTTGTCTTATTAGACATGGCTTGTATATGTCAATAGATCAAAGTATCTATAGATATCTTACAACGCCAACATGACTAAAAATTGATAGTGTCGTTCTTTGAAACGATGTCATTATTAACTTTGGATATTTTTCAGCATTTCTGTGTTTTATAAATGTCTAATGCGTTACCATTGAGATTATCATGAGAATAATTTATTCGCAATCGAAATGTGACCATAAAAAGAATTTATTCATAATAATAGAACAACTGACTTGTTTCCTTACGTATATGAATAAATGTCTTGCGATACAAGACATACCAAATAAAGATCACACTCAAACTGATTACAAAAACTCTTATTCAAATCCACTAATCAAAATCGATAACTGTAGAGGGAGAACGTCTTCGGCCATCAACTATCTTGCTTGCCATCAACGTGCACCGTCACCTCATCTCTCCCAAGTCACTCTGGAGCAGCAGGTCATGTTTTCATAAAACAGAATAAGCATCAAATACTTTAAAACTGCAACAAGTGTTTGTAAGATAAAACATTTATAACTTGTATATCAAATATACCTTCTCCGTCGATGATCTCCCCTGCTATGGGCTCTACCTATAGAGTTCTCAACAGGCTCATGAACACAATAAAGGTGAGTGATTCACCTCTCATGACATAGCCTTAGATGTGGACTTGGTAGCTGTGAGGAAGCGAGCGCAACACCCCATCTATCGCCAAGGCATCTGACATCCAGTAGTCCAAGTCAACTGTGAGGCACCTATGTATGTCGTACATCATCCTCAAGTGACTCTCTAAGCAGGTGTTTTCTTCCATCTTGGTTGAAAGAAAAGTGTTCAGATGCTCATACTTCATCAGCCTGATCTTCTCTATGAACATTGCTCTAAGTTCATCAACCATCTCATATGGCCTGGTGTTCTTGAAACATGATTTCAACTGAGGCACCATGCAGCAAGTCATGAGGCATTGAACAACAACAGAAGTATCACGGCAATCATGATAATCATCATCATCTTCCTCGCTGGCGAAGTCTCCTGGTTCATCTCCTAGCGGTTCGTCTATTATGTAGAGTATGTCATTATTGCCGAGGATATTCCTCAGGTCTTGGTACTAGTCAATGAAGTTAGATCCATCGGTTTCAAGTTCCGGACCGCGGAGGAACGGGCCAAATTCAAAATTCTTGAAGGGGTAAGACATGATCTACAGAGATATTCGCAAGAACATTAAGACTAAGTTTATAAAAATGAGTTCAGTTCATAATCAAATTATTAAGTGAACTCCACTAAGAATATCATCCCTAAAAATATCATAGCGATTACATGACCCTAATTCGCTATACCACCCCGATCATCACAGCCGGTGGCATAGTTGCAAAGGTGGACATCGAAATGTCGATCACGTCATTCATGTGACTCATGCTTGATCTTTCGATCACACGTGTTACGAGACCATGTCTGTACATGCCAGGCTTGCCAATCTAACCTTAGTGTATTTGTAGTGCAACGTGACTTACACCCACTGTATGCGAACGCTGAGATGTGTAACACCCGATCGTCACGGCATGCTTCATAACGGAGAACCTTCTTGGTGGTGCACACTAAGGGAGAACACAATTTTGGTATTAAGTTTAGGGGATCACCTTATAGTTCTACCGTCGTGTATCTAATACTAGCAAACAATAAGATGCACACAACACAATAACATCAAATGTAGTAAAGTGCGATATGATATGGTCTTGCGCCTTGATCTCCATCGTGCACCCCGGCATGGCGCCAAGTCCACGGCGCCTCGTTCGCAGCAGTGGAACATGGGGTTCCCCTAGTACTGCCAAAGTGGGTCCACCCAATGTGGGCCCAAGATGAAGATGGACAAGACCAAGACTCAAGTCAAGCTGGCGGGTTCACCGTCAAGACACGCATGGCCTACATCGACTAAGGGCTCCGGTCCTGGGGACCTTCCGGGTCCCCAAACCAAGCAAGAAGGCCAGGAAGGACCCGAGAGCCCGAGTCCCGGCAGGAGGCCAGGCTCCCTCTCGGGTACCACCCCGCGTCCCTGTGGATAAGCTCTCCACCTCACCACGGAAGACTTGGGAAGCAAGGCGAAGGCAGCGCGGGCGGGAAGCACGCCCGCGTGGTGGTGTCAGCTCCTGTCCACCCGAGGCGGACGCTCCCACTTAACCCAGAGGAGACGCTAGGCTGAGGAGAGGCCACGTCTCCCCCTAAACTAGATGAGGAGGGTCCTTCACCCCAAAGGACCCTCACACCCCTCACGTGACCATGTAGCAACCCCTTAGCCTATAAAAGGAGGACCAAGGCATGGAGGAGGGGGAGGTCAAACCAAGGACGAACACAAGCTAGTGCCAGAGCAAGACTAGACTAGGGCTGTCAAGGTAGAGAGGAAGGTGATCTCCTCCGGGTCAGGATCTGTCCTTCTTCTACCTCTAGCAAAAACTCTTCCAGGTACCCTGCCCGGGAGGTTCCATTGTAAGCTACACTATGAAGAACCCATCAATCCAGACATGCAGGAGTAGGGCTGTTAGCCTCCGGGTGGCCTGAACCTGGGTAGCTCCTTGTGTCCCTTTGCTTGCATGCTTTGATCGTGGAGAGGAGAGCTTGATCTAGACTCCGCCCGAGAAGACGAATCTCAGCCTCCTTCGCGCCTCGTGCCGAACCTAAAAGGGGGTATCCTATACTCCCGGTGTCCGTGCAATGAGACACGACATCTGGCGCGCCAGGTAGGGGGCGCAAGCGCTGGATTCATCTTCTTCTTCGTTGACCTCGCTCAACGCCAAGTTCATCGTCAAGTTCATCGTCAGGTTCTGCATCGAGCTTTTAGTCCGTGACAAGATCTGCTCCAAGACCCTCAGCGTCTTCGGAGCAGCGTTGGCTTCGGCTCTCGCGAGAGCGGTGCCGAATCCGACGTCCAAGATGACAAAGAAGAGAAAGGGAAAGGCAGCCTTGAGTTCCTGCGGTACCCCGGCCTTGGCTTCGTTCTTGACGAGTCCTCGCCGTCACCTGCCACTAAAGATCGCACCTTTGGAGTCCGTTTCGTTCCTCCAGCCGCTTATGTCAGCTCTCTGGTCAGCAAGGGAAGACCTGAGGAAGGTGCCACGAACATTGATGTCCCTCTTTCCCCATGGACGCATGGAGCGAAGGAGGAACTCTGTTCCGACGCGCCAACCACAGTGCCGCTTCCGGAGGAGGAAAACCTCGACCAAGACACAAAAGGCGAGCCTCGGCAAGAAGATCCTCTCATCTACGTGCCCCAAGAGCTCCAGATTCCTCTGCGCAAAGATGGCCAGCCTGGAGTGTGGTGCATGTACCACAGATCTGACCGGCACAGTCTGGAAGATTGCCGACAGTTCAACGACATCCAGATACGCCAGAAGAACGGTGATTGCTATTCATGCGGAGAACCAGGACATATCAGCCGAGATTGCCCTCTCAACAAGAAGCCCAAGAAAGCCAAGGGAGTGCCACAGCTGGGGTTCCTCAAAAGGGAAGATCTTTCCGGACCTTCGCCAATGCATCCACTCAGACTGAAGAGCCCCCGGAACCTTGCTCACTACCGGCGCCCCCACAGACACAAAGCAGTCAAGGGCAAGCTGCAGCTAGCTGGGATCAAACCTTCATCTGCGGAGATTTGGCCCAGGGAGAATGGGATCTCCCGGGTCACATCGTCACAATACAGCCAGGACCAAGTGGACCCCCTCAGAAGTACCGGATTGCTAAGTGGCTAGCATCAGGATCCCGCGAGTAAAGCAGCTTCAGGGTCTCCGGACCGGCACGAGCCAGCAAGATTGACGGGTCACCAAACAAGGAACATCCGGGTCCAGAAAGCTAAGACAACCGTGGGGTCTCCGGACCGGCGTCTCTGATACGCCAGCAAGTCGCCGGATCACCAGTTGGGTGGTCTCCGGGTAACTCGAGCAAGTAACACAATGGTCTCCGGACCGGCGCAAGCCAGCCAGTCATGCCCTTAGTCGGCATTGGAGGCTATCTCGGTTGGAAGCCTTGTCCCCGCCAAGAATTGCTGGGCAAGGCAGAATTATGTCTGAAACACGGCATAGAAGACCCGCCTTGGCGGCAGCGCGACAAACGATTACCGAGGTAGCCAGAAGGAGTCAAAACGCGAGCTAAGTATAAACGTGCTTGCACGGGCTTGTTCCCGGGTACATCTGTTTTATGTGCTTTGGCTAAGGCGAAAGCGGGCGTTCTCCTGGGGCAGCGCCTTCGCGATGACACTGTCAGTTTCCCTCGGGCAGTGGAGTCGTGGGCTGAGGTCCGTGCGGTCAGGAAACGGTGGGTCCTTTGGGGGGTTGCGCCCTGTGTCGCGCTTCAGATCAGTCTGAGTGCCCACGGCTGGTTAGCGCTCACACCTTTGGATCCTTCCCGAGAGCGTAAAGCCCCCACGAGTACGATAAAACTTATATACTTTGGGAAGAAGTTATTTACATTCAAAAGCATGAGTTCATAAGCCAGTTGGCAATATCAGTACAAAAGCATGGTTCACGGCCCCTGGTATTGTCCTTTTCAGGACTTCACAGGTTCACGGGTCATCTTCGCGGGAGAGGTGCTTCAAGATCTCCTCCACCTGGCGGGTTACGTCTGGAGGAAGCGGCGTCCCGGGTTCAGGCGCCTCCAGCTCGGACAGCAAGGAGAGCTGTGGGTGTCGTTGACGAAGCGCTGTGACAAACCGGGTCGTCACCTGCCTCACTGCCTGTTCCCCAGCAAGGCGAGTGGCTCTGCTAACCTGCTCCTTGATACCTTTGATGAGCGAGGCCACGTACTTCAAGAACCCAGGATAATGGGCAAAGGAGGTGGAGTGGTTGGCCAGGAGGACAGGCGGAGAGGTCACCCCCAGGCTCGTGAACTCACTCACGACGTCCAAGGACCCGTGGTTCATCTGGAGCAAGATGTTGTTGTCTTCGCGGCGGTGGTGAGCAAACCGCCGCTTTTCTTTCTCAAGCGCGTCTTTGGCTTCCGCAAGTTCGACCTGCACCGCTTTCAGCTGGTTGGACACCTTCTCGTGCTGATGCCACGCAATCTGAGCTTGGGATTTGGACGCCTCCATCGCCACGCGCCCATCAGCCAGCTCCTTTGTTTCTTTCTTGCGAAGAATAGTAATGCGCGCATCTTTTTCCTTCGAGAGATCATTCGCATCACCCAGTTCCCGGATCCTCCTTTCCATAGCGACGCGGCTAGCCGTGGCCTCTTGCTTGAACTTCTCAGCGGCCTTGAGGGCCTGCTTCTACGCCTCAATCGTGGCCGTCATCGTCTCGAACCGAGGGACAAGCTGTCCCTTTCGCCCCTAGCTCTCGGAAATCCGAGAAAGCCTGCTCTCGCCTTTCCCTCTCGCTCTTGAGCTCGCTCTGGAGTTTGGAGACCTGCTTGCCCAGCGACGAGGCGGCTCTGCTTTTGGCTCGAAGGACATTCTCGACCTCGCTGCGAGCCCAGCTAGCCACGTTCTCTAGGCCTTGCTCGAAGCGGTCCTCATCCCGCTCCACTCTGATCTAGAGCTCCTCAATGGTGCCAAGGTAGAGGCGCTCCTCATCTTCTAGCTCGGCCTCTCGTCGCTCCAGCTCCTTCTCGTGGCTGGCCACTCGCTGTTCCCAAGCATAGAGCAACTCTTCGTCCGCCACCAGCTTCAGTTCACGGGCGCTGAGAGCTTCCCCCCAGAAGGAAGCCGCAGCTCGCGAGCCTGCGAGCGCTCCCCGCTGCCGGAGACCGAGGACGCCAGCCTCGCCAGTTCGGCACGGGCAGAGGACAAGAACTCCGAGACATTGGAGAATGTCTTGGAGAACCCGGGACCTTCCTCAACTCTCCCGGGTTCGTGGCAGGGGTCAGCGATCCCGAGGGCCGAGCCCTTGGGGATAAACCCGCCTGCGTCAGGTCTGCACGGTCCAGAGGTCACCTGGGGATCCACGTCGCGCCTCTCCCCAGGACCTTCCACGCCAGCAGCTTCTGCCTCGTCTGCGACGGTTGGAGCCACCCCCTGGTCCTTGGGGCGGACTGGGGGCTCGGGGGCTCGGAGTTGCCTCCATAGGAGGTGCCGGTGGAGCTCGACGCTTTGACATCCTCGCCTCTCTGGGGTCGTTTGCTTGGCCACTCTGGGGTCAGGCTCCTATGCAAGAAATGAGAATCAGAAGTCAGAATGGCGGCAGAAGGGAAGCAACTCCACTTTCAAGAACAGTTGCCAGCAAAACTCACCGGCGAGCTCTCTTCTATCTGGAGAAGCTCCATCTCATCTACACCAAGTCGCCAAAAAGGTCTGGCAAGGACAGGCTCTCCTCCCCTACCTCCACGTCTGCAAGGGAAGGAGGGATAGCTTCCGACTCCTGGTCAGACTCCTGCAACGACGGCGAGTTCGGCGGCACAGGCTGCTCCGGGAGTTCGTCACCCGGCGGGATTGTCGCCGGCCCGGAAGGAACGCCGGGGCCTTCGCGCCCGCAAGGTACTCCTGGAGGAGTAACTTCGTCGCTTTCATCATCCGAAGACCCAGGTTCTTCAGGGGAAACGTCCCTGCAGGCAAGGCTTTGCCCCCTTGTCCTCTCTCCTTGAAGACTGCGTGCTCTGGGTGCCGGCGGGGCTCGATCTTGGTGGTACCAGCCACCCCGTATTCATTGCACTCTGGCATCAAAGATCGGATACCGTCGGCGGTTGGATCCTCGAACAGCGGCAAGATCTCATCCTGGAATTCAAAGGGTACCCGTGGCAGAACGTAGCCCATGGTCAGAGCCCAGGTGGTCTCCGTCAAGTGAAACCTAGAACGTGGGAGGCTGCCACGCACCTGAGCAAGTTCCCAGAGCGGGTGGCTCCGGAACTGCAAAGGGGCAATCCCTCTGCGGAGAAAGTCTGCCAGAATCATGGCTCCCGTCACTTCCCTTGCGCGGAGTGCAGCCAGCCTGTTGATGACCGGAGCCAGGGCTTCCCCCGGAGGACTTCTTTCCTTGGAGTGTGCCAATCGCTCCGCTGGATATTATGGAATCATCAGATGGGGATTGGTCCCGTCAGCTTCGACAAAGTACCAATTGTGCCTCCATTCTCCAATCGAAGCCTTGGTGAAAGTTTCCGGGTACTGGTGCGCCGCATCGCTCCGGAGGCAGAAAGAGACACCGCCAGCAATCCACTTGGACTTCCCCAGGCGTGGAACAAACAAGTGGTGGAATAAGGCCACCGAGGGCATGACGCCCGCGAATGCCTCACAGGCATAGGCAAAGGCAGCAAGCATCATCACGGCATTGGGGTGCAAGTGCAGCATCTGCAATCCGTAAGCCTCCAAGATTGCTGCGAAGAACTCGGAAAATGGAGGAAGAAGGCCGACAACGGAGAAATCGTGGAAAGTAATCACCTCTCCTTCTCGTTGAGGACCGCTCCCAGGGCGCACCACCACTCCCTCAGTACCGCGGAAGCTTGCGGCCAGGGATTGGCGGACGCGTTGAATGGCTTCTTCTGACGCATACTCACTGGGAGAAAAGAGGGCCTGAGTCACCCTCATTGAAGGCGGCGCTTCGGCCAGAGAAGCTTCCATCGCCATCTTCTCGGCGGCAGATTGTGACATCTTCCTCACTCCCGTCCTATCCGCTTAGGCGGCATGGGCTGGGGGAAAGAACGAGGAACGGCGGCGGCCAAGGCGGGGGGCGATTGGCAAAGTCAGGAGAAGGCGGAGGCGGCGATTTGGAGATTTCGGCGAATCTGGAGATGTAACGGCTACAGTGGAAGCCAGTCGTGGCTTATAAGGCATCCCACACGTCACGTCGCGGCCCCATTACTCCAACGGACGTGGGGATCGAGGGGGTGCCGATTTCTGCGCGTTTCGCCCGTTGGATTCCAAGATAAGCACGGGGTCCATATGAATCGCAACGTTCGCCGCGATTCAGTCAACGGACCCGGGGGCTCGTCTCTACCTCGCCTCGGTGGGTCCCCAACGGAACTGAGAAGACCAGGTGCCCGGGACCCACTTTGACCTATCTTTAGGCCATGGCCCCGGCAGCTGGAGCAAGAGCCGCCGGGACCATGCCCGGGGGCTACTGTCGCACAGTGGAACATGGGGTTCCCCTAGTACTGCCAAAGTGGGTCCACCCCATGTGGGCCCAAGATGAAGATGGACAAGACCAAGACTCAAGTCAAGCTGGCGGGTTCACCGTCAAGACACGCATGGCCTACATCGACTAAGGGCTCCGGTCCTGGGGACCTTCCGGGTTCCCGAACCAAGCAAGAAGGCCAGGAAGGACCCGAGAGCCCGAGTCCCGGCAGGAGGCCAGGCTCCCTCTCGGTTACCACCCCGCGTCCCTGTGGATAAGCTCTCCACCTCACCACGGAAAACTTGGGAAGCAAGGCGAAGGCAGCGCGGGCGGGAAGCACGCCCGCGTGGTGGTGTCAGCTCCTGTCCACCCCGAGGCGGATGCTCCCACCTAACCCAAAGGGGACGCTAGGCTGAGGAGAGGCCACGTCTCCCCCTAAACTAGATGAGGAGGGTCCTTCACCCCGAAGGACCCTCACACCCCTCACGTGACCATGTGGTAACCCCTTAGCCTATAAAAGGAGGACCAAGGCACGGAGGAGGGGGAGGTCGAACCAAGGACGAACACAAGCTAGTGCCAGAGCAAGACTAGACTAGGGCTGTGAAGGTAGAGAGGAAGGTGATCTCCTCCGGGTCAGGATCTGTCCTTCTCCTTCCTCCAGCCAAAACTCTTCCGGGTACCCTGCCTGGGAGGTTCCATTGTAAGCTACACTATCAAGAACCCATCAATCCAGACATGCAGGTGTAGGGCTGTTAGCCTCCGGGCGGCCTGAACCTGGGTAGCTCCTTGTGTCCCTTTGGTTGCATGCTTTGATCGTCGAGAGGAGAGCTTGATCTAGACTTCGCCCAAGAAGACGAATCTCAGCCTCCTTCGCGCCCCGTGCCGAACCTAAAAGGGGGTATCCTATACTCCCGGTGTTCGTGCAACGAGACACGACAGCCTCCTCTTGCCGACAGCTTGAACAATTCATAAAAACTTACCGCGACCATATCATATTATAAGCCTCTACAAAACAAAGTTAGATGCCTCTACTTTATCTTTGCAAATTTTACGTGGCTGCTAGGGCTTTCGTGAAAGAACAGCTTCTTACCTACGAACTTCCAACCACAACACTGATCAAACAATTGTCTGTTTCATATCCCTTTCGGGCCCTCCATTGAAAATGCCAAGCCGTCTATTGAGAGAGAGACAGACACCCGCTAGCCGCATATATGGTACAAGCCATATGTCAGTTGCGGAACCAGTCTCGCGTAAGCATATGCGTAACGTCGGTCCAGGCCGCTTCATCAACCCAATGCCGTCGGCATAAGCAAGTGCACGCGAGAGGGTAACAATTATAAGATCAATGCCCACATCCAACATGTGTTCTAACCGTACCAGCAATACTACGCATAGATCGGCTCTGATACCACTGAAGGGGTTCGTAGCAGAAAACAAAAAAATTCTAACTAACGTACGCCAAAAACTTAGCCAAGGATCTATCTATTAGTAATGCAGTAACGAGGAGGTTTCGGTAACATACCCTTGTAGACTGAAAGACGGGGATTACTTTCCCGTACAAGAGCTGTTGAGGAAGACGACGTAGCCGACCTCAAGGTCATGGAGATCTTGGCGTGGCAGTGACGACCTTGGCTTGACAAAGAAGCTCCTGGCGCCGCAAGTGCAGCACCCCGAGGACTCGCACACGTACGGTTCTTGACGACGACTCCCGGTCTCTCCGATCCAGCCGAGATTGCGGAAGTACATCTTTTGGGTGGAATCCCTGCAGCACGACGGCGTACTGCAGGAAGTAGTCTCTCATGTACGTAGCCCTTACTTGGGGTCACGGACTACGGGAGAGGAAGAGGAAGGAAGTGCATGGAGGGGGACGCCTCAATGATTGAGAATTAATTAATTCTAGATAATTAATATGCCCCACTATTTATTAGGGGAGAGGGGTTGTCCCTCTCCCTAGCCCCCCCCCCCCCCCCCATGTGGGACTAAACAAAAGAGAGGGAGGAGGGGGGTGCGCCGGCCACCAGGGCATAGCCGCACCCCTTCCCTAGCCGCATGGGCCCTAGGGCCCATCAAGTGGGGCGGCTCCCCCTCATGGGCTTTCCCTCCTGGGTTGGCCCATATAGGTGGGCTGCCCCTATTTTCTCTTTTATTTATTATTAAATTAATATATAAATATAATTAATTCATTAATTAATATATTTACATATTATTTCCCGTGGCTTCGGTACTCCTTCCGGACCATTCGGAACATCCTTTGGTGTTCCTCGGAACCCTTCCGGTTTCTCTTGTCTTTACTTCTATGATTCCGATGTTTCCAAAACAATCTTCGAGCGTCGTCAAACTCTTAAGTGTGTTACCCTACGGATCGAGAACACTCCAGACATGGTCGAGACCCCTCTCCAACCAATGATCATTAGCGAGACCTAGATGTCCATAATGACCCCTGTGCATTCCACTAATAAATGTCGTTGAACCATGAACACAGATACCTATTCCTTTTGTTTACTTCGATACATGTCTTGTCCAAGATCTGATCGCTAACATCTCCATGTTTTGTTCAATCTTGTTACCGACAAGAGTTCCTTAACTCGTTACCGTGATATTTCATCCCCATGACCTAGTCATACGCTACGCAGCTTTATGGATGTAATCTCACCGAGTGGGCCCTGAGTATCTCTCCGTCACGTGGATGAATAAATCCCGCTCTTGATCCATATGCCTCAACCCACCCCTTTGGAATATCCGAGGTACACCTTTCTGATCACCCTATTATGGTGTGATGGTGATACGTCTCAAACGTATCTATAATTTCTGATGTTTCATGCTTGTTTTATATCAATTGCCACATGTTTTATATGCACTTTATGTCATATTATGATATTTATTGGACTAACCTACTAATAGTTGGCAAAGTGCACAATGTTCTTGTTTTACACTTTAATGTGTAGGAATTATCAAAATTGGGCAAAGTAAAACCTTGTTGGAGTCAAATTGGGACTTTCCTGAAATCTGTCTGAGAACTTTTTACGGAGATTGTCAGTTTGACCCTCGAAGATGGCATCCAATGGAAATCAAATTAAAGAGAAAGTTGTCACAATTAGCCATACGAAGATTTTAAGTCCAAGATCAACCCAATCGGAGTTCGGATGCGGCCTGTAGGCCCATTTTGGTGAAACCCTAAAACTGGGTGACGGAAATCCGAGAGTCCATATAAAGAAGGAAACCCTAGGTCGTGAAAGCCACCAAAAAAGCAACGAATTTGGCTCCTCTTGGAAGCCGCCAAGGAGGGGGAGGAGCTCCTCCATTGCTGCACCATCACCAAGGAAGAAGAAGGGGGGCGAAGGGCCACCACCCCCGAGGACCGCCGCCGTCGCCGCTCGCCGCCGCTCCGCTCCGGGCTGCACCTCTTCATCAACCTCTCCATCAAGTGTGCTCACCATGACCGTGTGTGAGTAGTTTTCCCCGAGGCTGAGGGCTCTACCGGTAGCTATGTGGTTCATCTCTCTCTCCCATGGTGTGATCTTTATGTGATCATGAGCTTTGTAATCTAGTTGGATCCATTGATGTTACTCTTCCTTATCTTATGAATTATGCTACTTGAGTGGTTTTATTAATGTAAACTCTAGAGTCACCTTTGTCCCATGGTGCGAAGTTGACAATGTACGTACCGTGTGTGACACTTAGGCTAAAGATTACAGGAATAATTATCATGAGTTGTTCTTTTGTTGGTTGTCACTATAAAATTGTGGTGTTTGTTTAGTACTATTTTGGGGCGCTCATAGTGACATTGGGTTTCCCTAGATGTGGAAGACAGACTTTAAGGTGTGCTTTTGCAGCACTACATGATGGTCTTGGTGTTCTATGATATTGTGGTGTTTGTTCACTCAGACTTTAAGGTGTGCTCTTGTAGCCCTATGCAGTAGATTAGTATTTCTATCCAACGGGAGAATAGTTCAGAGTAGCATAGTGAAGAGGAAATATTTATGTATTCAATTATATTATTATTGTTGGGAGTGTCCACTAGTGAAAGTATGATCTCTAGGCCTTATTTCCAAGCATTGAATCACCATTTGCTCTCATTTTGTCTCATGTTTGCTTGCTACCATTTTTATTTCAGATTGCAATTACCACTTATAATCATCCATATTACTTGCATTTCACTATCTCTTCGCCGAACTAGTGCACCTATACATCTGACAAGTGTATTAGGTGTGTTGGGGACACAAGAGACTTCTTGTATATTAATTGCAGGGTTGCTTGATAGGGATATCTTTGACCTCTACCTCACTGAGTTCGATAAACCTTGGGTGATTCACTTAAGAGAAACTTGCTGCTGTTCTACAAACCTCTACACTTGGAGGCCCAACACTATCTACAAGAATAGAAGCGTGCGTAGACATCAAGCTATTTTCTGGTGCCGTTGCCAGGGAGGCAAGGTAAAAGGTAGTCACATCCTCCAGCTACTTAGCTATTTTATAGCACTGTTGCTGACGTGTGAGTGCTTGAAGGTATTTCCTTTAGATTCTGCAGTTATATCTTTTTGTTTCTTGTTTTTATTTCACTAGTTAAGCTTAATGGAAAACAACAACAAAAATTAGAGATCTCTATTAACTTTATATTGAATTAGGACATGATGCTTTTGAAGTGAAAATTAAAAAATCTATGGAAGTGTGTTTGCATAATAGTGATACCAATGTTATTAGCAGGAATTCTTTGAACACCATTATTGCTAATGCTATGGAAAAGTCTAAGCTTGGGGAAGCTAGTTTTGATGAATATGGTATTTTTAGTCCACCAAGTTTTGAGGAGAAAAATTTCTTTGATGATACTTTGCCTCCAATTTATGATGATTACAATGATGGATGTGATAGTTTTACTCCCACTATTACTAATGAAACTGTTTTTACTTATGTGGAGAGTATTGATACTTTTATGCATATGGATCATGGTAAGAATGTTTCATGTGATGGTTATATTGTGGATTTTATCAATGATGCTACTGAAAGTTTTTATGAGAGAGGGAGCCATGACTTCATATACCACAATAATATTAAGTCTCCTCTCTTTTTGTTTAAAATTTTGAAGTTGCACTTGCTTTGCCTTCCTATGCTAGTCACTTTGTGCTTTATTGATTTATTTTCTTACAAGATCCCAATGCATAGGAAGTAGGTTAGACTTAAATGTGTTTCATATTTTTTCTCTTGATGCTCTCTTTTGCATTTCAATTCTTATTTCTATGAGAGCATCATTAAACCTATCATGACTGTCCAGAAAACAGATTCCTAAGCATCACTGCGAAAAATGTTAAAAATCACAGAAAAGGAATTTTGACCTGAAATTGTACGACAGCAATCTTCAGTTATTAATACACATTTCATTAGTTTAAAATTTTCTGATTTGAGCAACGTAAGTGCCTCTGAAAATTCACTCTTTATGGGCTGTCCAGTTTTTGACAGATTCTGTCTTTATTTTGCATTACTCTCATTACTTATATTTGTGTAGTTCTATTGATCAAAGAGCAATGCACAACCATAGTAACAGTAGCTAATGTTTAGAATCAACTCATGATATGTCTTTGCTGTACCTATGAGGATTTAATTTATGGAGACACTAACCCCTCTAATCAAGTTTTATTTTGAGTTTTGTGTAAAGACAATTTTTCAAGTGGAAGAGTTGAGGGTGATGAACAAATATCAAGAGGGACAACCATTCAAGCTTGGGGATGCCAAGCCACCTCACTCCAACCATCTTGATAACAAGTAACTAAGCCTAGCTACATGGCTATAAAGAAAGCGCTTTACGGGAGGCAACCTGGTTGTTTTTATTTGTGTCCTCTTGCTGTAACAAGAGACTTAGTTTTTAGTTTAGTTTCTGGATTTTTTAATAAAGTACCAAATTTTACCTATTTTGGTTTGAAAAAGTTGCTTATAGCGTTCGGAGATTTTTTCCTGCACGAATCTGTGCACGGTATGATTTTTAATTCTTATTCTGCAACTCCGAATGAGCTCATATTTGAACTTAGTTGCAACTTGTCATCCTCTGTATGCATGAATTTTTTCGGAATTTTTCGACAAAGTTAAGTAGGGTAGAAAAATACGTTTTGCTGCTGCTATTTTTTTTGGACAGATTTTGTCCCATTTTGTTTGATGCATGCTTAGAACTTTTAACTTGAATCTTTTTGATCCAATTGAGTTTATGAGTAGGCATACAACATTATACACTTTCAGGACATTCATATGAATTTTTGTCTAAGGATTATATGCAGCAAGAAATCTATTTGTTTATCACTACTAATGCACCCCACGGAAAAGAAATAGGAGAAACGGTGTTTTGAAGTTTTTTCACAGAGATAGAGGAGATGCACCGAGAGCTATCCAAGGATGGTGAAGACCATAAGCTTGGGGATGTGAAGACAACCCCACTAGACCTACACACTCTCGGTTTGCACACGTCTAACTTCTGTTTTTCGATCGAAACACTTTATCGCATAAACTTGGAGCGTCTTTTCATTTGTTTTTGTTTGATTTTTATTTTGTGAGACCACCACACTATCATTTATATATGAGAGAGCTACTGGAAATTTGGGTTGATTTATGTTGGATGCTATTATTAGATTGGGAAAAGGGATGTTGGAGTTGATTTTAAAAGATATCTACCTTCAACCAAAGTTTTTCCAGTGAGCCCACCATATCTACCTATTAGTTTTATGCTATTCCGAGTATGTTTATCATGATATTTGTGTTATCTATACCTCTGAATGAAAATGCTTATGTTGTTGATTGTTATGGGAAAAGTTGGTTATAGAGCTCTCTCGAACTTGATGCACACTTTACTTTCATTGCATAAATAAAACATGACCCATTGTGATTAAAATTATGATGTTGTGGGCTTGACACATATCTTTGGCTGAGAGTTAGCTTATATGTGCTGTCACATGGCAAGCTTTCAACATGCACTTCATTTTATTTAGTTGATATCATGTACTTTTGATTATGGATGCTTACCATGGGTGAAATAAATGTGGAAATAAAGTGAGTTTAAATGAGTTTGTATAAATGGTTAGAGAGACGCCTGGGCCGCTAATCTAAGCCATGCATCATTCATGGTGGAAATTTAATTACATGCTATGGTGAACCTTCTGTGATACACCTTACAATAAAAAGCTATCTAATGGTAAATAAATTGGGTGTTGAGATTGTGCATTGTGTTTGTTTGTCTTGTCATTTTGATATGGGCTTGTTCCATATCCTGGGACAAGAGGTACCCCAGTTGACGCTCTTAATGATACTATTATTACTTACAATGATATTTAACTTGAACTTACTTTGTTTCCCAAGATGAGTAACACATGGAGTAGGTACTTGTATTCAAGGGGCATGAGACTTTCAACCTGTACTTTGTCAAACACACTACTCGTATTTGATTTCACTTTAAACTTAATCATTCAAGATGTTATGATAGGGGTAATAAGAGCTTGACACCAAGGATTACCATATTACAATCATTAACTTAAGTAGAGAAGTTCAGAAGTTAGATGAAACTTATTCATGCTTTACCTCTACTCATATATATCTTTCCAAAGTGTCCACCTTTTATATTCAGATTTTCATCAATACTCTATGGCCATTATAGGATGTTCTTTCTTTTTCATTATGCATACCTGTGGTCCATAGTACTTTCTTTTATGTTACACTTTGAGAATTATCATTGAACATCCTTGCATTGAATACTTGATATCACTTCATAAACTATCTTCTACATTGCTACTCCTTTGAAGAATGAATCATTTGACTCTATGTAGCAATAACTTCATCACTTCAATCATAACATGTGCCTTACAATATTTGATCAAGTTTATGATGGTAGCATGTCACCTCAGAAATTATTTTGTTTTTATCGTTTTACCTACTCGAGGACGAGTAGAACTAAGCTTGGGGATGCTTGATACATCTCAAACGTATCTATAATTTCTGATGTTCCATGCTTATTTTATATCAATTGCCACATGTTTTATATACACTTTATATCATATTATGATATTTATTGGACTAACCTACTAATAGTTGGCAAATTGCACAATGTTCTTGTTTTACACTTTAATGTGTAGGAATTATCAAAATTGGGCAAAGTAAAACCTTGTTGGAGTCAAATAGGGACTTTCCTGAAATCCGTCTGAGAACTTTTTACGGAGATTGTCAGTTTGATCCTCGAAGATGGCGTCCAATGGAAATCAAATTAAAGAGAAAGTTGTCACAATTTTCCATACGAAGATTTTAAGCCCGAGATCAGCCCAATCGGAGTTCAGACGCGGCCCGTAGGCCCATTTTTTTTGAACCCTAAAAGAGGGTGACAGAAATCCGAGAGTCCATATAAAGAAGGAAACCCTAGGTCGTGAAAGCCACCAAAAAAGCCACGAATTTTCCTCCTCTTGGCAGCCGCCAAGGACGGGGAGGAGCTCCTCCATTGCTGCACCATCACCAAGGAAGAAGAAGGGGGGCCAAGGGCCACCGCCGCCGCCCGCCGCTGCCGCGTCGTGGCTGCTGCGGGCCGCCGCCTCCACTCCGGGCTGCACCTCTTCATCAACCTCTCCATCAAGTGTGCTCACCATGACCATGTGTGAGTAGTTTTCACCGAGGCTGAGGGCTCTACCGGTAGCTATGTGGTTCATCTCTCTCCCATGGTGTGATCTTTATGTGATCATGAGCTTTGCAATCTAGTTGGATCCATGGATGTTACTCTTCGTTATCTTATGAATTATGCTACTTGAGTGGTTTTATTAATGTAAAATCCGGAGTCACCTTTGTCCCATGGTGCGAAGTTGACAGTGTGCGTACCGTGTGTGACTCTTAGGCTAAAGATTACAGGAATACTTATCATGAGTTGTTCTTTTATTGGTTGTCACTATAAAATTATGGTGCTTGTTTAGTACTATTTTGGGGCGCTCATAGTGACATTGGGTTTCCCTAGATGTGGAAGACAGACTTTAAGGTGTGCTTTTGCAGCCCTACACGATGGTCTTGGTGTTCTATGATATTGTGGTGTTTGTTCACTCAGACTTTAAGGTGTGCTCTTGTAGGCCTACGCAGTAGATTAGTATTTCTATCCAACGGGAGAATAGTTCAGAGTAACATAGTGAAGAGGAAATATTTATGTATTCAATTATATTATTAATGTTGTGAGTGTCCACTAGTGAAAGTATGATCCCTAGGCCTTATTTCCAAGCATTGAAACACTGTTTGCTCTCATTTTGTCTCATGTTTGCTTGCTGCCATTTTTATTTCAGATTGCAATTACACTTATAATCATCCATATTACTTGCATTTCACCATCTCTTCGCCGAACTAGTGCACCTATACATCTGACAAGTGTATTTGGTGTGTTGGGGACACAAGAGACTTCTTGTATCTTAATTGCAGGGTTGCTTGAGAGGGATATCTTTGACCTCTACCTCCCTGAGTTCGATAAACCTTGGGTGATTAACTTAAGGGAAACTTGCTGCTGTTCTACAAACCTCTGCACTTGGAGGCCCAACACTGTCTACAAGAATAGAAGCGTGCGTAGACATCAGATGGTTGATGCACTCAAGGCAACCTCCGGTGATAGTGATTAAATATGATCTCACGGTCTGAGGATTAGGTTCCCATATTTCCTAACTATTGCAACGGTGAACTTTGTGACACGACCGTGTTGCAATGCTTACGTTGGGTATGTCTATCATCTCATTCACCTAATGAAATGACCTCATTGTCAATTGACATAAATGTCCATGATCGGGAAATCTCGATCATCTGTTGACCAATGAACTAGTTTGTATAGAGGCTCACTAGGGACCCTGATTTGTTTACATACCACACGTGTATTAACAATTCCGATTAATATAGTTATAGCATGGTATAAAAACTTATTATAAACTTAATGAGATATGATAATAAATACTCATTATTTATTTGCCTCTAGGGCATATCTCCGACAACATGGAGGGAAGGGTTTTCGGAGTACAGTGAAAGTTATAGAAGCCGTCAGAGAAAAAAGAAGCAGGAGGCAGACCGGTTAGCGAAGCTAGAAAAACAGAACAAGGAATAGAAATGCAAGTTCGTGCGGCAGCAGGAGCAACTGGACGCACTTAGCCAGCAAAGGGCAATTCAGCGGCAGCAAGAAGATCATGCATTCGATACTATCGTGCCATCGTCTCAGCGGAAAAGCAGCGTGGGTTCCACGGCGGTCCTGGCTGATCGTGATGCAGTGATGGATGAAGCACCGATGGCTCGCTACCCCGTGGATGATATCACGGAGAGGACAGATTGTGAGCTACATCAGTCAATGAAGAACATATCCTTCAAGGTGGCAGTCGGGTTTGCTTTACCTAATGAAATTGGAGCATGCTACCATGGCAGTCAGATTCCAGCTGGCTATGCTCATGTCGGGGTGGATCAAGTTCTGAATGGATATGGGACACTAGAGCTTGACATGCCTGCAGGTGAAGAAGGGGAGATCACGACACTGGTAGAAGCCAAGCGTGGTATCGCTCTATGGAAAAAGGAATACATCGTGTTTGCAGACTCGAAGCTAAAGCCACCGACTCCTCCGAGTAGCAATCCACCACCTCCAAGTCCACCCCTCCCTGATAGGGACCCCAGCGTGAGTCCATCTCGATCTCCGGCGCGCCAGCCGACTCCACCCACTAAGTGGCTAAAGCGGAAGCCCGCCGCTTTGCCGACTAAGAAGAAAGGTGGAAAGAAGAAAACCAAGGACGACAAGGCTCCTGCCAAGTTACCTTGCGACATGACTAATGATGACTTCAAAGAGCGCGTGGATGTCGAAGTGAAAGCCCATTTTGCACCGAAACAGCCCGAGCCAAAGGAGAAAATACCTGAAAAAACCTTTGAGCACTTTAAGTGCATGCTTAGGCAAGTACCGTCACATGTGGCTAATAGTCCAACAGACTATGAGTGCTATATTCAGAAGTCATATTCAGAACAGATGAAGATGACGAGAAGCAGTGCAAGCGGAAAGCCGCAAGCAAAAAAAGTTCCCCAGCTCGGAGAACAGGAAATACAATCGATCCCCCCGCTCCATTTTCCGGACGACTGCAACGTCATTGCTAGCAACATTGGTATCAGTGCTACTCAACTGATGGGCCACGCAGATATCCCCATGGCTGATCTAGCATGGAAATATGTCCACGGGGCGCCTCTGGTCAGACCAGAGAAGGTCCACCATCTACCAACAAAAATGCGAAGATTGCATGAGTGGTACATGGAAGTCGCAAAGGAAGGGCGAACCATGCTCATGGTGAAAGTTAAGAAAGAGCATTACTTCCTTGAATACGAGATATGTATTGAGCTTGAAGAATTGTTTCAGTTATATAGTCAAGATGCCCTCGACAAATCTATCGTCAGTTGCTATTGTCTGTAAGTGATTTATTTCTGTAATTTAAGTCTCTAGATCAGCTCGTTCATTGCCTGTAATTATCCTCACTTTGTATGCTATTATGCAGAATGAAGATTTTTGAATGCAAAAGAGGGAGAATCTATGGCATTGGGTTCATTGACCCATATACCGTTCATTTTGATACGATACAGAACCACGTCGAGGACACAGAGGCTAACTTGCTAAGGTTTTTTAAGGAACAAAATTCCAGAACAGAAAGATTATTTCCTAACAATTTCGAGTGAGTGTTATTGTCTTGTACACATACTATTTGTGCTTACTCGATGTTTAGTGTAATTGATGAGTTATGCATGCCTGCGTATATAAACGTGCGCAGGTTCCACTGGATTCTGCTAATCATCAGAGTTGACAATGGAGTAGTTGATGTCAAGGACTCATTAAATAAACACCCCGAAAAGTACAGTAGCGTGGTTTTAATGCTCCGGAAGTAATTTCAATCATTATCGCACTATATCGGCCTCTTTCGTTCATTTCCTGATATCAAGTAATTAATAACTCCTTTATTCATTTTCTTTGCCGGGCAGGTGTTGAAAACAGCTCATCAAGGATGTTGTCGGTGAATGGAAACAGGAGCTGCGTTTTGGACGGATCCTGATAAGTAGTACTAGCTAGTTCCGCGCATCTCTTTAATTCTAGTTTCAATACCATTATCATGCTTGATTATTATTTGATTGAATTCTATTCTCGTAAAGTGCATGAGGCAGAAACAGGGGACTAATTTATATGCATACTACGTTTGCGAGTTCATTCGTATGATGACCAGTGAGCAGCACAGAGATCTAAGACAACTTCAAGTACGTAAACACTATTCACAATTTTATTTTTTTACCATCAATTGTGTTGAGTATCATTCATAATTTTTTTAATGATGATTTGATATATATACACACAACTCATATATTCATATTGATCTTCTTCTTTAAAGACCGAAGAGATGCGGGAGAAGCTCCTACCAGGGAACCGCCTACGACCAATTCAAGAGGAATTGACGGGATTTTAGCTTACGGAGGTCGTATCTTCAAACGGAAAATACCATTGCCGCTAATGCCTCCATGCAATTTAATGATCTCCATGTAATTAAATAGATATGTATACCAAATTGGGGTTGGACTAAACTGAAACCTACCCTTAAGAGTTTCTATTTAGCCTAAACAGAAACTATTCCTATTATGGGGACGAAATAAAACCAAACGATAAAAACAAAAGTCCACCTCCTCCCACCGTCTTCCCCACCGCACCACGACCCAACTCCCGCCCCACCTTCTTCCCTGCCGGTCGGTGGCACCCAACGCGAGCCTCGCCCCCGCCGGCGACCTTCACGCGCCACTCCCGTCAGCTACCCTCGCGACCCCACACCAGCGGGCCGCCGCACCGGCAAACGCCGTCCCTCGCCTCCAGCGCTCCACCACAGGGGCTTCCGCGCCACCTCCAGCGTGCCGCCGCACCGGCCACTGCACCTCCCCCACATCCAGCGGGCTGCCGCACTGGTCACCGCGCCGCCGCCTACATCCAGCGGGCAGCCGCGCCCCGGCCCCCAATCTCCAGCGCGCTCCCCTGCGGCGGCTCTGCTACCTGCAGCGCCTGCCCCTGCTCCCCTGTGCCACCACCTGGCAGACCCCGAGCGTCGCCGCCGGCAAGCAGGCCTCGCCACCGCCCTGTCCGACGCCGTGGGCCGCCTCCGTCCGACGGGCTCGTCCACCTCCGGCAAGCGCAGCCCCCTTCACCTCCAGCCTGGCGCACCCCTCCCCATCCAGCCCGGCGCGCCCAAGTCCACCTCCTGCCGGCGCGGCACCTGCCGACTGTAAATCCTGCAACTCACGACCTGCACCACTGCTCCCCCCCCCCACCCATGAGGATGCACTTCGGTGCTTTTCTTTCTGCAGTTTAGTTCACTGCATTTTGCAGTTTACTTCCGTGTACACTGATAGAGTCCCTATACTTTGATGGAGTCCCTAAATTTTTAAAGTTCATAAATATATTTTTTAGTTCACTACATCCATTGATGAAGTCCCTATACACTCATAAAATCACTCATTCCGAAAAAGGTTCAAAAAAAGTTCACTTCATTAAAAAAAAGGTTCACTTGGTTCAGAAAAAAAGTTCGTGTGCAGTTGCAAAAAAAAGTTCACTTTGTTTCAAAAATTGTTCAGCAAAAAAGTTCACTTCATGTTCCGTCTGAAGGTTCAGATCTCATGGGCGAGAAGGTTCACATATCATTGCCGAGACAGTTCAGAAAATTTTCACTTTGTTCACCAAAAAAAGTTCACTTCGGCCATAAAAAAGGTTCACCTGGTTCAGAAAAAAAGTTCATGTGTAGTTGCGAAAAAAAGTTCACCTTGTTCCGAAATTGTTCAGGAAAAAAGTTCACTTCATGTTGCGTTTGAAGGTTCACGTGTCATGCGCGAGAAGGTTCACATATCATTGCCGAGACAGTTCAGAAAGTTTTCACTTTGTTCACAAAAAAAGTTCACTTCGGTCATAAAAAAGGTTCACTTAGTTCAGAAAAAAGGTTCATGTGCAGTTCAGAAAAAACAGTTCACCTCATTTAGGAAAAAGTTCAGAAAAAATGTTCAGTTCATGTTCCGTCTGAAGGTTCACTTGCCATGCGCGAGAAGGTTCACTCAGCATTACGGAGACAGTTCAGAAAGTTTCCCTTTAGCTTAAACTGAAACCAGTTTCATTTTAGCTGAAATATACCAAATTGTATATATGTATGCTCATAAGAGAAATTATATTATATTATATTATATATATGCATCAACGTGTACAGTATGTAGTAGCGTAGTATATGTATACGAAAACTTGTTTGAAATGAAAAAGAATTGAATGGAAAACACAAAACGAAAAGGAAAACACAAAATGAAAAATAATTGAATGGAAAACACAAAATGAAAAAAAATCTTTAGTCCCGGTTGGTGTTGGTCTCCAGCCCACAGCGCACTGTTTCGCCCACGTGGAGGGCCTTTAGTCCCGGTTCGTAACAAACCGAGACTAAAGGGCGGGACCATTAGTCCCGATTGCACAGTCCCGGTTGGGAAACCGAGACTAGAGGCCCTTCCCAACCGGGACTAGAGCCCCTTTTTCCACTAGTGAATACTCCCGCGACCATTGCGGAGGCATTTGCATCTCCTGATGCTGATGACTTGAAAGAAGTTATCTATAATGAGATGGACTCGATTCTTTCTAATGGAACTTGGGAATTATCTGAACGACCCTACGGTTGCAAACCTGTGGGTTGTAAGTGGGTGTTTAAGAAGAAGTTAAGGCCTGATGGTACGATTGAAAAGTACAAGGCACGGCTTGTGGCCAAGGGCTACACCCAGTGAGAAGGCGAAGATTATTTTGACACCTATTCACCTGTTCGTGTACTACTTTCCTTGGTTGCATCCTATGGTCTTATCGTTAATCAAATGGACATAAATACAGCTTTCCTTAATGGAGAGTTGGAAGAGAAAATCTATATGGATCAGCCTGATGGGTTTATAGTAAAAGGTGAAGAGAGAAAGGTGTGCAAATTGCTAAAATCTTTGTATGGGCTGAAGCAAGCACCTAAGCAATGGCATGAGAAGTTTGACAGACTTTAACTTCTGCGGGCTTTGCCATTAATGAGGCTGATAGGTGTGTTTATTATCGCCATGGTGGGGGCGATAGTGTCATATTATGCTTGTATGTTGACGACATACTAATTTTCGGTACAAGCATGATAGTGATAAATGAGGTCAAGTCTTTTCTGTCAAATAGCTTTGATATGAAAGATCTGGGACAAGCTGATGTAATCCTGAACATTAAGTTGATTAGGGATGAAAGTGGGATTACGTTAACGCAATCACACTATGTTGAGAAGATCTTTAACCGCTTTGGTTTTATAGACAGCAAGCATGTACCTTGACCCCAGTGTGACACTCTGAAAGAACAAGAAGGAAACGAGAGATCAATTAAGATATTCTCAAGTGATCGGTTCACTCATGTACCTTGCGAGCACGACGAGACCTGATATCTCTTTTGCTGTGAGCAAATTGAGCAGGTTCATGTCAAACCCAGGTATTGATCATTGGCATGCACTTGAAAGGGTCATGCGCTATCTGAACGGTACAATGAGCTATGGAATTCACTATTCAGGGCACCCTGCTGTGCTTGAGGGATATTGTGACTCGAACTAGATCTCAGATGTTGATGAGCTCTACGCCACAAGTGGATACGCATTCATACTTGGAGGTGGCGTAGTATCATGGAGGTCTTGTAAGCAGACCATATTGACGAGGTCAACCATAGAAGCAGAACTTACTGTTTTAGATACAGCTTCTGTTGAGGCAGAATGGCTGCGTGAGCTCTTGATGGACTTGTCGGTGGTTGAGAAACCATTACCGGCCATCCTTATGAACTGTGACAACCAAACGGTCATTGTCAAAGTGAACAGTGCTAAGGATAATGCGAAGTCATCAAGACACGTTAAAAGACGTTTGAAGTCTGTCAGAAAAATGAGAAACTCTGGAGTAATAACTGTTTCGTATATTCAAACAGACAAAAACCTGGCAGATCCCTTTACAAAGGGACTATCACGTAATGTGATAGATAGTGCATCGAGAGAGATGGGGTTGAGACCCATGAGCGTTACACCATAGTGGTAACCCAACCTATGTGAGCGGAGATCCTGTGAATTAGGACCTAGGAAGAACAAGCAGGTGGTTAAACAGAGGAGAGTTTTTATTTAACCCTCTCTATGTGAAGATGCATAACTCTCAAATTCTGTAAGGCAGGTTGGCAACATGTGAAAGTGCATGTGTTGCCCCATGCGTGGTTTTGGTAATTAATGACAATCCTTATGGACTAATGTTTGCATTGAGATATTCTTGTAGATCTTGTCCATAGGAAAAGATCGGAGTTCATGTGTTGGACTCTTGAAGATTACATGATGATCAATGCTCTATTCAAGGTTTTATATGAAGAATGGTCATATAGAGTGGAGCTTATTGCAAGCATGGCTTGGAAAAGAAGATTGAGTGAACATTCATGTTTATCTCCAAGCCATCATCTATATCAAGAGAAGAATATGAAGCGCAAGTGGATACATGAAGACGGAGCTAAGCGAGGCTCTCCCATAATGGTGTATGGGGGAGTTTGTGGAGAAGTCTTCATCAAGCATGTGCTAGCAAGCACAATCAAGAAAGGTGTTCCAACTTGAGGGAGTCAAGATCATCATCATCTAGCTCAAGTGGAATGCGCAAGGCCAAGGTATGATCTTGATAGGCTTTCTATTTTACCAGTCTCGTGGTGTTAGTGGGAGACCGGGTTATAGGATAGACGGCGTAATATCAAGAGGGGCTCTCAAGTGAGTAACTTGATCGCATCTTTGTGGAGAGCTCAAACCTTTGCATATTTGGCATATCATCTTTCTTGGTTCTTATTTGGCTTTTATCCATGTGAAAATTTAGAGCTTGTGTTCATCTCCATACCAAGCTCTAGTTCATCAAAAATGGATTTCATTTGAATATCTTGTGGTGTTCTTGTTGCTGGAGGTTTTACCGGTTCGTCTCTTGTACAGAGGTCAAACTCTCCTCTTGTTATCCTCCTCACATGATGGACTATGATCTGTATATGCATGATCTTGTTGTGCTTGTGATTATCTTCAAAGCAAGCCCAAGATCATAGATTATGGAGTTCGGATGGAAAACTTGTTGCGTTCTCGGTGTTGGAAATATTACCGGCCCTCCTCGAGATAAGGTCCACACCTCCCATGTGTGATATCTCCTCTATATTAGTGACCCTTAATATTTCGTTACCTTTCTAACCTCGTTGGTTTCATCTCGTTTGGAGCATCCTTGCAAAAGTTATCGCAGTTCAAGTATCAGGCTAAAATCCTGCCAGCGGTAGTACCGCTGGCCCTGGGCTGGGAAGCCTCAGCGGCAGTACCGCTCCCAGTACCGCCGAAATACATCTTCGGACGCAATGTGTGGTACTGGCAGTGGCACTGCCTGCGGTAGTACCGCCCGGGGATTCCTGCGCAGCCCGAAGCGGCGGTAGTGCCGCCCGCACTACCGCTTCAGACATGCCTCGGAGGCTTTGTGCGGTACCAACCGTGGTACTACGGGCGGTAATACCACCGGCATGGGATGAGGCTACGGCTGACTGTTGACCCTGCGACTGCGCGAAGCGCGCTGGCGATAGTACCGCCCTTTTCAGCGGTAGTACCGCTCTGGCGGTAGTACCGCCTATTCCAGCGGTAGTACCGCCCGTTCGCGAATCTGTCTCCAACAGCTCGTTTTTCTGGGGGGTCTTTTTAAGGCCCCCTTCTTCCCCAAAGTGTAAGCTCTTCCAAGCACGTTTTGCCCTCTTCTCTCTCCTCCATTGTTGACCTTGGAAAGCTTGCCCCTCTCCCAACTCCTCCCATGATTCTTGCATATCTTTGAGGGATTTGAGAGAGGAGATCTAGATCTACAATTTCACCAATCCATTCCTCCTCTAAGTGAGGGGAACCTAGTAGATCTTGATCTTGAAGTTCCATTTGTTGTGTTCTTCGTTATTCTTCCTCTCTTCTCCCCCCATAAGCATTAGTGGCTTGTGGTGGGATTTAAGAGTGAAGGATTTGAGCACTTGTGCTCTTGCCATTGCTTCGTTGCATCGGTTTGTGCTCTCCACGAGGATTCGTGGAAGTTGAAAGCTTGTGAACTTGTTACTCTTGGGTCTTTGGACCCTAGACGCCCGTGTGGTGGTTGAGACCCTTGTGTGGTCACTTGTAACTGTTAGGGAGCCCCCAATCCGGTTGTGGGTTGTGCCCCGGATCGTTGTTGAAAGGCTCCGGATTTCCGCTTCGAAGGATTCTGATAGTGGAAGGTGAACCAAACCTTTGTGGTGCGGTTCATCGGAGAAGAAGGTGAAACCTTTGTGGTTGTTGAACCATTGTGTTGGTTCACACCTCTCCAACGAGACGTACTCCCCTAAAAAGGAGGAACTCGGGAATACATCCTCGTCTCCGCGTGCCTCGGTTATTTCTATACCCGAGCTCTTTACTTATGCACTTTACATTGTGATAGCCTTCGTGCTTGAAGTATTCTAGTGCTATCACCTTGTTGCTTGTCTTGCTTAGCATAAGTTATTGGTGCACATAAGTGAACCTAGTTTATTTATGTTTTTGGCTTGTTAATTTAAACACCTAGTTTTATTCCGCAATTATCAAGCCTAAACCAAAAAAGTTTTAATCGCCTATTCACCCCCCTCTAGGCGACATCATTGTCCTTTCAACATGCCTTAATGTGTTTCTATTGGCTATTCCTAGCAAAGATGCTGTCCTACAGAGCAGTCTTGAAAGAACACACCTATGTGACTCTGACTGTTAAACATCGCAGTCTATGAGATTTGGGTGATCTCTAATAAGCTCATGAAAAGATGAGGGAGTATGACGCATATGCTCCACCCATGGGATAGGCTACTGGAAGCCACGTGCTGGTTATGACTTTGAGTGAAGTCTATTGGCACCAAACTTGTAATTCAAGCTTCGTCCATTGTTCAAGTTGCTGATAGATGTAACTTAAATCTCTAGGCGGAAGTTCAACTTAACAGTCTCTGCTGAAACACTGGTATATAAACAAGAAACGAGGTTTGGCAAAATGTCTAAATGGAAATTTGAGATCTGGTGGAGGGTTGTTAGAATTTGGGCCCAATATGGGGCAGCCCAAATAGACAAATTCTGAAATCTCAAATGACCCATGTGCATGGCAAGTGGTGGGAGGTGCTAAAGTTTAATCCCACATGGAAAGTTGAAGGAGAGTTGCACCACCTTATAAGGTGGAGTGTTGTGCTACTTGGTGTGCTTTTGAGAACAGAAGGCTCTCTCTCGCGCACTCCTCCTCCTCCGCCGCCCGCTCGTCTCATCTCGTCACGACGCGCCACGGGTTGCGGGAATGAGCCGAGCCGATGTTTCGGGTCGCTCCTGGATCGTGGGCTGCTATATCCGACTCGAACAGTTTGGGTCGCTCCTGGATCGTGGGCTGATGTATCCGACTCGAACGTGTGCGATGTGGTCAGCCCACGATGTATCCGTTAGGGTTTCCCGAGCCGCACTATATATGGTCATGCACTGCGTGCCGTCACACACCGAACCAATTTAGGTTTTCCCAACCCTTGTGCCTTGCGCCGCCACCGTAGTCTACTCCATCCCGAACGTCGGCGTGCACCGGAGGTTGGGAGAGCAGGTCTCCGGAACCAGTCACCTTTGTGATCCTGTACAAGAGAGGGCGAATTAGGTTTTTGGGAAGCGCCCCGCGCGACTGCTCGCCGCTTCCACCACGGGTCGTCTACCAGCCGGAGCTGCGGATCGTCTCCGCAGACGTCGTCTTTTTCGACTCGTCTTCACCAACGTCATCGTCAACAACATCACTGCTGCTTTGGGCGCAGTGAACCTGTCTGCATCGACAACTACTTCCACTACAAACGTTCTGTACGTGCGACGTATTCTGAACTGCGTGTTTACTATGGATATGTTGGCGTATATGTTGTTATTACTGTTCATGTTGATTAGTACGTCTAGTGTGTTCATATTTCACAAGTTTAGTAGCTGCTGTTGTCATGTTTAATATTCTTGAATTAATCATGAAATTATTGCCTAATTATCCAACACTATCTATATCCGACGACTACCAAGGTACCCGGGTAGCAAATCCGTGTTGTTATATATCTAAAGAGTATAATCATGGGGGAGGGGGGGGGGGGTAGGAGCCTCCTCAGAGCTCAGACAATTTCGACCGAGATAAGGATCTCCGTGCGATCCTTGCCATCCGTTCCCTAGCGATCCCCAGTCGGCTGGACGTTTTCTACACGCCTGGACGTACTCTGTGTCGCTGCCGGTGGCCCCAGGTAATTTCTGGGACCCGCGTGTCAGCCTGTGGGTTGGGTCGTTCCTGGGTGCGTTGCGGGATAGGCCATCGCGGCGCTAACACCGCGCTGTAATTCCGTCCAAAGTCTATGGGCAAAATAGTAATTTCAAGCGTGTGGTATATAACCCTCTCACAGCGTGGAAAACCCTAGCCGCCAATGGCTCGCGTCCTCTCTCTCCCTCAATCCCTCGCGTTCCTGCTCTCCTCCAATCCCGCCGCCTCCGCCAACCTCGCGCCACCGCACCAGCTCTCCCAATCCCCTTCACCCTCCGGCCGCCACTGCTCCTCCCCACCATAGCGAACTCCAGCAGCTGCTCGTCCCGGCGCCAGCACGGTGTGCCACAGCCAGAGAGAAGGCAGCGGAGGCGATGGGGAAGGATGGCGGCGGCGCAGGAGACCGACGCGCTGGTGTCGCGAGCGGGAAGAAGCTGGAGGCCACGCTCCTCGTGGGTCATGGGGATGGCGGCGGCGCCTCTCCTCACCCAATTCCCTCCCACGTCTCCTCCTTCGGCCGCGCGGGCGGGCGTGCAGCACGGGAATGAGAGGGAGGAGATTTGGGGAGGGGCGGCGGCGGGCGTGGCCACGAACTGGAGGAGGAGAAGGCGTGCGGCCGGAGCAGGGCGGAGCCACGGGAACTCGCTGGGCGTCTCCGTCCTCGCCGTCCAGTGCCCAGCATCTCCTTTGCCGTACTCCGCCTCGATTTGGATCGCCGGCAACCTGATGAGGCTTCCTCGCCACCCCCACTTCTCTCCAGAGGCGGCAAAACCCTAGCACGGTGGCCGTGCAGCGGGATTGAGGTAGACGATGGTGGCTGGCTGGCCGCGGTGGGTGGACGACAGCGGCCGTAGCGGGTCGTCGTCTCCTCCTCTTCTCTCTGCCACTGGAGCCGCCGTTGTTGGGTGCGCCATGGATTAATTTGGTTGAGGTGCGTTGGTTTTATTTGGGGATTGGTCTCCCGATTTTCTGTCTCCTAATCTCTTGCCATCTTTGTTTCAGGCTGCTGTTCGTGGCACCGCGTTTGATCAGTGCTCGTTGGGCGCTGGCTCGTTCGTTCGTTGCGGGGATCTCCTATGCAGTGTGCTCAGCCTTGGTTCAACGAAGAGACACGGCCGGCAGTGCATCTGCATGGCTCCATCTCAATCCCAGGTAGATCCTCTCTCTCATCGGAGCAGCAAGATTGGAAAAAGGGAATGCTTTCAAGCCCAACGACCAGGCGACCTTGGATGCTCCTAATTTTGTTTGATCTTTTTGTGTAGTTCCATGTTTTAGATTGGGTGAGAAATTCGTGAAGTGGCGGATCAGCTAGAAGCTGCAGCAAGCACGCATCATCAAGTTTTTCGTCCCTCCGACAGGCCGTCATGGAGTTCATACAATAGAATGGTACGATCCCATCTACTAGCATATCCAGATCTCGTGATCGTTCTCCCCTGCCAAACTAGCTAAATGTTTATTTCCCAAGTTCTGGCCGTGCAGCAAGGTGAATTTTGCTGTGACTTTTGGTACCATTTAAATATCATTATCATCTGCGGAATCTGCCAAATATCCTAAGATCTAGCTTTCCCATATAATGCTTTATAAATGGTGCTATGCACTATGTTTGTTATATTCTATGCTGGTGGATGGTTGCCTCTGCATGACAGTTGCTTCCTTGCAGGGAGGTTCTCGGTTGTTTTTTTCTGGTGCCGATTTGTTTATCTACGTTTTTTTCATTTTTCGATCTGAAGTAGCTATCTTTCTTTGATCTGCTCGTGTCCCTGCTCCAGTGGTGAACAAATGTGAGACATTAATTTCATGGTAATTTCATATCATCTTTGCTCTATCTTATTTTAAATTTCTTTGTTCCATTTGGAAGTGAGAAAGTAGGGCCTGGTTTTTTGCAGCTTGCATAAACTCTTAATCAGGGAAGGTTGGTTCACAAATGAAATTGTAAGCTATTTTTTGAGCGGCTCAAAGAAAGGAGAAGAGCAAGGAGAATATGGATTTATGTTCTATACTTCTCGGTGTAATCCAAACAAGAGGCGAGGATTTTTCACATATCATGAGTCATCTATATTTTGTTTATTATTTGTGGTATCACACTTATGTTGATTTAATTTTGGTTAATCTGAGCTGCTCTTTTCTTGATTATGCCAGTTTATGTTCCTTTGCTTTGATAATAATATAGCCGTTGGTTTATTATGTAAGAAATAATATCATGATTTAAATTTTGGTCCATGCTGCTCTTCTATCAATTGGGAATGACAGTTTCATTATTGCTTTCAGTCATCACATGTTTGCTTCTCCATTTTGTATTTTCCTAATATCATCATATATGTTTCAATGTTTTGATAGACTACTGATATTCCCAAATCTTTTCTTACAAACCTGTAAGCAATAAAAATAGGTTGATTTATAATGTAATTGTGGTCACAAGTTTAGACGTATTACTGCATTGTATGGCTAATTTCCTCGTGTTAAATAAAAATTTCTTCAAATAGCATTCTCAAACTAAAAGTGAGATACTTCTAATAGTAACAGTGATTGTACATGTTACACCCATGATGTGAATTGATTTTCTTTTCTAAAGCACTAGTTGCAGTGCTGCACCAGTCCCATATCCTAATAAAATAGGATATGCTTTCTTGGGGATAAGGATGCTATCTAAAACTGAAGTAAACCCCTGAAGTACATCAACAACATTATAATGTGTGCCTATGATCTGGCTGTAGTTTTTTCATCACTTGATTATTTTCCTTTATGTGTTTCACCTTTTTTCATATTCTAGCTCCTTGGTTGGTTTGGTTCCAGGTTGGCCTGCTTTTACATGGTTTATTCTATGTTATCTTATATTTTTTTATTTTGTTGCAGATTGTTGGACTTGCTGATGCCTTCATCATTTTTTGTAGCGTCAATGAAAGCCTTGATTAATCCTTAAATTGTTAGGATTGGATCCACAACAATTGTGAGTATTAATATATTTATTTTTATCTTTGTATCAATTTGCCGACTATGGTTACATGCACTATGAGAAGTTAAGAAGTGTCAGAACCATTAGGATTGTTGGGGAAATTAATTTTCGCTGACTTTGTATCAATTAGGAATAAAATACTCAATTGTGATTATAAGTTCATCATAAAATATGTATATGTGATTTTCTATCCGATCATTTAGTCTCAGCTCTACGGGACAATACGCCAAGTTGCTTGAATATTGCACTATAAGTTCTAGGGATTCCATGGCTTCTAGAGGTTCAGTTGTTTAAGACTTACTATCATAGTTCACTCACCTGCTTATCTGCAATTTTAAAAGGATACACCTAACTAGACAAAACAATAGTACATATTTCTGGTAGTGTGCAACTGTCCATTCCTCAGAAATCAACATAAAAGTGCTGAAGCCTATATATAAAGACAAAAATACATTTTTCCTTACCAATATTGCTTTCAATTGGATCTCAATGTTATTATTATGCTTGGACATGTCAATTATGATGCTGGATGTTCACCCTTTGATGAAGGATCTCATCTGACATACTAATTTTTGGATGTCCAGTAGGTTGGTTAGCGAATGGTCAGTGCTGCCTATTTTAATGGTTGGAACTTCATTGCACAATGGTAATACTTTTTGTCTGCACTCTGATGTTGCCGATTATTGTTTTTGTACTGAATATTGCTAGATATTAGTCATGTTATATTTTCTGCATTTTTATGGCTTATTTCACATAATTATGTGCTCTCTCCTAGCATATCTTCTTTTCTTAATTACTCTGTTGAACAAAGCCCCATCGATGAACTTGGAATACTCTTCTCAACAATTGGAACCATGGGTCATAGGCTTAAATGTTAAGGTACCCCTTGCAGAAACATGTGGAGAAAATGTGGTTGAATTCCTAATCCTAGACTCATTTATCTAAATAAATTAGTATCATCTATACTTCTTATATTTATTTGTCGTGGTGTTTGGCTTTGCTTGCTGCTTTGGTTTTCCATCTTTTGTTTTCGAACTTTATGATGTTACAGCTTGTGATTTTCCGATTTCTTTGTTTTTTTACCTCAAGCGGTTGTGGTGTACTTTTCTTTTTTTGTAGGCCATCGTATCGTTGGAGATTGCTACTTGAAGATTGATGTTGTTACCGGATTTTGGAATATGTTTCCTTGTTGGTAAGGTTTGGAATCTGAAAGAAAATACACTGATAAAGTTTGATCCGCGGTTTCGTGTGCTAGATGAGTTGTGAGTGTGACTGTTACAGGCAGTTGTAGGTGTGAACTATATGTGCTTTATATTGCAGAAATTAGTTTCTTCTTTGTTAAGATAATTTAGGTGTCTTGAAGTAGTCTGAGCTACACTTTGTTTATATAACCGAAATTAGGTTGGTCCTGATTAGGATGGTTTTTGTTTTTGCTGTATTCCTAGATTGTGGTTTATGGTGGTGGTAGTTCCTTCAGAGTGGAAATTATGGCTGATTAATGCCTACGTCCACGTGTTATTGTATTTGCATATATTATTTGCCTTTGTTTTGTTAAATGATAGAAAGTTACTTGAACACCAAAAATTATGAAGTAGGCTTTGGTAACACAGCTAAATTAGCTTTTGTGTTGTGACATGGTGTACTTTTTAAAACAGTTTTAGTGGCCTGCTGGTGTTTCCGTTCTGAGAGTTGCTCTTTGTTGCTGCTTTACATTAGTGGCCCATGGTGGAAGCTAATACTGAGTAGTATAACTTGCAGTTGCAAGAGGAAAGGCGTTTTCTTTGTCATGTTGGCTTCTGCTTTAAGAATACATTTTATTGTACACTAGACAAACTATTACTATTGCATATTAAGTCTGATGTCTTTCAGTATATTGGATTTTACCCATGGGTCGATTTTCAGCCATGGGGAAGGATTGTCCCTATATAGTTCTCTGAATGAGTTGCTTCCTGAAGTATTACGGTGAGCACACCGTCTTAAGATTGAGCTTTCTTTAATTTTGTGGTTCTCAGTTCTCACGTCTATAGGTTCATTGCTGCTACAACAAATTTTCATTACTTCTCACGTCCATAGGTTCATTGCTGCTACAACTAATTTTCATTACTTCTCACGCATTTGTTCAAATTCAGGAGATTATTTGGACGATTTTTATTTGGTGGCTTTACCTTACTAATGCCCTTTTATCGATAATTTATGTCAGGCAAGTCTTCCTATCTATATGGTAGTGCAAAAAAAAATCTCGGTATGGTTGTCACTCTGAGTTCCGCTATAAGGTATTCTCCTCTCAACCCGATTGACCAGAGATAGAAAAATTTAGAATTGTGTTGTGAATTGGTCCTACCCAGACTCAAAATATCTATGGTAGCTCTCCTCTCGAGTCTCGACTATATTTATCTGATAATTCTTCCATGGAAGCCATAAATCTATGTTAGATTTTATATTTGTTCTCAATTGTAATTGTAAATTGTTTGGCCTTACTTTTTGTCCATGCAGTCAAGCTTATTTCAAATTGTTGGCTGAGAGATGATATCTTGAGATTTGAAAAAGATATTTGGCTTGCATCATTCCAGGTTTGAAGGTGCATTTCTTTCCTTCATCTTAGGTTCCAGCTTCTATGTTCTTTTTTGATCCCGTGAGGCAGCAGTTCTTTGCTCTTTTTCTGATTTGTGCTCACGTTGTGTGTTTGTTCTGCAGATCTGGGCTCGCGTCTGTTTCTCAGGTAGGGGAGCCGTGCTGCTCGTGTGCTCCTCGACTGGTGAGATCTCTTTCTATGCACAAGCACAACTTCTTTATTCAGAATCACGTTCTGTGTAACGGAGAAACCACCTAGGATACATCCAAACGTGTGATGACTAATTTTTGTTTCAGTTTTGCATAATTTTAGCTTCAGCAATGTTGTGTTCCTTTGGACAATTAAGTGCATATTCTAGACCTAAAGGCCTGCAACATTTGTGTAGTTTAAGCCTGATAAAATGCACAGCTTACCAATTTACAATCAGGAAATCCTGGAGGAAATAAAACGGCTGGTTTAGTTTGACCAGTACTGAATAACTACCTCACCGATTGGTTCAATAGGGTAGAGTACCTAAAATGAGAAACAAAACGTTCCATATAGGCTAACTTGTAGCAGAAAAGAAAATAAATTATATGATGAACAATAAGACGAGCTCATACTTCAATATTTTTCTGGAACAACTTTTCCAAGAAAGGAGCGGTCTTTGCTCTCTGAAGACTATCTGTAGCAATATAATAGATTGTCTTTTGGCTGTGAGGCCTATTATAATGTACCAGTTCCGTATTTGTTCTGATCCTAGATTAAGCTATCCTAGCCCTGTATTTCTATTTACCTGCATATTATGAGTGCTCACACAGTGGCAAAATAAAGAGTGTTCCATTTATCAATTGTTTTCAAACTTGGTGTTTTTCAAAGTCATTCGTGTTGTTTTTTGTCGTTTGGTTTTAGGTTTAAAATTGCTGCTGGTCTTTTTTGTAGCGTGATCTACCAGCTTACTTGAACTTTTTCTTTCTGCAGGTGTAGGGATCGCTTCGCGCTCGTGCTTGCTGGCTTCCCGGACTGTCTCCTAGGTAACTATATTTACTCCCGTCGAGGTTTCGAATATGCTATGTTGTCATTTTCTGCTAGGCTTCTTAAGTTCAATTCATGTTTTCTCGAGATATTTTCCCAAGTACTGAATAGCCTGTAGGTTCCACGCTTTTTCATTGGGTTAGTCCTGATTTTCTCTACTGCTATGCTGAATGCTACCACAATCCCAAAATAAAGTGTGTTCCATTTATCAATTACCATAAGAATTGGAGTTTTATTTCTCAGATATCTAAAGGTTGTACAACATGCCCGTGCGAAGCATCACTATGTATTGTAGTACTAAAATGTTACTGTGGACCTGATAGGCTTATATGCTGATCTTGCATAAGCTTCACTGTGTATTGTAGTGAGGGGTGTTCAACAGTTTTAGATCTTGCATCCTTAAATGGGGTAGCCTCCTAAAGTCTGGACAGTCCATGATTTCTTTTGCTCCTGCTACAAGCTGTTCTCTCTCTGTATAGACTACCTAACACGTTTATGTATGTTCTCTCTATGTGTGCCTACATGTTGTTGCTACTTTTGCTAGATCATAAGTGTAACCACCAGCAGACCCATGCGACATTGGTTTGATTATTCAGCTATGGATTCACCCTCTATTGATTTTGTTTACTTTGTTGTCACCTTTTGACATGTTGCCGAACTTGATTGGTCTTTATGGTATTTAACCTCTTCTCATTCTGTTTTTGATTTATGAGATCTTTTGCCTCATGTGTCTTCGGTTCTTGCTTGTGTCTCTTTGTTGATCATGTTATTTCTCGAGTGAGTGTTGAAATATTTTTACCGAACGCAGATGGCGACCACTCCTCTGTCCGAGATACACAATAATAGCAAGCACTGGACTGTCACACTGTTTGTTTCTCGCTTGTGGCATCATCGGGAAGGTACAGACAATGGACCGATAAAGCACACTGACTTGGTGGTGCTAGATGCATAGGTGCTGTTGTTGTTAGGTTTCTCTACTTTTATGCCTTAGCCTTATACCTACTTATGTTATGTTGCTTGGCTGAGATTGCTTTTGCTTCATGAAGGGCAATCACATGTATGCCGAGATTGCAAAGGACCTGGTTCATCAGTTCATGGACGTCATTGAAGAAGGCAAAGTCTATGAGCTAAACAGGTTTCTGGTCCATCTAAGAAGATCCATTTTAGGCCGGTCGAGGGTCCTTTCATGATCAAGTTTGGTAGATACACATCGGTCCAAGAAAGGAATGTCGAGGGACGGGTGGAATACCCCTTTTGTACATTTGCTCTCACACCCATTGCTAATCTGCCCAGGCCAACTGATCTGCCTGACCGGTTCACAGGTCATTTGCTTCATGCCCTTCATGTTTCCTGTGATTTCTATGAGCTCACTTTAGTATTCCTTGCTCATGCTGTTCTACGTGTATCATTCTTCTTTTTGTTTATCACATTGCAGATGTGGCTGGCATCATTACAGGTGTTTCCAAGGTTGTTCACTTCCATAGTGCCAATCGTTCAGACCCTTCTACCAAGAGGATTATCTACTTAAGCGATCTTATGTGTGTATCCTTTCTACGACTTGATTTTGCTCTCTTATAGCACCTCCATCGTGTAGTTGATCGTCTTTTCTTTTCTGTTTGGTCACAGATTGCTATGGTGAATGGCGATAAAAAATTGTTTGCCCTGATTGATCATAATTATAGGGGAAGTTGGAAATTTTGGTGCTACTATGATGAGACAGGCATTCTTCCTGTGCATCGGCTGGCTCACAACTATTTGCCTTGGGCGCTGACGGTGGTGTTATTCAAATGTAAGCTCCAATTGCCTATCATGTTTGAATTAGCTTTTGAAGCTAAGATAGTAGTGCTCAGTTTTGTATCTGAGTCTATGTATTAGGTCAGATTGAAATAAACTGATGTCTCGAGAAAAAATCAAATATTTTTCTTAGTTGAAAAAAGAGGCCGACCTTTTCTCCATTATGTTCTATTATATGGTTTGTTCCAAACCCTGGTTACTCTATCAAGGTGCATAGAGAAAACCTTCACTGGAAAGGGTACATGTTGTTCCTATCACTTATTAGGACCATTTTCTTAGTGACGTTTCAGTAGGAATAAAAATATATAACTACTAGGTAGTGATGTATATGATGTGCAAAATATTTTGTTCGCACCACATCAGAATAGGTAGTTATAACTTAGGCTGGTTGCTACTTATCTGTTGCAACTATAAGTATATTCTGTTGTAATTTCTTTATTTGAATTTGCAAAACCTGTTGTAAATTATGCTCTTGAAATTATCTCCACAAGTTCTATTTATGAGTTATCATGTTTTATATGTTTCTCTGTAGGAGATGCTTGCATCCTTGACCTTGGCTGGGTGGTGAAATTGTGGTGTAGCAAAGCAACTGCATCTACTACCCATGCGTCTGTGCTACTGCCACAGCGAGAGCGGGCGCCGCAACCACCCTAGCTATCATGACGTAAGATTTGAGGTGTTCCAAAGGTCAGATAGTTTGTTTGATGCTATTGTTTTTCTGTTATTAAGAACTGATGCTTACATGGTTGCCTTATGTAAAATTATGTCATATGTAACCATTTGCTTCACCGCAGGATTTAGTACGATTTTTTTTAGAATTATGCAGGATTGATCAATGCATATTTAAGCCTCAAACTTCTAATTTGACAAAAAATTGTAATGTATCTACTACCCCTTTCACCTTTCAGCTTCTTGATGATACTGGTTCTGAACTTGTGAAGTTGTGATCACATTTATGTAGGTTTAATGTTTTCAGTTCATACTTGTGATCAGATATTTTTCCAGGCAACGAATGTGTGCCGATTTCTAGACCAGATGGTTTCTACTATGTTGGCAAATGCTAAGCTGGTGCATTTAAATATTTATTATTCATACTGATGTCTAGACAAAAGCTCGGTTTCAATCCTAATTCGTGCCTCTCATATTTTAAGTTAAATGTATGCAAAATGTTATAACATAGTAATTGATTCCATTTATTTTCTTCAGGCAGAAAACTTATACCGATTTCTAGACCTGATAAAGTATTTGGTCAACCATATCGGTGATTGTTCCTGCTACAGTTTACAAGTCTTCAGATTTGAAATGCTCAGCGTCCTGGATTTTGTCTCTCTAAATGCCTAACATTGTTCATATATGGATCAATGGATGGTACCCCATATATCATCAGGTTATTTTCAGTTTGTTAGTTTAATTCTGTCACTCATTGATCTGTGTCGTTCTTTAAGTCTAACAATGTTTTATGGTCTCTGTCCCTCTAAAAGAATATGTTTATGTTGAGTCAGTCTCTTGATAATGTTCAGCTCTGTATACAGTATCATATCTACCCTCTGTTTTTTCTCTAGGTAAAGAAAAAATATATTGTATTTCGCTCAGGCTTGAAATGACACATTTCTTTTCCCCGGACATCATATCTTTAGCTTATTAGCTTCCCAATTAGTGAAGCTTCTATTTTTTGTCCCCTATTTGTTCCTATGTACTAGGAATGTAGATTGGTTATTTATAGTCTGTGGTACCTATTGTTTGTTTGATTTACCAATTGTTCTGCACATAAATTGATTTTTGCTTACAGTGTGATACGAAACCACAAGGGGCTTACATTAATGTTTTCTCATTCTATAGATATGCTTTAATAACTGGAATGCTACTCTTAATTAAGAACATATATTCACTTCTTCTATGTTTTTTAATACTCCCCTCCTGTATATAAAAATTGAATGCCTCTTAAGCAAGGAGAACATAACCTGTATGTCACTAGGAATTACAGATTGAACATTCCTAAATTTAAAGTATTATGAATAATATTTCAATCAATAACTGATACACTGTTGTTTTTTAAACACTCATTTGTATGGCAGCGATAATATTTTTTAGGTATCTACCGGTTATCACAGTATAATTAAAAAGATTTTCTTATTCTTGCTACGAGGTAACTAATTTTTTCTTTCACATCTGATGAATTTACTTTTGTTGTCTGTCTGTCAAGTAACATATTTTAAAAAGAGTTGTTTGTCAGTTGGTTGTATGTGAGCCACCATATTTCTGTGGGACTTTTACATCATATGCGTCTCAGGAAAATCAGTTCGGACTCATGAATTATTGTTATATTGTAGGAAAGTTCAAACGGTGTTAGGCTTTGCTTGCGTTTGTACCACATAGGTTGGTTGGAGGAAAATTAATCCAGTCATCAGCTAAGAACAAAGAGGATTCAATCCTTCATCTAAGGTAGATCCTTCCATTCAAATTTTCCCATGATGTTATGTTGCTGCTGTTGGAAACAAATTCTATCTACAGCAAGATAAGATATTAACCTGAAATGTCTTTGGAAAACTGGTACATAGTATCTTCTTAATCAAATGAAGTTGTTCGACTTGCTTTTATCATAATAAGGGGCTTACTTCTACAGTTCTACCTCATCTTCCCATATATAGGTTTATTGATTAATGTTGCTACTCTTTATTTGTCATCTTGCTTTTGAGGCTTATTTGAGGTGGATTGATTCGTCTCGAGTAGATTAAAACTCTACAGCCATAATCCCTTAGCCACACCGCCTATAATTAGTGTGTTTATCTATATCTAAGTGCATAATGTTTGTTTCAGATGTTTGTGTGTTTATGTCATCAATGGAAAGTCATTGGGGGTAAATTCTGACGGTCTCTTTACTGAAATAGGTGCAGTCTCCAAAAATTAAAACTATCTTGAATTATCTACTCCAGATCACATCAATGACCCAGCCACTATGAACATATTCCTTCTTCAGTTTATTTGTACCATTTGTGAAGATTTAGTCGCTGGTTTATTATGCGCCAGATGTTGGTTTCCCTTTTTTTGTTCCCTTACTCTATTTTGTTGTGGCCTTCTGAATGTCCCTTTTCGTTAAGATCCTGCCAGCACAGTTCAGTGTATTTTTCTAACTTCTATAAGCAATTAAATCTGATTGATTTGAGCACTATCTATTTGTTATGCTTGATTTATTTTTATACCGTGTCATTACCGATTATTGTATAAGGTAAACTTGGTTGGCATTTTCGTTACAAAGAAAATTCAGAATGGGTAACTGTGCATTGTGTTTCAATGGGAATATTGTCCGTACCCTTGGCCAGACTAAATTGGATGTTCCTATTTTCGTTGGCACCACCTTCAAAGAATACTATGGTTACTTTCTTCTTTATACACTCCGTTTCTTTCACTTTCAGTAAAGCGTTTCTTTTCTTTTCATTAACTGAGCCTACTTCTCTATATATTCTTATTATCAAGACGATAGAGGTTCATGGAGGGAGGAGGCTTTTACATAAAAATAGACCGTTATGGTTAATTTATGCGAGGTGCAGTATTGTATACCTTATCCCATTTGAAATCTTGGTATGTTTTTGTTTTATAAATTGTCTGACATTTTGGCTATCTGTTTATGATATCAAGGATAGCAGCACCATTGTGTTCTCTACTCTTTGTGGTTTCCTTTTACTCATATGTGGTGTTTTCCCTACGCCTACATTAGTTATGTTTGTATTTCGGTACTGTTACTTAAGTGCTTAAAGAAAAACTACACGGTTCTTAACTCCTGGTTTTATATTGTTACATGAGCAAATATATTTGGTCTTAGTGTCCAGGATGGACAAAACAAGTGTTTCAATCCCCCAACGCATGTGCTTTGTGTCCTGGGCATTTACTCAACTCTGCCCTGCGACTTTTAATTTTTCCATCGTCTGAGATTTTCTAAAACTGATTGATTAACTCATAATAAAAAATCTCTTCAATTTCCACTCAATCTCAAACTATTCTTAAAAAAAGATTAGTTTATGTAGACGGCCCATAGACCAACCTGCTTGCTGACCTTGGCCCGTTAGTGGTAGTTCAACTGTTCGTGGCCATTTCTGAAATAAGGCCCTGTTTAGTTTTCTTTATATGGACGCCTCCTTGACATACGATCTGGAAAATATGCTTTCAAATCTATATACTTGTGATCAAATTCATATGGATATAAATATCCTTTAAGTGATCTGTATAAATGGTGACAAACACAGGTAAAAAATCAAAGAAGCAACAAACGCTCCGCGGCGAGCCGCGCCGTTCGAATCTAGTATATATATATATAAGCTCTATTAGACACCTGAGTGCAAAATAAGTAATTCTGCACGGAGTTCGATACACCGAATCGGAGGACCCAGGTTGCGACCGAACCCATTTTCCGCCTGTGTCTCGCCGCTGTTAACATAATTTAATTTGTTTTTTACGTCGACGGTTTATCTCTTGTTCGGGTCGTGGGTACAGCCGTACTGGGCTTACAAGCAGGCATACATGCGTGTGGTTCCTATTTTTCATCGGGTGGAGCCAAATGGCGAGCGGCGAGCGATTGCAGTTGGCCCTTCCGACCGGCGGCGAGCGGCTGCATCTGGGTACTGCGGCCGGGTGCGAGGTCTGCAGCTCCGATTGCGGCGCGGTCGGCGAGGGCCGGAGCTGGGGATTACAGCAGGCGGCGAGCGGCTGCAGCTCCGATTACGGCCATCGGCAAAGGCCGGAGCTGGGGACCGAGCGACTGCATCTGGAATTGCGGCGGTCGGTAAGGGATGTAGGTGGGGACTGCGCCGGGCCTCGAGCGGATGCGTGGTGAGCGGTTGGTTCCTTACCTTTTTCTTCATTTGTTTTGGTTTAAACGTAATTCTCTTAGGTAAATTTATGTAGACCGTCATTGTTTGTGATCTGCGTTCTCGTCAGCGGGCGACGCTGCGGAAGGCTTCATGGTGTTGCGATCTGCGCGCTATAGAGGTCCCAGGCTCCGTCGTCGTTGGCCGGTAGAATCTGCGGCGCCGTGGTCGGTCGGCTGACCAGCTGGATCGGTGGCATGGTGCAGAGGGGTGGTGGCTGCCGGCGGCACCGGATCCACTCTGTCGAGCGCCTCCTACTCCGTTGCCGGCGCCCTTCCGTCGACAAGGCAGCACGTACCGAACTCCACCATCGAGCCTCACGGCGGCCGCCGTAGGGGATCTCAAGAATCCATGTTCGACCAGGAGTGCAAGCGTTGAGGTGAGTGTGGACTTGCCCCCTGCCCTTACCTTCATATCACTCCCGATCCGGTGGTTGGGATCTATACTAACCAATTTTTTGTTTTCGGCTAGGATACTGGTCCCCTAAAATCCCAATTATATTAGCCACGGAAGCTGCAGATAATGACTGCCCATGGTGTTCAATGGCTCTGCTGTGCATTGCTCTGACTAGAAGATTCAGTTTTTTTGGCTAGCCATGGTACGAATTCCCAACCTATAGAAATGTAGGATTAGTTCCTATCCATGTGCATACCTATTCAGACTTTTTATTGCCAACTGAAAGATTTAGTGTATGCAAGTTTGAATCAATTATTTCATCCGGTAGAAGATTACAACTCTGTTACAATGATTGTAGGACATAACTACAATCATCTCAGTGATCCGGTGTACGTAGATTTAGTTGCAAGACCTCATGTTTCTACGCCTGGTTAGATCATTTGGTCAACATAGCTGCTAAAAGAAGGTTCAGTTAGGTGGCCAATCAGGTTCTTATATTCTCAGATGGTACTATGAAAAAGCTAGGTGCGGCTTTACATTTCAAGTGTGGAAAGAACAGTACACCGATCATTTCTTGTTTCCTGTTTCTGGTAGGTGCAAGTATTGTTAGGCTTTCAAACTTTAGTTTTTGTGCCTGTATCGTAACTTCAGATAGTTAAAAATCAGTACAAAAGTTACGATTGGTTAGATTGGAAAGGTGAACATGAAGGTGATAGTATACTATGTTGCTGGCAGCTGAGGGATCACAATGTTTCGGTTGCCAGAGGGATTGATGTAAAGCTAACGGGAAATTTCTGGCCACCTGTAAATTGAGCTGCATGAAGAAAAGTTCAGAACTGAATCAGGACGGTGAATTTGTGCATGCAGAGTCTCTACTGACACTGGCATATACCGGTAGTAACATATATTTCTGAACTATAGTGCTTTGTGATTTTTCTTGCAGCTGTTTTGTGAGTGGCATGGACTTGTGTCCACACGAACTTTGTCTATACACTTTGGTGCATAGTCCTGATTATCTACAAATTTGAGTTGAATTTCATCATATTTGGCTGAAACCATCTACAAATTGGTGAGAGTATATGAAATGGAATCTATTTATTAAATGGCTTTGTTTATTACCAAGGACACTAGAAATTCGTAAGGCCACATTTCGAGAATGGAGACATGTTAGTTTAACTCATTGTGATTAGTCGGGTACTTGAAGCTATATCGGTTGTTCTTAGATGGTGTGATATTAGGCAGACATCCCACCATGCCATTTTATGTTGCATGATTTTACGGGTATGTGGCATGTTGGTAATTGGTATGTAGGCCTCAGTTTTTTCCAAAGGAGATGGTTCTGTTGGAACTTATGTTCAATCTCTTGAATCTTTTTAGTTCTCTGCCATTTTTTCAGGACGGCCGGTGATGTTCACAATATTAAGGGAACATGTCTTGCGCATATTGTGTTCTGCAGCAAATCAGCATTGTACCGCCTAGTAGAAAGGAAATAAAGCATCAAAGAGTCGTGTAATGAAAATGCTGTAACTAAATTTTTGCACCGAGTCATGTAACTTTTTTTATCTTCACAGATTTAATTCCTTTATTTATTCTGTGAGAACACTTGTCTACATAGGTAATACTACATAGACACAGTTGTGCATGGCAGCATCTGTTTTATTCGACCGTGGAGTTCTTAAGTTGTGTCATCAGCCCGCCCGATCAAGTAAATTTTACGTGTTGTTATCTGGTCGTTCTTGTAAATCTTACGTCCTGTAATTGGATTATCCCCGTTATTCTCACAGGTCAGTTTTTACGGATGGAACAAATGGCTTAAAAAAACGGAATAAGTCAACCATGTTCATCGTTATATATTTTTACGTAACAGTCGCTTTATTATTTGTTACCTACGTTTTACTTTACTCGATGGTTTCCAAGAAGTCAGGCACGCAGCTGGCTTAGTTGATTTTTCTTACCTCGCATGCAAGCAATATTACGGAGCGCAGAAACGTACAGCGAAGCCTCGGGGCAGCATGCGGTTGGCTCTGATGGTTTTCTTACGTCGCATGCAAAGAATCTTACGAAGCACAGAAAAGTCTCGGGGGGATCGGGGCTGTTCCGGGCGTACGCGATCGGGATGGGCGGGCTGGCTCGGACGTACGTGCGCGGGAAGGGCGGGGTGCAGAATAACTATTCTGCTAGCGCATCCATATATATATAGCGCATATATTATATTCTATTGTAGATTCCGACCCCTATAAAAAGGCGATCCACGGGATCCGGTGGAGAGAAAAAACCCAACCACCTCCTTCCCACGATCCCAATGAATCCCGCCCCAGCTTCTTCGTAAGTCCCAGCTTCTTCCTACCGGTGCCGCCGCCCCACGCGCTAATGGCTTTGCCGTCCCCGGCGTGCTACCGGCGCCGCCGTGCCCACACGTGCTAATGTCGCCACCGCACCCTAGGTCGCCGCCGGCCAGGACGCGAGCTCCCAGCCGCCTCGGAAGTTCCCCGCTACCGGCCGTTGAGCTCGCTGTATCGCCCTCGTCGTGCTCCTGGCCCAGCTACCTTCGCCGCCGGCGTGCACCCTCAGCAGGAGCTCCTGCTCGATCCCGACCACCGCCGTGCGCCGGGACCCCCGTTTCCCGTTGATGAGGTTATACTCTGCGGGTACCCAGCGTAAAGGTACCTGGTGCACGTGATGATCAAAGAAGTCTAAGGATTAATCGAAACCCACGAAGGAAGGCCCAATACGAAGAGTGCTTTCCAAGTTAGATCAAGTTATAGTCGGTTAAGACTTTCTATACATGTAAAACTTGGTCGGTTATGTTTCCCGAGACCCAACCTGCTATATAAAGGCTGGGAGGGTGATAGATCAAGGAGAGGAATCCATAGCCACCAAAACCTCGACGAGATCAGCAGCTCGTCGAACCCTTGTAACCCTCATATTCATACCATAAATACAGACAAGCAGGAAGTAGGGGTTTTACCTCATTCGAGGGCCCTGAACCTGGGTAAATCCAGCTTGTCAGCCGTCGATTCCACCGATACTACGCGTTCTCTACCACACAATCAACCCTAGTATAGCAACCATGGGAATTGCCGAGGGCACACCTCGACAATTGGCGCCGTCTGTGGGAACAGGTAGTATTGGGCTCACGGTTTCGCCGGTTTCATCATCAAGCGGCCACCCGCCGATCGCATCTGCACAAGGTAACTCGCCTACTACATCATCAAAAAGCAAATCACCGACCACCGCCGCAAACGGCAACTCGCCGCAAGATCGACCAGCATCAATTCAAAAAGCGATCACTCGCCAAAATCTCCAAGGAGGCTCACGCCGCACTCGATGGAAGCTCAACAAGCCTTTGCCGGACTCGAATCAGGTTTGGATATTACAGTTGGAGAATTTAACTTCTTTGTCGATAAAGATGGTGTGCAGGACCTGTTAGATCACTCGACATGGGGACACTAGACAACGCTTCGACTGCAACACCATCCATCTTGGCGCGACATCGTCACAGATCGTCCCGATCCAATCGCCAAGTGACTCTGCAACGTCCATGAACTCGCAAGAGTTCCGTGACGAGGTGGCAAAAAGATTTGGAAGAAGCGAGATCGAATCTGCGTACGCCCAAACAACTCAATCGAGTCACTCGACAACGTCGTCGACTGCAACGACGTCGCGGGGAACAGGAGAACATAGATGACAACATATACCTCGCCGATCTCAACGGCCCAGAAATCCGTGCCAGCCACGAGATATTCACCTGCGACGCAGATAGCCTGGACAAAGCACTCGAAGATCTACTCGATTGCGAAGAAACCCCAGCAAGCAAAGCAACTCCAACATGAGCCTGGATGACGACGCCGAATCCATAATGCGCATTAGCAACACATGGGAGAAGATCGGGTGGTACCGTATCAGGTATACACCGCGAGTACAGCAGAAACGTCAGCAGCTGCAACATGCCGTCGACCTACAGAATACCCTTGCACAGTCACCATGCCTGACGGAACAACCACGCTGACCATCACCGCAGAGATGGCGGAAAAAGTGAGCAAAGTAATCGAAAGCTGCACAATGCTACCAGCAAACGCAACTCCGGAAGAGGTATTGACCTTACAATACTTCCAGTGGCAAGAATCGATACGGTTGAAAACTACCGAGCAGTACTCGAAGAACGCAAAAAGCAAGCCAGCATATCGAGTGCTCGGCGAAGAGCATTGTCTACGAGTTCAACAGGCAGAAACGACCCCGCGAATAGGTCACGATTCATAAACCTCGGAGACGCAGATCGTGCAGCGGTCACTCGAAACCTAAACCCAGCCTTTATGGCAGTCGACGCGGAAGGAGTCCCCATACCTACTGAGCCAGCCGGGGCGCTGATGACGCTAGGCACCTATCTCAGAACAATCGAACCTCCTGCAGGAGACCCAAAGAGGGATCAGCACCTCCAACTGTACAAACAACTGGCAATAGCAGCAAAGCCATACAGCATCCACAAGCAACTCCAAGGAGAGATACAGATCGGGACCGTCGCAGTCGAAGTCCTCGGGGAAGGAGCAGTCGAAAAAGCTCACGTCGTCATCGTTCCAGCAGGAGCCACTCGAGGAGGTCATACAGCAACAGCTCAGACTCGGAAGCAGAAATCGGCCATGTGGAGCGCTATGCTTCACTCGACGGATCCGGGAGGCTCGTATGCCCAAGAAGTTTTCGCTAGCTACCACGCCAAAGTTCAACTGCAAACAGAGCCATCAGGCTGGTTAGAAGATTACAGGCTGGCTGTTGATGTCAGCGCGGTACCACAACCACAGCTATGCAATACATACAACTCATGATGGAAGGAACAGCTCGCGATTGGCTCAAATCGCTACCCGAATCATACTACGATTCGTGGGAGCACTTCAAAGGTGATTTCATCAAATACTTCGAGCCTCTATGTGAGCGCCCCAAAACTTTCGAGGAGCTCCGGACCTGCAAGCAAAAGTCAGATGAATCTCTGAGATCGTACATACGGCGGTGGACCACCATCCGTAACTCAGTAGGCAACGTATCAGAAGATAGGGCAATCGACGCCTTCAAAAACGGACTCTGGAGAGAAGACTTCAAAGAAACACTTGGTCGAGAAGATCCAAAGACAATGGCGGCACTCATGGTACTCGCAACAAATGGGCAGATGGAGAAGACTCCGTACGAGGCACTCGACCCGTACCCTCACATGAAAATCACGAGGGTGGCAGTCGAGACCGCAGAGATAGCTACAGAGATGATCGAAGGCGCAAACGCAAGCATCGTTATCACGACGATGACCATCCAAACTTCATCGCAGCAGGCTTTGTCCAGTCAAGGGACAGCCGCGACCAAACTGACAGACGACCCGACGATCATCGTGATAATCGAGATCATCGTACGGACGACCGCCGAGGTAATCGAGACCATCGCACAGACGATCGACGTGACAGTCGAGACCACAGACGCGACGACCGCGATAGCTACAGAAGGCCAGAGTGGCGCAGGCGAGCAGACAAAGATCCTGAGCGCTCAATCGAAGAAAGGATGGACGATTATTGCAGATTCCATCTTTATAAAGGGGACGATGGTAAGCTTCGCTCTAACCACTCGCTGAGAAATTGCAGGGAATTCGATCAACTTGCGATTGAACATATACTGCGACTGCAAAAGATGGACGTGCACCTCCTCAACTAGTGCAGACTCCATCGACTACATCACAAGCACAGCCTGTTCAGGCATATCCAGCACCGCAACAAGTACAACAAGCACAGGTATATTCCATACCACAAACAACTACTCATATATCCTGCACCAACACCAGCGCAACCGACGCCAGTATACATGGTGCCAGCACAACCCGTTACGGGAACACAAATGGCAGCAGCCGTGCACCAGATGCAGCAAGGAGATGAACAAAAATATCCCGTAACTCGCGGGCAGATGAACATGATCCAGCGAGGACGTCCCTCCAATAGAGAGCAAAAGTTACACACTCGACACGTCAATATGGCGGTCATGGCACCCCACCATCACAGATTTTTTGAAAGGATCAGAAACTCCGATTGTCTTCAATCGAGAGGACCATCCACCCGCAGTATATCGACCAGGGCATGCAGCCTTGGTACTCGACGCCCAAATCGGAGGCTACGCCATGACCAAGGTCTTCATGGACGGAGGTAGCGGCCTCAACATAATCTTTGCAGATACGCTACGCAGAATGAACAAATCAGTCGAAAATCTGCCAAAGTCCACAAGTACCTTCCACGGTATCGTCCCAGGCAAAGCAGTGCTCCCAGAAGGCACCATACAACTCGATGTTACGTTTGGAGATCCTACTCACTTCAGAACCGAGTCGATTGAGTTCGAAGTGGTCGATTGGAAGTCACAATACCATGCAATACTTGGGCGCCCCACTTTCAAGGAGGTCCATGTGACACTATTTTCATGGCGGGCAGGCAAAAATAGTTTCGTGCGACTACCGCGTTGACGGCGACGAAACGTCCAAAAGCTAACGCCATCGCTAACGCACCATGGGTTAGACATTTCTCCCATTAATTGGTGAAAAATAAAATATGTGAATTAGTTATTTTCACATATGGGCGATGCACAAAACCAACAGGAGTCACAAAAAAATAATCACAAGTTAGACTCACAAAACAAAGGGCAGTACAGTATTGCCAATGTAGACAGTACAAACTTTAAGCACATGAAGTACATGTACAGGACATAATATTATATTAAAAATAATAATAAATAGAACTTCTTGTTATTACCTTCGCATCGATGACGACTCAGCCGAGCCCGTTATATTGTTCTAGAAAAACAAAACGATGACACAAAACAAGGCAGTACAGGGTTGAAACAATCGGCAGTACAAGCGAATCAACAGAGAAGTTCATGCATGTTTTTAGGAAAGTACAAGTATTTTGTTTGTGAATTTCACATCCCACTGAAAAGTTTAACGAAACGGTAAATATAAATCCTAGAAGTACACATAGATAACCCGGGAAGTACATAACTCACTTTCGAGAAGTACAAGTGTGGTATGAACAACGTTTGACCGAACTTTGACCGCAAAAAAAACCCACTTAGAAATCTTTTTTGAGATTTTCTTCTACCAGTAAATTTAATAGATGTGTCTTTTCAGTCCGAGTATTTTGAGTGGTCATAGAGCTGAAACGGACACCGTATCAGAAAGTTATCATTGTTGTACTAAACACTGATCACGAAAACTATCATCGACTGTACAAATGAATCAACCGAGAAGTACAGGTATCTGCCGAGAGAAGTTCACGTACTCTGTTTTTTCGGGGCGGAAATATATCATAATAATCTCATCGATTTGAGCCTCAAATGTCAGTAGTAAATGCTTCATATGGTGTAATATGAGTCTAAGTATAATAAGTAGTACATTTCGTGACGAATTAAAGTGCTAAACTCATGAATTTGATCTGGCCACTCCCGTGAAACACCGGTATTGTAATGTTATAAATTTTAAAATTACTTTAAAGTGTAAGGAATTCGAAAAATCGGTCAACATGAAAAAGTTGCGTATCGCCGGTATCTTTCCAACGACATATCATTTGCACCATTCCAACAAGCTGTTGAGAAACACCGGACAAAATACTGTCCGCCCATATAGGACACTTACAGATTAGTGTATTTTTGAAATTACTTTCAGTCGGTGCAGAATTTGGAAAAACAATAAAAGCGTAAAAGTTGCGGAATTTCAATAGCTTTCCAACGACATATCATTTGCATTATTCCGACAATCGGTTGAGAAACGCCGGACAAAATACTGTCCGCCCGTATAGGACACGTTCCAGATTAGTGTATTTTAGAAATTACTTTTAATCGGTTTAGAATTTGGAAAAACCGTAAAAGCATAAAAGTTGTGGAATTTCAATAGCTTTCCAACGGCGTATTATTTGCATCATTCCGATAAGTGGTTGAGAAACGCCGGAAAAAATACTGTCCGCCCGTATAGGACACGTTCCAGATTAGTGTATTTTACAAATTACTTTTAATCGGTTTAGAATTTGGAAAAACCGTAAAAACATAAAAGTTGCGGAATGTCAATAGTTTTCCAACGGCATATTATTTGCATCATTCCGATAAGTGGTTGAGAAACGTCGGACAAAATACTGTCCGCCCGTATAGGACACGTTCCAGATTAGTGTATTTTAGAAATTACTTTTAATCGGTTTAGAATTTAGAAAAACCGTAAAATCATAAAACTTGCGGAATTTCAATAACTTTCCAACGGCATATTATTTGCATCATTTCGATAAGTGGTTGAGAAAATATTTGATAAATACGTTCGCTGTGCTATTTTCAGATTTGAATAGATCAAAAATTAATCTTCAACCGTAATGAATTTGAAAAATTCGGGAGATGAATAAGATGCGGAATTTCATTAGCTTTTCAACGGTATATTATTTGCTAAATTCTGACAAACGGTTAGAAAACTACGTCAAAAATACGGAACTTGTACTTCTCGATCACATGAACAGTACTTGTAGAACAGAAGGGCAGTACAACTTCGGTTGTAGATCCTTAATCTACAACCGGTTGTAGAGTAGCTGGCACCTATATATGGCACCAGGGACACCTGGATATAATACAGTACATTTTGGGTATGTAGATGACACCTATACCTCGGGTATGCACATGTTGGGTATATAGGAGGTACACATACCTTTGGGTATGTGTATTCGAGGTATCTACATGTTATATATACCTCGGGTATGTGTGTTCAATTGTACGCGTACATATCAGATATATATATAAATAACTTAGGTATGTGCACATTATTAGGTATGCATACCCCATAATGTGCATACCCAAAATCATATGTACCTCCTACATACCTAAGGTATGCATACCCAAGGTATATATATATGTCTACATACCTAAAACTGTTCGTATTCCATCCTGGTGCCCATGCTCCTAGGAGCCCCATCTGAGCTTCCTGTAAATTAACAGATAGGGTGGGACTATTTAGAAACCCCCTTAAGAGTGCTCTAAATAACTATTCAAAGCACTTTTCCATAAAACAGGGCGTCCCACGCCCCGAAAAAGACACCGACCCGGCTCCTCGCCGCGAAACGGACACCGACCCGGCTCCCGCATGAAGCTACTAATAAACGACCTCGATCCCAATAGATCCCGACCGTCCCCGCCGTGACAACAACCCACCTCCTTCCTCCCGGCGCGGGCGAGCGAGCGGCGGCGTGAGCCTACACGAGGGAGCCCGCGGCGAAAGCGGCGTCCCTCCCGGATCCAACCCACCTCCTTCCTCCCCGGCGCTGGCGAGCCAGCGGAGGAGGGAGCCGACGCGAGGGAGTCCGCGGTGGAATCGTCGTCCTTCCCCGACTCCAACCCACCTCTGTAACACCCCGAAATTTTAACCTTATTTTAGTGGTGTTTTATGACACCTGAAAAAAACTTTTTCTCTTTTCCTAAATATTTCTTCAAATCTTTGAGGATGATTTGACTTGGAAATTGCTCCCTCAAGAATTTCCCAGTGATTCTCGAACCAATCCATCACCCGTGTTGATTTTGGTGCTTAGGTTTTCCCTCGAAAACCCTAGCCCTGATTATCGAACTTTTAAACCCTTTTCTCCACCTACTAAAGGAAAGCCTATTTCCATAGCTTGGAAAATTCCACGAAAAATACCAGAGGACTCCCCTGTCCATATAAAGACATTCCATGCAAGAATATTGCATACTCCAATGCAATAATTCCAAGTTAGGCATTATTTTCCGAAATGCCATTTTTGATCCAGAGATTATCTAGACACCTTACACTCATCCAGAAATTATGCCATCTTCGGAAGATGCATGATTCCACCTCCTGATCATTTCACTCCATTGTCCCAACCTCATTTGAGCAATATTTGAGGTACTTCCTTTGTAATGCTCTTTTCATGCTTATTTGCAATTTCCAAAGGAACCCCTATTTGTGTGTCTCCAAAAATTCTATAAAAATTAGGGAATGATCCCTAGGCAGTATGTAACCCATTTATGTAAAAATATTTGGTACCCTGTTAGGAAAATGTTGGACTTTTTCCATGTGCAAGTTTTTGCCCTAAAACCCAATTGTTTCCAAAAACAAGCCAAATGATTTTTGTAGTGGGAAGTGAGCACCTAGATACAAGCACTAGGAGAACCTACACCTCTGGACCAAGTCTTGCTCAAACTAGAAGTCGTTTGCCTCTCCAAACAACAAATTTCAAATTTGACCAGTACTGTTTTTCAAAAAAAAAAATAGTCGCACCAACTTGAGATTTTGCAAAAACTTTGTTCTGCAAAGTTGTTGGGATTTCAATTTGGCACGAGATGACATGGTTAGTTTTTCTTCTAGAGCCCTGGGGTGAGAGAATCATCGCGATGCCGATGTTGGCATGCCCTCTGGCGTGATCACCACTGGCATAGCCGTGCCCAAACAGCGCCGCCGCACTGCTCCTCCGACCCTCCTCGCTGTTCCTCCGTTCCAGACCTGGCCAGCAGTGCCCGCACCCCTCCTGCTCCTCTAGCTCGGGCCGGAGCCGCACTTATCCCCTCCACCGACCAAGCACCACCGTGGCGGATCCTTTGCGGGAGCTTCTCCCGGTACCCTCCCTCTCGTTTTCCTGCTCTCCCCTCCCTCTCTGTGGCCTCTACACCGCTTGTGGCCGCCGTGCGTAAGCGCTGAGCGCAGCACCACTCCTGTGGAGGAAATGGCGTAAGCCATGACCTCGGCCGGCCATTAATGGCCGCAGCGGCCGAGCACCCACCTCTCCTCCCCCACGGCTATATAAGGAGCCCCAGACCCTCCATTATCGATGCACTGCACACTCCCCCTCCCCTGGAACCCCTCTTCCCTTCTAGTTTCGAAATGGCAGAGCTCTGCTCTGAATTGGCCGGGTTGCCGCCGTCGGTCCGTCGACCGTGGCCAGCCCCAGGCTAAGCCATTCCTCGATTAACCACGCAGAGACGTTCCCCTCGATCCCCTCCACCTCCCGGTCTAATCCATTTGGATTTTGGTGGGCCGTAGCCTCGTAACCATCCTCGACCGCCGGCGGCGAGCTTGCTGGGCGCGCACCGAGGCGTCGCCTCCCTTGCCTCTCCGTGGCCGTGGCTCCACCCTCTGACGCGGCGCGGTGCGGCGCTTCATGCCACGCCTTGGGTGGCCGGCGGCACCCACCGGAGAAGTGGCGGCAGCAGGTGGCCGGCGGCGCCCACCGGAGAAGCGGCGGCAGCAGGTGGCAGTGCTCGCCTGCGCAGCGTCGAGCTTCCTCCCGCGCACCCGCGACGTAAAGAAGAAGAAGGCCAGCTGGCCTCCAGCGTGGCAGGAGGGTGACACCGACAGGCGGGCCCAGGCTGGCCCAAGCCGCCACGTCGGATAAGTGAAGGCGTATCGGGCTGTTTACATTTTCCAGAGTTGAAGACAGCTTTCTAAGATTGCGCGGCCGGTCCAGCCTGGGCAGCGGTGCAGCAGGCCGTCCTCGGCCCAGCACGGCCCAACCGCGGGAAGAAGCGGCCCGGGCAGTTTTTTTCCTGCAGTCTGTTTTTTCTTTTCTCCTGGTGAGCAACTTCGAATGCCCGTAGTTTTTAAACCGTAGCTCCGTTTGGAGTGATTCAAATTTGTAAATTCTTAGATTGAGAAGATCTGTCCAGTAGCATAGGTCTTACCTTTTTTGTAAAATACTTGTATGCTCAGCACCTTGTATGCATGCATAGGGTACTCCGCGGTACCGGCAAACCGAGACCCTGACCCGTGACGCGTTCGTGACCCTCCGAGCCAAACGGTGTCGATCCTCGCAGGCAAGCTAACCCCTTGCTATGAGCCGTCCTGCAATGCTTGTTTGTTTATTTGCTTAATACCATGCCAGGTGTTTATGTCCGTCTCCTATTCTATTGTTATGTCTGACTACTATTATTGTTGCATGTCTGTTGTTGTCCGTATTTTGTATGAGCCTTGTAGTGTTGCATATATTGTTGCATTTTAAACTGTCGCATTACCTTATAATTGCTTATCTGCGCATCACTCCCGTTCCCGAGACAATGGCCGGAGGAACCGCCTCAGTCAAAGGAATGGGGGAAATATTACAACTGTGCGTCTCGCGTTTGCGGGGCTTTGTTTGCTTCTTCTTCTTCGCCGAGGTGAGGAGCGGACGAATGTCGTCTTATGATCCTCGAAGTTGGGGGCATTTGCCAAAAGAGTTATTTGCTTCTTGTTCCTCCGTCAAACGTGGTTGGCGTAAGCCCACCTAGACTGCGATGCTTGGGACATTTGCTTTCCATTTGGTTCTCTTTGCCAAGATTGCTGACACCACGTCGAGGAAATCCTCGAGTGGAATGGATGCTTTCTTTCTTATGAGTGCTTTTCGGTTCATTCTTTATGGTGACACCGGCTGGAGGAACCGCCACGGTCATCCGATGAAACACTATGTTATATATGCTGTGAACACTAACCCCTGGTGACACCGGCTGGAGGAACCGCCATAGTCACCCGGATATTATTATTGCTATGTTGATATGGTTATCATGATTATTATGCTGGACTAATCCTCTGTTTTGTGATTTGTTGTGATGAAACTTGATTAAATGAAACATCCCTCCAAACAACGATAAGGTCTGTTCATAGTGCCACTAATCTGAACCCTTGAATGCGATACCACCGTTGTCCCATGGAAACCGTGACCTAGTAGGTTGTTCAGCCCCTTTTGTGCCATCCATTGGGCGCAGTCGTTCGGTTGTGCTGTCCGAGGGTAGAGGTCGACAGGCACGGGTTTGACTGCGATAGGGAGTCCGTTGCTAGGCATACCCGGTCGCGCCGGGGGATGTGCCGGATTTACTTGCCCGTTGTGCCACGCGCATAGGGTGGTGCAGGAGAGTGTGTTAGCAAGTGGACCGTCATGTGAGTGTATTTTGCCTAGTATGACTTTGAGCGTGATGAACCTGAAGTGTCGGCTGAGTGGGGTGCATTCTGATAGGTGGTAAAGCAAACTCTCGAGAGCATCAACCTAGCAAGCTAGCCCCGTTCCTGGGATATGGAACAACAGTTCAGTGTCGGTCACACTGTGTGTCTTTGTCGTGTCAGGAGGTTAAACTTAAGATCTGTTTGAAGGAAAGATGAACAACCTGATTTCACTAAATGAACAAGAAGTTGATGCAGGGAATGCTACTTGAGATGTGATTGTGAACCAGGTTTAGGGATGGCGGTGTGATGCGTTGGGAAGCCTATAGTTAGGCCAGAGCCCACATCAACCGTGCGTGCCCAGAGAGAAATGATGAGGCCAGTGGGCCTAGCAGTGATCACAGGTGCCGTTGTGTATTATTTGGTACCCACTTGGTACACCCGTTTTCTCGTCACAGGTAAGCCCTTTGTATGATTGCCGGTGCACGATCCAACCCCACCTGGCTTGGACTCTGCACTGGTGATACCCCGTTGTTTGCTTATGCCATGTTTTGCTTGTGATGCCATGCTACCTTTATGATAGACTGTATATTTGTCTGTCTAGAGTACACACTTGCCATGTGTAGTATTTTATTTCCAATTAATGTATATCTTGCTGCATGATTGTTGGATTGTTTGTAGTGAATGGCGAATTCTTGCTGAGTGCATACAAATGAACTCACGGGCCTTGTGATTGTGGCCAGGTTTTGTCGAGGATTCATCTTCTACCTTAGCAAGGAGATGGAGCAAGAGTGTGCTAGGATCAGTAGCCCAGCCAGATACCCGTGGAGTGGAGCCGCTCCAAGCCGTTGCCTTAGTCATCTTCCGCTGCCAGTTAAACTCTGTCCTGAGCCATGCTTGGCAAGATATTCTGTAATGCCTCGATGGCCTTGTAAACCATTTGTAGCACTACTTGTGCCTGATTGTGTAATGATTTCCATAATGTTGCACTGTCGCGACGTGCGGCCAGATATCTTGGGCTGGCGCATGGGACGACCACCTCTCTGGCAAGATGTGCCAGGGAGGGGTGTCACAACCTCCTTCCACCCGGCGCGGGCGAGCGAGCGGCGGCGTGAGCCGACTCGAGGGAGCCCGCGGCGGAAGCGAGCGTGTCTTCCTCATCCTGTACCAGAGAGGCTGCTTTTGCCAGCGAGAGAGGGAGGCCACGAGCGGAGGCGCCTACTTCGACGAGCAAGGGTGACCTCCTTCGTCAATTCAAAGGCACATATGGCTCCGATACATCAAAAAAATGATGGGACTGACAGATTTTCGACTGAATCGTCTTCAACAAAACGGCCTGCCATGCCGCATGAAAAGGTATGGTAAATATAAATATCTCAGATCTCATACTCTTGAACTTGTATATTGTTTGTGATTGAATTGGGCACTAAATAATGTCCACGGGATAAAGTTTAGTTGGCAAAAACTTGATAAAACTATGAATGCTTATTTGATGCGTTTAAAAAGTTCCCATGTTGGCTTGAGGAAGTTCATATGTTATGGACTTCGTGCAATTAGCGTTGAATATATGTCTTTGACAACTCCACCTGAAAAAATCATGTTATAGTTAGTCTTTAATAAACTGTTCTGTGTTGCTCGGAAGTTCACCAGTTCTACCATAGAAGTTCATTTTCATTTGTAATTAACAAAAAGCAAAACAAAAAATCTATTTGCAGGCGTTGGAACTGATTAAACATTCAAGAGTGGATCTAACAGTTTTGGAAACTACGCCAGAGCTTCGACGATTATATGCAAAATTGCAATCTAATATATCTAGCTGGTCTCGCCAAATAGAAACTCTAATGCTGCATGATGATCCTGTTATGCGGTTTACCTATTATAAGAACCTATCGGGAAACAAAAAGAGTGGATGTCTTGAAGATGACCCAATGAAATGCAGTGAGCGCGAGGAGTTAATGACCAGTGTGTCCAGAAGGTCAGATGTGGGGATGATGGGTGGACCAAAACATGAGAGGAAGCTAGAAAAAAGGAAGTTCGGCACGGGTGTTGGCGCAGTTCCAATAAGAACAACGCCTTTGAGCAGCGAGCAGCGAGAAGAGGATGAGATTGTGATGTGGTCAGGTCCACCAAAGCCTCCACATTCTCCAGTAATATGCAACGAGAAGGTGATTGTTTCAGATCCAGTGTACCGCAAACCACGCGGATCAAGACAAACAAGCAGTGGAGAGAAGTCCAGAACAGCACCTAAGGAGGGTCAGATTCTTCAGATGAGCAGAGGAAATGTGGGTGGCGATGGATCTAGTGCAGGAGGCAATGGATATAGTGCGGGAGGCAAGAGAGAGCGTATCATACAACAGGATCCTAGACCTGATGAGTCTAATAAGAAGTCCAGAACAGCAGCTAAGGAGGGTCAGATTCTTCAGATGAGCAGAGGAAACGCGGGTGGCGATGGATCTAGTGCAGGAGGCCATGAAGAATGTACCTTGCGCCATCTTCATAAACCTGTTGATTCTAATCAGAAGTCCGGATATACAGAGTCAGAATTTCAGATGAATAAAACGTCCAGCAAAATTCCATGAAAAAAACCTATTGCCGACCAACAAGTTAATGGCCATGGTGAAGGTATACAGCAAGGCAAAAGGGCATCAACACACATGCCTCCCAAGGATCCTCTGTGCCATGTCCCAATAGTCACCCCGCCTTGCCCAATCAGAACTATAGATGCGGAGACTCCAACAAGACTGTGAGTATACACACACGTAAGTTTGTGTGCTGACAGATGCTAAAATAAAACTGTACATTTATAAGTATTATGATCATTATCCATAGTATCTGACACACCATAAAAAAAATGCAGGAACCAGATCTCCCGGAACATCTGATACCACGCATCGGTCAAGAGTTCAAGACTTCTAAAGAAGTCTATCAATTCTACAACACATATGCCAGACATACAGGGTTTGGCATCAAGAAAGCGCAGCACACTGGGAAAGCGCGGTATCTTAGATGCGTGCGAGACGGTGCATACAAGCCATCTGTGCCTGACGGTGACCATCAGCGAGATAAACTCAGCGCAAAAACTGGTTGCAAGGCATTGGTAAGATTTAAGGAAAGGAATGATGGTACCTGTGTCCTAAAGAGATTTAAGCATGTTCACAACCACCCCCTACTTTTGAGCCCATCGATGCTGGTGTACATGCACTCACACAAGAAGGTGGACTCAACCCTGATGGACTATGGAAAAGATCTCTAGTCCAGCAATGTCAAGCATGTGAACATAATGGGCCTCCTGTCTAAAATGCATAATGGGAGATCCAACCTGCCCTTCCATGACAAAGATATACTGAACATGTAAGTGGAAGTTCACAACACACCTACTGGGGTTTTTCGGAATAAACCCTATTAAAAAGGAAAAACAAGTGTCTATACTAAAATAAAAATCGCTATTTTTTTGCAGGAAAGCAGCGTTTGCACTTGAAGAGTCCAAAGGAGCACTCCCAAAAATGTTCCAATTTTTGAGGAAATGGAGGCTCAAAATAAAAACTTCTTTTATGATGTACAAGTTGATGAGGAGGACAGGATAAAGAATATCTTTTGGGCAAATGCAAGTTGCAGAGCAGCATATGCAGATTTTGGTGACTGCGTAACCTTTGATACAACATACAAAACTAACAAACACCACATGCCACTAGCAGTGTTTGTTGGGGTGAACAATCACCTGCAGTCATGTATTTTTGCTCTTGCGCTGATGGGTGACGAGGACGAAGACTCATTTAAGTGGGTATTAAGCACATTCTTGAGGTGCATGAGAGGCAAGCAGCCTATGGTTATACTAACAGGTTTGTCCTTTCCCACGTCAATAAAAAAAAGAATGCATTGTGTTCCCATTCTAAAAATAAAAAATAAACTGTATGCAGATCAGTGCCCAGCAATGGCGAAGGCGATACCCAAGATATTGGAGCGTTCTCTCCATAAGTGGTGCAGGTGGCACATAATGAGAAAGCATAAAGTTCCTTTGAAAGAACTTTACACATTGTTCCCTGACCTGAAAGAACAACTTGCTGCAGTCCTTAACCATCCATTAATGCCATCAGAATTTGAAGCTTCTTGGCGTGGGTTGGTTGAGAAGTATGGCCTCCATGATGTCAACGTGATGCTAAATTTGTGGGATGAAAGAAAATCTTGGGTATCTGCCTATTGGAAGGAAGTATTCTGTGCTCGAATGACATCAACTCAAAGAAGCGAGAGCATGAACCATGTACTGAAGAAGGGGTTTGTAAAAGAACATCAAGACCAGCATATTTTTGTCCAACAGGTTAACAACTGCATCCAAACCAGGCATATGGCAGAGACTGCAGAGACATTGGCTTCAATGGTATGTTTCAATTTACCTTCCTTTTTTTCTACCCATGAGATGGTTCACACTAGGTACAATAAAAAAACTGTGAGGTTCACATAAACTACTCTGTGAGGTTCGAAGAAGCTATCATTTTAATAATTGGTAGTTCATGTAAGCTACTGTTGGAAGTTAATATTTTGTAAAATTGGGAGTTCATTTATTGTATTTTAGGTAATTCCTTATTTAGAAACTGGAGTTCATATAATCTACTGTGTGTAGGTTTGGATCATGTATTCCCTGGATGGTTAATCCTGTACTAACTTTTCTTGAAAATGAGCAGAAGGAACGGAAGCCAGTGACTCGTTATGGCCTTGAGGCACAACTACTTGCTGAATACACCCGAAATGTGTACTCTGTGTTTCGGGAACGCTTATATCACAGCATAGCGTTTTGCATCAAGCAATCGCATGAGGACCCTAGGAATTACCTTGTGCATCACTACAACCAAAGCAGAGAGTTTGCTTGGTCGAGACATGAGTTTCATGTGGCAGCAGATGAAGAAGAAGGCGATTTCCGATGCGAGTGCAAGCTCTGGGAGCACACGGGTACACATTCTTTGTCATTATCCTTGGTTGATGTAAATGTTTAAACCCAAAAAAAAAATTGCTATCCTTTATTTAAGAAAAAAAGCTTTGGATTGAAGTATTGAAAAAGGATTTCATGTTATGTTTTTTGCCGAGTTATTCCTGATGGGAATCAGAAGTTCACTGCCTGTATAGTTAGGAGTTTACATGTTTATTATGCTGTAAGTTCCACCTCTGTTTTTTTTGCGCTTGAAAGTTGAAAACTAATAATTTTACTCATGTTTGTAGGTTTGTTCTGCCAGCATGTCATATCAGTGTTTGAGCACATAAGGCTGGACAAAGTACCAACTTTTTATGTTCTACAGAGTTACACAAAGAACCTAGTAACAGAACCAGAGTTCTGCCACAAAGATTGTGTAAGACAAGAAGAGAACGGGAACACACTTCACTACAGGCGAATGATCCTGTACAATGAGGCCATAAAGTTGGTTTCCAAAGGTTGCTCTTCAGACCATATGTTTGACGCTGTGCTGGCTGCTTTCAAAGAGGTGAAGTCGTGTCTGGACAACGCCAGCATGGATACAAACAATGAAACAAATCACTCGTCACATGAAGATGGCGCTACAAGATCGTCTGGATATGCACATAAAGATGTGACCTCAGGTCTGTGCAATGCGGCAATGGATGAGAACGATGCAACTGAATACACTGGATATGGCGACATACCATATACAGGAGACGATGGTTGTGGTGACATACCATATGCAGAAGACGCTGCTACTGCTGCTCGTTATGCGCATATCCTGCCACCGCTGAAATCAAATACTAAAGGAAGCAAAAGTGGCAGCAAGAGTGGTAGCAAGAGTGCCAAGGGTGGTGCTGAAGTGAAAACAGATAAAAGAAAAAAATCTGAACCTACACGTCTAGAACCAGAGCTTGATGAAAATGGTAATCCTAAAGGTCAGAGACTGTGCAGTGGCTGCAACACAATTTCAGGGCACAACCGCAGGACATGTGAAAGGAGGAAGCTTGAGAAGCAGCTAATTGAGGAGCATCAAAAGTTGCATGGGACTGACAGCAATCCGCGTAATTTGAAGGTGTCAATCAAAAACTTGCTTGCAAAACAGTCCTTCAAGAAAAATGATGAAGAAGAATTGATCGATACTGATGAAGATGAGACTCTGGGAACGAGACAGAAGAAGATAACCTGGACACACAAGAATCGGAGCAAGATGATGGCGACGAAGGGAACCAAGATGATGATGACGCAGAAGAGCTTAGTGAAGACAACACATTGCAAGATCGTATCAACCATGCAACTGAGAAAAATGTTACAGATGCAACTATTCCAGAGGGGGAGGGTCAACGGAACTGCAGCCTATGCATTGAGAAAAAATGGCACAATTCGAGGACTTGCCCCAAGAAGCTGGAGATCCTCCAGCAGCAACTTTTAGCACGTCAGGTGGATGGGGGCAATAAAGAGGAGCGACAAGGAAAAAGGTATGTGGAAATTGTGGAAAACTAAGAGGGCACAATGCTAGAACGTGCAAAAGGTTGCAGCTGCAGGAAGAGCTGAGACGGACCTTGGAGTCACAGCAAAACGCTGCTGCCACCAACACAAAAAAGCAACGCGACACGACTGGTCGCAGAGATGACACACAATCAACAACACAGCCAAGAAGGAGTACCAGGCTGCAAAAAGCATAGTGAAAAAATAGAAAAAAAAGCACCAAGTTTACATTGTAGTGGAATTTTGAATTGATAGATTGTATGCATACTAGCACAAAAAAGAATGAAAAAACATACATACATAGAGTTACTGTCTTTTTTGCATTAATAACAGAAAAAAGTTTTGCTTCTGATATTTGATTGAAATAATGTGTAATGTTCATAATCACAAAAAATTAGTGTGGAATGAAAATTCTTGTGGAATTCACATTCTGCAAAAAGAGTTCGGCCTTACAAATGCAGGAAGTTCACACAGATTATACCCGGAAGTTCATTTACAGACTGTCGCGTAGAAATTAAACCAAAAAAACATGATGAGTTAATTATATGCAAAAGTTTAACTACTTTTAATGTTTCTAAAAAATCCAAACCAGGTGCGGCCCACCTGGCACGTCTTTCCGAACCCTAACCCAACAGCAGCCCCACGCGGCCCCCAGCCACCAAATAAATCAGGGGCTCCCCCCCCCCCCCCGTCCCCGGTCCAGACAAAACCACATCGACTTTACCCACACCCCTAACCTGGTCAGGGCGAACTATCGACTTCGGCAAACGGCGCGAGGGAGCCCGCATCGGAGGCGTAGTCCCTGGTCTAGCGAACCCTTTCGACGGCCGCGTGCCCCACCATCGCTCGCCGGCGCCGCACAGCAGGGGGCGCCTTCGCCTGGAACCCCAAAGTGGTACGGTACCATCTCTGCCTCCCCCCTCCGCCTCTAGATACCTTGTTCATTTGGCATATCATATAAGTTAGATGCTGAGTTAGCCTGGGACACACACTGAATGTTTCATGAGAGTTGGATGCTATGGATGTTCGTCGGAAGTTCGCCTCATGAAGCTTAGAGGTTCACTTGCATGTATGTCGCCATGTTTTCTTGACAGTAAGGTCTTTCTTGCACCTTGCAGATCTCGCTGCCTGTCAGCACATTCCTACACCAAAAGCTGCTTCTCCCAGGTGAAAGATGGACTCATCCTGGATACCAAGTGTGACAGAGTCGACCTGCTCACAGGAGACAGTGGGAGGGAAACATTTGTTCAAGATTGAGGGTACAACTTGTACAACGACTTTGGTGTCGGCGAGTTCATCAAGTCCGCCAGTTTCGACATCGGTGGACACCAATGGTGCCTCAAGTTTACCCCAACGGTTACACAGAGGAAGAGGCAGAGGACGATTGGGTTTCAGTTTTCATCTCGCACAATTCAAAGAATAACGACGTGAAGGCATTGCTCGATATTTGCCTGATCCACCATACCATGAAAGAGAAATTCCTATGGTCAAACTCAAAGATAAACACAAGACGATGGTGGAGTTTTGCGATGAAACACAGGACCGGGGATACAAGATTTGAGAAAAAAGATGACGTCGGATGGTACCTTGTGGACGACACCCTTACCATTGAGTGCAATCTTCTTGTTATCAAGTTCAAGGAGGCTGAGATGAAATCTGTAGTCCAAGTTCCACCGTCAGACTTGCTTGACAGTATTGGTGATTTGCTAGATATAGAAGATGAAGCTGATGTGTCTTTCGAGGTCAAGGGAGAGGTATTTCGAGCACACAAGCTAATTGTCGGTATGCGGTCACCCGTCCTCAAGGCAGTCTTGTATGGGCCGATGAGCAACAAGTCTACCGGGAATGTGACAATTGAAGATATGGAGCCTGCTGTTTTCAAAGCGCTCCTTCACTGCATCTACAAGGATTCCTTGCCCCCAATGTATGACCTCAATGACGAGGAGACCGAAAACATGATTAAGCATCTACTCGTTGCTGCATATAGGTATGGCATGGCGACAATTAAGCTGATGTGCGAGTGCAAGCTTTCCGAGAGTCTTCATGCCAAGACAGTTGCAAACACGCTGGCTCTAGCTGATCAGCATCATTGCAGCCAGCTAAAAAATGCTTGCATTGAGTTTCTCAATTCTTTTAAGAGAATGGATGATGTGTTGAAAGTGAAGGATATGACCACCTCAAGAGGGCATGCCCCACAATCTTTGCTGAAATATGGGAGAGATCAGCCATGAATCACAAAAAATAGTACGCATATGGACTTATTTGCTGGATAACCTTCAGTGTAGTTAGTTCAGTTGAGACCGTAGAATATGAAAAATAACTTGTATATGTCTCTGAAAAACTTCATCTGAAATTTTCGTGTTATAGCAAGTCTTAAAAAGTAGCAAGTCTTAAAAAGTATTGTTCTGTGTTGCACAAAGTTCACGAGTTCAAACCCGTGGAGGTTCGCTTGGATTTCTAATGTACACAAGAAAAACCAAAAAATATTTCAAGAAAATTAAAACTGATTAAACATTCAAGAATGGATCACGAATGTACTGGATTAAAAGAAACATGGCTATCAAGAAATTGATAACATATAAGTTATCAGAGGTCTTTTAATAAAAAAAGACTTCAACTTGTTTTAAAAAAAGGAATAAAAGAAGGAAGTTATACAGTCATTTGTTGGAGGTTCATTTCACCCGCCGCTCGTGGTTCACTTCTTATTTATACAAAAGAGGGAGGAAGTGGAAGTGGAAGTTAACAAACATTATCAGAAAAAGAACAAGGATCAGGGCTATAAAGCAAAAAACATATCACAAAGAAAAAAAGAAAGGTTTCTGAGAAAATCCACATGGTGATGACAAAAGATATAAACATGGATGTTCACAAACACGAGTACATGAAGTTCACCTAAGCAAAAGGGATCAGATCTAATAAGTCTGCGAGTAGGGTTACATCAAGATGTCGAAAAGATCACTACATGGTTCCTTTTTACACACATTTGCACACCAAAAGGGGAGTTCCTGGCTTGATTCTAACCACGGTCTCTCACAGCCTGGGTCAGAAGCTCCTGTGTAGACTGCGGTCCTAAACCTAGAAGAATAACCAGATCTTGGAGCTGAGGAGGCCACTCCAAAACGCAGAATTCATTCCTTGGATGGAACAGGAGCTGATAAATGAATTCGGCCTTCCAGTCCTCAACACGAGCCTTCAGAAAAAGCATAAAACGAAAAAAGTAAGAAAACATTCGTATTAGTGGTCGAACTAAAAAAACAAAGGGGCTTACATCAACGTTCCCGATCTTCTCTACGAACTTTAAACCATCGAAAAGGCAGGCAAGCTTCAGGGCATATAGTCCACACTCGTTGGGACCTTGCTCTGGTGTTGCCACATAGTGGCAGTTATCTGCAGCTTTTTCCCAATCAACTTCATTGAGATTGTTGTATTCTGCTTCCCCGTACACCTCCTTCATGACAGCGACCAATCTCTCAACCTGGATATAAAAATAGATTCACACAAAAGAAAGTGAGGAGAAAAGAAAAATATGGTACACAATTAGACTGATGCAAAAACAGCAGATAGCGCAACAAAACACATATAGATGTTTTGGAACCAAACTTACAATTTCAACGCGGTGACGGTGGTGCTCTTTCCTGGTTGTGTGTGTCATGTTGGTATACCTCCTCGAATCAATTATATTGAACTTCTTAGTGTACTTATTCATCACGTACAACGAGTAGTGGCCGTTAATGAAGTGAAGGATCGTAACCTAAGGTAGGAGGAGGTTCAGCTTAGACAAAAAGAGAAGTTCATACTGCATATTAAAAATAAATCATATAAAGGGGAAACAAAAACAAGACACAAAAACAAAAAAAAAAAATACCAGCTTTGCAGTCAGAAGGTTTTCGGAATCCCTCACATATGCCTTCCACATTTTAGCAGCCCCTTTTACATCGAATGGTTTCCTCTGGATAGGATTGCCCTTTGAATCCTTTAATCGAATGGTATGTAGTCAAGCAGGTACTGCATGGAAGAGAAAAAAAACACGTTCACCCGATTGGAAGTTCCCATCATCACAAAAAATAAATAACAAAACTCATTGCTCATAGGTTAAAAAAGACAACTTACGGGATTGTATTTGGTGATAGCAAAACACGTTCGCCCGATTGGAACAAGTGGTCCATCTCACCAGAATCTTTCCAGTACGAAATGATCCAGTCCATAATGTCAGCTTCCATCATTTCACAACGACCGAATATACTTTCCAAGCGGTTGCCATTAATAAAAAAGATCATCACTAGTCATAAACATCACAGGGGTAGTCTGCAGGAACCAAAACAAAAGAAATGAAGAAAAGTTGGAAACTACAAAAGAATGCAGTCAACTATTTATTGGACAACAAAAAACATCATAAAGTGCGGCATTACTCACTTGCCGTGGTCACGTAAAAACTCCTTGCTTAATATTAAACGTTTCAAATCCCTGGCCTCAGATAGATGTGGGAACTCTTGGCTGACAAGCGTTGCGACTTGGATACTCGACTTCTTGGTGACCTTTGAAGGCATCTTCTTTGAGCCCCCTGGCTTTTTCACGATAGGTGGTCTAGCCTTCTGGGTGACAAAGTCATTACTGCTATCCGCACTGCAACCCTGCACATCCTTTCGGGCATGTTTACCTTTGCGCTTCCAGGGTGCGTCACTGACGAAATCATCATCATCATCATCTTCAACTGCAACAACAGTAGCCTTCGCTTTATCTCCGGTAGAAGAAACCTTACTGGACCTTGTTTTAACCGTGGGATGGAGACGAGCAAAGGCCTTCTGCGCCTTGCTTCTAACTTTCACGACAGCTTCTTCAGGAATAGGTTGAACATCAGGTGTGTACCATTGAGTCTCAAACAGAGAGAAGTCATCATCATCCATGTCAAGACGCTCTCCTAATTAAAAAACACACCATGTCAAAAAACTTGAAACAGATAAGGAAGAAGAGAACAAACAACAAAAAATAAGGGAAGTTCACTTTTCAGCACACAGGGTTTTTAGTGATACACATAGGGGGGAAATGGGAACGTGCAAAACAAAATAGAGAGCAAAAAAATAGTTCACTACCTGCGTCAACACCTATAACAGCCTTGAGGTCAATGATGAAATCGCTTCTCGTCAACCAGCTGTAAAGTAAAGTCATCTGATGTTCAAGATGTCCTTTTGTCCATATTCTACCATACCATTGCCATCATAGGAATTCAAATTTTGAAGCATGAAAAACCCACAGTCATGCCTGCACCATTACACAAAAAATAGAGAGGACACATAATGAAATACTATATTGTATCAAGCAAAAGAAGCTATGTGCGATAACATATGAAAGACAAACGAAAGATCTAAAGCATTAGGGGATGAATACTTACGTGTTTCCCTGTCTTGGAGAATTGACATACCCCAGATCCCAATCATCAATTGATGCTGGCTGTAAGGAATTCCCATCTGAGTCTCTTGCTTCCTTCCATAGTTTCTTTATGTTACGTGCCATCAAATGTATAACCCTCAGGCCATCTGGATCGATAGGTCCACACAGAGAATCAAGAAGCTCAAACCGTTCCTTTTTCAGATTAACAACTACTAAGCAAAAATGTCCAACAACACCAAGGACTGGAGGTCTGGTCCATCCAAAACAGCAAACAGAATCTACAAAAAAACAGTTATATGAGAGCGCGGAGAATCTGTAACAAGCACAATAGAAAAAAAAAACTTTGTGCTTACAAGACTCTTCTCGTCCACACGTTCATCAGATCCAGGATTGAAAAAACTTCTCAAACAATTACTCGTTAAGTTTCCTTCGAATAAATGCCTCTGATTGAGTAAATAAGAAACATAACAAGAATAATCAGATTATAAAAAAAAAGGAACAAATAGGAGGTTCACAAAGTACAAACGGAGGGGTTCACGTATAGAGCAAACATATGGTGCTATAAGCTTGTCTGAGTGTAGGTACTTTCGACTAAACATGAATGTTCCGACACAAGCAGTGAACGAGCAGAGATAACCAGTAGGACGGAAAGCTTCGGCAACTTGCCGATCGTGCAACGACATTCATCGTGATCGAAGAGTACATTATCCCTGAAAAGATAAAAGAAAAGTATAAAAGGGGAAGATATACAAACAGAGGTTCATATCAAACATAGTGTGGAGTTCACACGCGCCAAAAAAAAGAGAGGAGAAAAGGTACTGGACAACATTGGAACGTACCTTTTGTTGGGATCATTCCTCAGCCTGCACACTCCATGGTAAACTTCTTTTATTCTCTTCATGATTGGCAAAGAAGATAGCGAAGGAGTTGGACATGGACTAGAAACTGTAAGCAAAAACAAAAAACAGAGCCTTCTTGCTAAGTTCACATTATAGGCGCTAGAAAAAGAGTTAAGCATGATTACATTTAGGTACTGATGAGTTGAGCGTGCAAGGCAATGAATATAAAAAAATGCTGGGAGATAAAAAAATGGGGATAACCAATAAGATGGAAGCTTGTGATAATATATACTTGCCTAGCTCTTGTGAAGCAACCCTCTGCTGGCTTTCTTCAACTGGGCTTCCACAGCGTAAATCTTCATTTTCGGCTACGTCATGGTGGTCCTCACGAACTATATCGATTCCAACACGGCCATTGGCAGGCATGACAGCTGGCAGACCTGTTTCATGCACTCCATCCTGCACACTGGCGATGTCTCCCCGACAGCTGCAGGAACTTTACAGTCATTTAACCCAGCAGTTTCTGCATGTGATGTCTCTTTGTTGAATGATACAAAGAATTGCTTGCTCGTTGAAGCATCAACATCGTCATCATCAGGATGTTCGCCATCCAGACCCAGGGCATTGGGGGGTGTATTGGATGCTTAGCTGATCACCATCAGGCAAGGAATCTTCGCTAGCAACTATTCATCTGCATCGCTGAAAGGTTGCGGTGGTGAAACAGGTTCAGGTGGAACAACAGCTGTAGGAGTCAGGTTTTCAACATCAAGCGTGTCGCCGTCATCAGAAGCACAGCATCATCAGTATCTGTATCGGTATCCTGAGCAGCCATCTCTCAGCTCGCTTAGCGTCTGTCTGTTAAAACAATCAAGGAAGTTCACTAGAACATGAGTTGAAAAGTTCACAGGAAGCTAGTTGGAAAAAAAGAGAGAGAAAATAAAAGAAAAACATAAAAAAATTACCTCAGCTTCTTATAGACCTACAAATGGGTATTTGAATGAGTCATCTTTGACAGGGTAAATCCGAGCATCAACATCTTGCTCAATGATTTGCTGTTCTATAATGACATCTTCTCTTTCATAATCCCTACATACAGCATCCTGTTTTGATCGAAGTTCAGCTAATTCTGACTTCATGGAAGACATAGCAACCCTGAAGCTATCAAGGTACTGGGTTTCATTCTGCGTCTGCTCCTTAACTGCTTCAACACTAGGGCCATGGCCATCAGGAAAAAGTCTAGAAATAATACTCATGCGGTCAGCAGTTGTTGGGATTTTGTGAGAGAGCTCTTCAACTTTACTCATCATCTCAATAATTTGGTCAAAGAAAGCTAGAGAAGAAGAACCTCCACCATCAGAATTTGGCTGATCTTTCGATTCACCTTTATCACCTGGATGCTGGGTAGCAGCATTTTCACCAGAACCAGGCATGCTAGCAGGCGATCGCGGGCGTGAATCATAAAAAAGTTTTTCAGCAGACAAAAGATATTCATAAGCAATCTGCATGATGCCCTTCCACTGAAAAAAACGAGATAAAAAGATGTCATACAAAAGATTGCTGCATCATTTATAAAAAGAGAAAAAAGACTAATTAAGCTAACTAACAAAGAGGTTCAGAAGGTAAAAAGCAGGAAGTTCAGGTAGAAATAAAAAAAGTTTACTATGGCCAACAAAAAGAAGTTCACTAATATGCTAGTATTTAAGTTCATCAGAAGGAAGACAAATGCTACATGGTATCAAGTATGCACAGAAGAATTAACAAAAAAGAATGTAAAGAGAAAAACTAACCTGAAGTTTACCAAACTTGTAATTTAACAGTTCAGCTCCACCATTTCTATACATATCAAGGTAGTAAATCTGTAAAAGCGGTTTCTCATGCAAGAAATTAGCACGAGGCGTCTTGATGTGCATTACAGAATACCGAGCAGAGAAGCAGCTGTCAAGATACATAACTACAGGCAAAACACCGCAACCTTCAGGGCCAGCCTGCGGGATACTTCTGTTTTGATACTTGATGGCAGCTCTTTTAATCTCATCAACAACTAACTGACAGAAATCCATCTTCGCCATTTTTTTGTAATCCATGTTGAGGAGCATAGCAGCTTCCCTACCAACACGGGGTGCTGACCCAGGACATATAAGCTTGTTAAATAAAATGGCAAAAAGTACCTTCACAGCCAAATCAACCTTGTTGGGATCTTTAACTAAATCTTCCAGAATCTTACGCAAATTCTTTATCGGAATGGGAGACTTGCTATCAATGCCAAGTTCTCTCTTGAAAATGGCTAGAGCCTCGTCATGTCCAGTGTCAGAAAGCCTCGGCGCTGTGTCACCACCAATTGGGAAACCAAAAACATGGTGGACGACTTCTCTGTTCACATCAAGGACTTTGCCAGGTCCACAATGAATCTCCATGGTTGATGTGTCAAGCATCAACAACAAGTGGCACATCAGTACACAGGAGATGTTGCCCTCAAGCACCCAATCAAAAATACATCCAAGAACAGTACGATCAAAAGAAAAACAACAGTAAAAACAAAAGAAACACTACCTCAACAATGTTTACCTCAAAGTCTGAATCAGCGTCACCGGAAGCAGCATCCAGAATGTACGTATCATCAGCAACACGCTTACGTTTAGCAGAACTCGACTTAGCAGGCGGAGGGGAACTGTGCGAGGAACTCATAACAGGAACACTGCAGGCAAGAAGAGTGCTGCACCGAGGAGTCCCAACATAATCAGATTTCTTCTTTGCAACAGCCATCCTGGGTTTCTTCGAGATCGGTGAAGCAGCTGGATGCAAATCTTCTGAAGGAACATTTAGACAAGCTGCATCGCTTCCCTGACCAACTTTCTTTGGATATTTCTTATGGTATGCTATCAATCTCTTCTCATGATCAGCTTTCTTGACAGCCTGATGCGCCGCATACTTATCAAGCTGATCCTGAACATTGTGTTCCTGCGTAACTTCCTCAGTACCATCAACACTCTGAGAAGGAGTGTCCTGCCACATAGGGGTGCACTCAATTGCAGGTGGTTAGTAGCATCCAATTGATCACTGTGGACACCATGCATAAGAGTGGCGTCAAAAATTGGGCCAACTGTACGTTCCCCAGGGGCACCACCGCTGTCACCAACATCATCACGACTAGGGAGAGGCGTCTTGTCAAACACAGTTTGTTCTGTATGCACATCTGCAACAGGTTCTTTGGGGAACCGACACCAGGAACAACACTGATGCCACCAACTTCAGCACGGATGGAGATAGGGGTACCGTCAAACAATGGCAGCCCAGGTGACACATCTGCATCAATTGACTTAGAAGAACCATCGCCAGGTACAAGACTGCTGACACAAGCATTACCTCGGGTGGGCAATGGCGTGTCGTCGAACTTAGGCATATCTGATGGCATATCTGCCTCCATTGATTTACAAGAATCCTCAGGCATCTCCACTCGAGGATTTGCAGGTGAATCTACATTAGGAAAGTCAATGTTGAGCTGGTGTAGAGATTCCATAATGCTCTCGTCAACTGCTGGGAGAAAAATAACACACACAAAAAAAAAGGTTAGAAACATAGAGATAACGTCATATATTTAACATGGAACAAAAAGCATTATCAGAGAGAAAACATATCATTCATATGCTACTATAATGCTAGGAACAAAAGCATCATCAGAGTGAAAAAAAGAGTTATAGCTAAAAATAAAACTAAAATACTTACGGTCCAGAATAAACCATATACTTAATATCCTAAAAATTACAAAACTACAACATTGGGAGAGGTTCACATGCTCGTACACAAAAGTTCAACCCCCACAAACACATATATAAACAAAATAAAATGAAGAGAAGTTCACATGATTATGCTACAGAGGTTCATAAGAACTTATGATCTGCAGTATGTAATGTTCATGCATGATTCACAAAACAATAAACTCAAAAAGCTACGAGCATATACAGCAAAACAATGCTACCGAAGGATATACAAAACCTATGTTGCAAATATATAAAAAACTTGCACAGACTACACAAAAAAAAGGAATAGAATTTATATACCTCGATTCCTTGACGGAGAAAGATCATCCAATTATTCTTCCACACCCCAGATCTGATGCAAGGGGATCCAGATCCAGGGCGCACGAAGAAAACCGTGAGCGTGTGGTGACTAAGGAGGGAGCGCCCGACCCACGACGAAAGGGAATACGACGGCGCAGGGGCTCCCCAGCAAGAATCCGAGGCCACGCCGGCAAAAAATCGTGGCTCACTTTGCCAGTTACGGCAGTCCAGAAAACCCTAGACAGAAGAAAAGAAGAGTCGAGGGTCGCGCACGGGGGTGGGGAGTTCTCCACTACCCCATATCGAGAGCGGAGTGCGGTTCAGCTGGCGACAAGCCGACGGGAGAGCAGCGGCGAAGGATGAGGGGCGCGGGGTGTGGAGCGAGTGCGGGGTGCGGCGGTTTGCGTCGAGAACTCCGGTGGGGAAAATGGGGTTTCGGGGGGAGAGAGAGAGAGAGAGAGGTTGCGCTTATCTGGAGAGGTTGGAGACCGACACACGGCGGTTTCGCGGACAGAGGAAAAGCAGAGCGATGCCACGTGCAGAGCTGTCGACACGCGCCAGTTACTGCGTGAAAACAAACTGCGTCGGCTAATTAAGAATAATAATGATTAAAGACACACATAAAATAAAATACAGAGAGAAGTCCATACCTAAAAAGGCCATAGTTCGGGGGGTCGTTATTGGAATTATAAAATAAAAAAGTTGCCACAAATAAAAATGTGAGTGGATAAAAAAATTGTGATGTTGTTGATATCAAAAGAATCTAGACCCGTAAAATTAAAAAATAAATGGAGGGGGCCCCCCCAACCCCCCCCCCCCCCCACAGGCCACAACCTTCCGTTCACCCATCCACGTTCAAAAATATATTCACCTAAAAAAACACTTAACTTTGTCGAAATCTGTAAGTTTACATGTTAAAACAAAGGAGTTTACATTGACCAGCACCAGAAGTTCACTGACGTGTACAAAGCGGTTATAAAAAAATATAAACGGGGCGGATAAATAAAACGTCAAAAATCCCATGTAAAATAGCCGGATACACAAATTGTCCGTCGTCGAGACCTACTATCTACGATTCGAGACCAATTTGACTATCCCGTGTATATGGATCGCAACCATGTCAATTTGGAGTGATTCCTGTTGTTTGCTAGTTTAAACGCGCTCACTATTTTTAAAATTAATCACAACCCGTAACGAATTTCGAACAACTTTCTCTACAAAAAAGATGCGACTATCCAGCATCTTTCCAACGATATATCGTGAGCTCCATTTGGTTACGCGAGTTGAAAATAATGTCCAAAAAACCGTCCGCCCCGAAAAACACGAAGGGAAAGCCAAAAGCTACTTCCAGATCTACTCTATAAAATGTAACGAATCTCGAAAAACTGTCAGAGATAGACAAGATGCGCAATGTCAAGGGCTTTCCAAAAAGGTATCGTTTGCATCAATCGGGATTGTGGTTCGAAATTTACGACAGAAAAACCGTCCGCCGCGAAGGAAGTTAACTGTCTATAACGACAGAAGTTCAGAAACCGTGCTCTGAATAGTTATTCAGAAACTGGTTCTTGAATAGCTGGAATATAACCAGTTTCTTCTGAACTTCCGGTTTTTGAGACCGTTAACTTCCTTCTTGACGGACGATTTTTCCATCATAACTTTTCAACCACTAATCAGATTGATGCAAATGATATACCGTTGGAAAGCTGTTAATATTGCGCATCTTTGCTATCTCTGTCACTTTTTTGAAATTCGTTACCGTTTTTTAGCAGATTTTAAAATACATATTTCTGTATTCCGAACGTGTATAACGAGCGGACTGTATTTTGGCCATAATTCTCAAACGACTTATCGGAATGACACAAATGATATTGCGTTGGAAAGATAATGGTTAGTCGCATCTTTTTCGTGTATAAAGTTTTTTTTCAAATTCGTCATGGTTTTTGATTCATTTTTAAAATACTATACTAAGTTTTCACTTTTTCTCCGTTTTCGTACTGTTATTTGGGTGCCGTTTTCGCACCGTTTATCCGATTAATGCAAACGATACACCGTTGGAAAGCTATGGAAAATGCGAGTCTTCGATATCTCTAGACATTTTTTCAAATTCTCTACGGTTTAAGAGCAGATTTAAAAATACATAATTCTGTTTTTTAGATTTTTAGGTACAGCGGACACTGTTTTGTCAATTAATTTCAAACCGCTTATCCAAATGTAACAAATGATACGGTGTTGGAAAGATATTGACTAGACGCAACTTTTTCACATAGAAATGTTTTTGAAATTCCTTACAGTTTTTGATTAATTTCGAAAATACGAAAAACGGAGCAACAAGATGACATTGGAATAGATTTAAAATTGACACGTTTATAAAGTTCGGAATGGACGAATCAACATGGGAGAGTCAAATTAGACTCATATCATTGCCAATTGCACGTAGCGGTGATCGATTTGGACAAACAAAAATCATATCAATGATTTCTATGCGTAGGATTTCCGCCCATAAAAAACAATCATCCGAACTTCCTGTTACACGTTGATAAACTTCCGGGTGTGCGATAGTGAACTTCCGATCGCGAAATTTTTATTCCGTAACCTGTACTATTTTTGTTGTAGTTTTTAAACCGTTTGTCCAAATGATGCAAATGATATACCGTTGGAAAGGTATGAAAATTGCGCATCCTATTGTGTCGACCATTTTTTAAAATTATATTTGGTTTAAAAGCAGTTTTAAATATACGAACTGCTATATTTTTAGATTTTTTCATGTTTTCATGTTGTTATTCGGACTAGATTTCGAGATTGTATATTTTGAACTTGCAATTTTATGAGAGTAAACTTCTATAAATCGTGAACTTCACGAGAAAAAATTTCTAACCTTTTTTCCAATCTCTGGATTTAAATTTTTTCACCGACATAAAGGTAAACTTGCAGCGTATTCGAGCTGAACTTCCGACACGTTTAAAGTTAACTTCCGATTTGTTCAAATCGAACTCCCAACAAAGATGTAACGTACAAGGCATTTTCATATGACTGCCGACACATCCGAGGTGAACTTCTGTTCGGTACAAAGTGATTTTTTTGAAAGCTGAACTTCCGAGAAAAAAGGTAATTATCCGACATGGCAGAGGAGAACTTCCGACATATTTTAAAGTGGACTCCTCCACTATGCAAAGCAAACTTTCGTCTGGTTCAGGGAACTCCCAATAGAAATGTAAACTTCCGACACAATTCAGGTGAACTTCCGATACCTTCAAAGTGAACTCCGGACACGGTCAAAGCGAACCTCTTAGAGGTAATAAAATCAAAACATTAGTTAGTGTCAATTTTTTTAAAATCATGACACTGTAATACTGAAGATAGCTCGAACACCCAACATTCTACAAATACACTAATTATTCCTAGATGAAAGGTGTTGTGAATATATGGAGACACTCGCTGGACATATTTTGACACATCCGCGAGTAATATTTTGCTGAAAATATTTTGGGGAAAAATAGTAGTTTAAAAGGAACAATTCAAGAGCTCAGACGGAAAACTTCCAGGTGAGCATCGACATCTACACCGGCCGATGGAATTTCAGTTTAGCAATGAGCCAGTGGACTTATTCACGTAGGAAAACTGAACTGCATTTTTTTACAGAAACGCAGCAAATGCAGCCTCGTCCTTGTTGCTTTTTGCCTCCCGGGTGCAAGGAACTTGGGCGGCGCGCAGGCTAGTGCCTGACTCTCATCCTTCGGCGAGCAGGGCAGGCAGGCCGGGATTCAAAGGTGAGCGCAGCTTGAGGCACGGGGCACGCGGGACGCAGTCTCGATGGGATGGATGCCCCGCTGCGGCTGCGGCCGCGGAGAGGGTTGTCGGTGGACTCCCGTGGCGCTGCAGGTGAACTCACTCGGGAGGGTAGTAGACTACCGGTCAGCACGAACCAGTGGTGGACCGTCGGGCGGCACGAGGTGGACTCCCAGGTCGGCGGGAGGTGGACTCGACGACGGCGCGTGCCTCTGGTCGGCTCGAGACCCGCATGATTCAAAGGAGGGGCTCGGGCTTCGCCTGAAGACCCAGATGCAGCGGGACCGGCCTGGGCGCCACCACAGGAGGAAGATCCAAGGGACGGGAGGGGCGGCGTGAGAAGATTGGGGACGGGGCGGCGCTGGGAAGTAGGAGGTTGGAGCGGAGGACGGGGACGCGCCGTGGCTGTCGTCGGTGGAGAGGATAGGGGCGCACCGGGGCTGCCGCCAGTGGAGAGGATAGGTCCCCGACGGCGGGAGACGGAGGTCGGGGTGGGGAGGCGGAGGTCGGGGGTCCTCCCGACGGCCTGGGACCTCGCATGGCGGCGGCGGGGCTGGTCCTCGGCCAGGGCGTCGGCGGGGCAGGTCCTCGGCCTGGGCGGCGATGGGGTGAGCCCTCGGCCAGGTCGGCGGCGCGGGGCGGGCCCTCGGCCAGGGCGCCGGCGGGGCTAGCCCTCGGCCATCACTACAAGAAATATGCTGACTAATGACCCTCAAATTTGGTCACTAAAAGGTCATAATTTTTCATCTATGACTTTTTTGTGACCAAAATCTGAAGGTCACATACCGAGCGTCTCAAACGGTCATATGTGACCTTTTTTTGAATTGGTCATAACCATCTATGACCAAATCGGAGGGTCATAACTCTTATGACAAAAAAAAATTAGTCATAAGTTGGCTGCCACGGCCACGTCAAATCCTACGTGGCAAAATTGTGACCAAACTAGAAGGTCATAGAACAGAATGGGCCCAGTCCAGTTCACTGTTTTACATGGGCCAAGCCCAACTATTCGGCCTATTTATACTTTTTTTACTGTTAATATTGATTAGCTACATGGGCCAAGCCCAACATTTTAGCCTATTTTGGGCCGTGGCTTTTTTTTTATTTAGAAATGGACCCCAGTTGTCAGATTCTGACCGGTGGGTCGCAATTGTCAGCTTCTGATCGGCGGGTCCCAGTTGTCAGTGTCTGGTGGACAAAACCTAGTTGTCAGTTTATAATAGGTGGGACCCAATTGTCAGTTCTTGGTGCTCCGGTCCCAGTTTTCAGTCTGGTGTTCTTTAGATTTCGATTTTACAGTAGGTACGTAAGAATTATTTAAATCCGAATAGACAAAAAGAGCAGTACATCAAATCAAACAGATCAACTGCCAAACTTGGCACAGTAGTCAAACATAGTTCACATCAGGTTTACAATCAAATATAGACAGATCGGGCATCCAGCTACCAAAACACAACTAAATATCCAAATATAACTAGCTATTGATATATGACTAGCTCCAATGAGGTAGAGCTCTGCTTCTTCGTCCTAAAGCTCGAGGCAAAACATGCACCAAGGACAGCATCTGCATGTTATAGAGACAAAATGGTAAGGAACAAGAGAATAGTTTCTGGCTGGGGAATATATATGCAAACAAATCTCAGATATAACTTATTTAGCCAGATGCAAGTCCTATCACGGCCAGTTTCAAAACATATATGCAAACATAGTGTTACAACAGAACTGAGCAAGACGAAAACATGAATTAGTAGAGGAATTTCATGAGGAAAATTTTCAAATGAAGCTCAGAAAATATCATTCTCTATGTTATACATCAATTCCCTAGTTATCTTTGCTGATGAGCTTGTGTGATGATGTGATGGTGAAGACGCGAGTAAAGTGAGTATAGCACTAGAGCATAACTTCTTTGCCGATCACATAAAGAAGCTGTCACATATAGTCAAAGGCCGTCACCAGCTAGGTCTGCTACCATCCTAACCTACTGACATTTGAAACAACACGGATAAGTTTGTCCTTACCTCGGGTCAAAGTCTATCGTGAGCTTGATCAGAGGTCCAACGGAAGCCCCTTCCAGAAGGGCAGCAGCCATCAGCAGCCCAAACCTATTCCTCTGTTCACAGGGAAGCAAACATTAGAAAAGTCGGCGCACAATGTAACTACTAGTGAATTTCCACCCACATAGTCAACAAGCAAGTTATCAAGATCAGGAGAAGGCGAGACAAACCTCCTGATAGACGCGCACCGAGAACAACCAGACGATGCTTCCTATGCACCGAGCAGTGTCAGCAACTCACGTATGTTCAGGGCGATTTGCAGGTAAGCACCCACAGCCGACGAGTGAGAGCAAAACGCAGGTAAACCTGCAGGCAGACATCAGCAGAGTAAGTCACTGCAGGCACCCAGATCAAACTGATAACGATGCGATAACGGGAATGCAGAAACAAAATTGCTGTGCTGTGCACGCCTTCATTCAAGAGAAATGGCAAGGTAAAACTAACAACTACTCCTGACTATGACATGATAGCATTTAGCCTGACCATGGTTCAAAACTTATCCACAGGTAACTAGTTCGACTAAACAAATTCTACACAAGAAAGTACGAGTATGTCCCAATAAAGTAGCAGACTAGTAGTTGACAATTTCTGAATGGACAGCTAGAATTGACCTCTATCACACCATGGACAAATACAATACAGCGCGATTAATCTAAAGTCTGCACAGCAATTCCGCCAACCAACCAACAATTTCATATCCAGTCTGACAAGGAAAGGTGATACAAACAAAGTTACTACCATGCATGACACGTACGTACAACTGTGCATCCAAGGATGAAGACAAAGCAGAACTAACAGCTGATCCTAATTGTGACACCAAAGCATCAAGTTCCTGGCCATGGTTCATCACGATTCAATACCCAGGGCATACGCTGCACGGACTCAATAGTAGAAGAACGTTTCGATGAAGCACGTCATATCGCAAACACAAAACAGTCCTAGCTGGCCATATCACGTATCCTATATCCACACACATTCAAATTCATATGATCATATATTATTCTAACCTACAATGCTAACCAAATATCTTGCCATCACTTCAACATCAAAATTCATAAGATACCAGGCAAAATGTTGTGCATAGTACAGAGACAAATTACATTCATCGTGTAATGGCATCACAAAGAGCAGAACACAACCGATTGAACAAGTAAACGAACAGAAGTTAGATATTGCTCGTTTTACATGAACACACAAATGGCCTTGCGTCCCTGCAAACAAAACAAATCAACACACTCAGCACACAGCATGACGGAGAAGCAGCACATCGCTACAGCGAATTATCGGCCACAATTGACTCTGCTGGGACGTTGGACTTAACTGGGTGCGGAAGACGCCAGAGTTGCCGTGACTGCTGAAAGGATGATCTGCTTGTTCTTTGACACCTCAATGAGCATCCGATACCTCAGAGCGTAAGTACCACAAGCATATCAGGTATAAAAGTTTAAAGAGCACATCCTTCCGGTGCACAATGACAAGAAGACTTGTACGAAGCATCGTCTAATCTACCAACCGCAAACGATACGACCCATCTCCATGGCTGATGGCTCACCTCAATCTGTCGCAGCGAGGGTCGCGGCTCAGGGACGTGGAAGACGCCAGCAGCAGCACACCCGGCCTTCACATCCGGCGCGTCCACGGCCTGCCTGCCGTGGGGCGCCCTCACGAATACGCTGATCCCGACCTGCAGCGCGAGGTGCCGACGACCTCCGAGGTTCGCGTTGGCGCCGTCGCCTTCCTGGTGGCCGGAGATCCGTGGCCAGCGTGTAGCGCCGCAACCGCAAACCCTAGGCGGGCCAGGCGGGCGCCACAGTCTGGCCAGCTCGACGGAGCGCCGCGCATCCAAGCACGCACGCGCGCTCCGGCGAGCAAGCCAGCCGCGACGTCGTGGTCGCTGGGCGTCGAACGGGAGCAGGCGAGAAGGAGCTCCTGGCGGCGGACAACGGAGGCGAGCTCATAGGGTCGTGGAGGAGAGGTGCGGCTCGGAGTGGAGCTTGGCGGCGAAGCAGGAGGGAGGCGAGCAAGAAGGGAGCAGGAGAGGGACGCGCGCGCGGGGCGCTGCACCCGGTGGCGGGTCGTGGTGGGGAGGCGATGGTGAGGGAGCGTGGAGTGGCGATGGGTCTCGGATCGGAGAGAGGAAGGGGATGGAGGCGGGGACGCGGAGAGAGAAGTTAGGGTTTACAGCAGCGCGTCGCTTTTATACCGGAAGCGCGCGATGCAGGCCATCGGATCTGCATCGGACGGCTCGCGGTGCTCTAGCACCTGTCCGACGGGCCTAAGACCCAGGAGGAGATCAGAACCGGGGCCAGTTTTGGCCCAGTTCGGCAGAACAACTATGGCAGATTCCATTTTTCGATAGCCAAAAATACATTTTTGGTGAAGAACCTAGCAAATAGTTGTTTCAAAATTGGAACAAAACATTTTCCAATAATACTAGACCAAATTTATGTATAAATAACAAAAAAAATTGTGTCTCAAAGCGTATCCATCCACCTCTACCTATTCAAATTTCTATCGATTCAGTAGGAAGCAGGTAAAATTTGAACAATAATTGCCTCGTAGTTTGCCCATAATTTTTTGAAAAAATCATTTTTGATTACACAACTACCTATTTCATCAAATATAAAACAATATTTTCGCAAGATTCAACTCCTAGTTATGAACGGTCATGTCCATCATTCATAAAAATTAGCTATCATGTACGAAGATTCGCACCTTTCAGGCCAATTGACGGATGGTATAGTCACTTTCATGTCATAGTTTGTTTAAATGATCTCATATTGTGCACAAGCGTGCATCTTGGAGTGGCGAACAATGTTGCCGAGAAAAGTTATTATTTTTTTTTACGAAAAAAACATTTTTCATTTTCGGAGTGCAAAAAATGGGGTTTTTTGTGAAGGGCCTACGAAATATGTGTTGCAAAATTAAATCACAACATTAAAAAAATATTAGACCACATGTTATGTAAAATTAGGTTTTTTTGTTAAGGACCTACCAAATATTTGTTATAAAATTTGACCAAAACATTTTAAAAACATATTAGACCACATATTATGTACAAACAACCAAATGGTTGGGTGTAGAAAGGTTTCCATCCACCTCTCTTGAAAAAGACAAATTTATGCCGATTTAACTGGAAGCGGGTCAAATTTGAACTACAGGTGCTTCGTAGTTTGATCAAGATTTTTTTAGAAAAATATTGTTAGCTACGCAAGTAGTCATTTCTTTAGAGATCCAGCAAAATATTTGCATTATTCCACCTCCAGCTATGAACGGTCATGTCCACCGTTTTGACAACATTTTGAAATTGGCATAAGAAATAAAAAAAAATCAAAATACTGGAATTCCTTTGCGACGTGTCATTGTATGTGACCTAGTTTCGATTCAAAAATATAAACTTGGAATACAACAAATAGTTTTTAAAAGTGTTCATAGAAATTAGCTATCATGTACGAAGATTCACGCCTTTCAGCCCAATTGACGGATGTTATGGCCACTTTCATGGCATAGTTTGTTTAAATGATCTCATCTTGTGCACAAGTGTGCATCTTGGAAGGGAGAACAATGTTGCGGAAGAAAGTTTTCATGTTCTTTGCATGAAAATTTCATTTTTCATTTTTGGAGTGCGAAAAATGGGGTTTTTTGTTAAGGACCTACCAAATATTTGTTGTAAACTTGGACCAAAACATTTAAAAAACATATTAGAATTTAGACCACATGTTATGTACAAACAACCAAATAGTTTGGTGTAGAAAGTTTTTCATCCGCCTCTCTTAAAAAGACAAATTTATGCCGATTCAACTAGAAGCGGGTCAAATTTGAACTACAGGCGCTTCGTAGTTTGATCATGATTTTTTGAGAAAAATATGTTATCTACGCAAGTAGTCATTTCTTAGAGATCCAACAAAATATTTGCATTATTCCACCTCCAGCTATGAACGGTCATGCCGACCGTTTTGACAACATTTTGAAATCGACATAAGAAAAAAAAAATCAAAATACTGGAATTCCTTCGCGATGTGTCGTTGTATGTGACCTAGTTTCGATAAAAAAATATAAACTTGGCATACAACAAATAGTTTTTAAAAGTGTTCATACAAATTAGCTACCTCCACCTCTAGCTATTTCAAAGAATAATCCCAAAATTTTATTTCAAATTCCACAAAACCATATACAAAACAAGAGATAAGCTTAGGGATATATAATTTCTATTTTATTTTGAAGAAAAACATTCCCTAGTAGTCTATAATTATAGAGGACATATCTACGAAATTTTCAAATATTATTTGGTTGAAAATGGAGTTCAAAATCAAAAGATATTAAAGAAAACAGAAACAAAATCCAAATGGGCCGAATAGATATGGGTATAAAATATGAGGGGATCATGTGTTTATTCCGGCATGGGCCAAGCCCACTATGTGCACGAAAAAAAAGAGGCCTCATCCCACCAAAGCCCATGTCCAGGCGTGTGAATAGACTAAGAAGGCCATAAGTGCTATGTTGTCACATAACTAGTGATAGCCTAGTGGTTAGCACCGGCCAATTTAGGGAGAGGTCTTGGGTTCGACTCACAGGTTCCATTTTTCCGTAGAATTGTTTCCGAATTTGTCTGCGTGGGTGCTGGACCCACATGACATGCGGGACATGGCGGGTCCCACTTGTCATAGCGGTGTGGGGTCTGGACCCACATGTTAGATTGGGCGTGGCGGGTCCCACTTGTCATGGCGGGATGGGGTCTGGACCCACATGTCATGTGGTACAGCATGGGTCCCACATGCCATGGCGGGGTGGGGTCTGGGCCCACATGTCATGCGGGTGGTGGCGGGTCCCACTTGTGATGGCGGGGTGGGTCTGGACCTAGCCTAGTGGTTAGCACCGGCCAATTTAGGGAGAGGTCTTGAGTTCGACTCACAGGTTCCATTTTTGCGTAGAATTGTTTCCGAATTTGTCTGCGTGGGTGCTGAACCCACATGACATGCGGGACATGGCGGGTCCCACTTGTCATGGCGGTGTGGGGTCTGGACCCACATGTTAGATTGGGCGTGGCGGGTCCCACTTGTCATGGCGGGATGGGGTCTGGACCCACATGTCATGTGGTACAGCGTGGGTCCCACATGTCATGGCGGCGTGGGGTCTGGGCCCACATGTCATGCGGGTGGTGGCGGGTCCCACTTGTGATGGCGGGGTAGGTCTGGACCCACATGTAAGATGTGACGGGCGGGTCCCACATGTCATTCGAGATATTTGCGGGTCCCACCTATCAGGTTTGTCAACAGTCAACACCTCTGTCAAGTGGTCCCACATGTCAGTGTGATGACATGTAAGCACAAATGACACGTAGACAGTGACAACTGACATGTAGGCGAAAAGCGGTGACATGTAGGCGAGATCGCTGAGGTGTCAGTCCAGTCATACCAATACATCACTGGGACCAATAAAATTGGTCGTAATAATCTACAATTAAGGCCATTGATTAGTGCTGTCAATTTTATGACCAATTGGTGTCAATGAATTATGACTTTTCTAGTGTAAAAGGTCATAATTTTTCAAGGTTTGCTCCCTCCCAAGTGGGTTATAACTAATGAGTTCAAAATGGTCATACATTTATGACCAAAGCAATCATGGTCGTTAAGAAAATGTCACTCGCTAGACATATTTTGACACATCCGCGAGTAATATTTTGCTGAAAATATTTTGGGGAAAAATAGCAGTTTAAACGGAACAATTAAATAGCTCAGACGGAAAACTTCCAGGTGAGCATCGACATCTACACCAGCCGATGGAATTTCAGTTTAGCAATGAGCCAGTGAACTTATTCAAGTAGGTAAACTGAACTGCAAAAAAATTACAGAAACGCAGCAAATGCAGCCTCGTCCTTGTTGCTTTTTGCCTCCCTGGTGCAAGGAACTTGGGCGGCGCGCAGGCTAGTGCCTGCCTCTCATCCTCCGGCGAGCCGGGCAGGCAGGCCGGGATTCAAAGGTGAGCGCAGCTTGAGGCACGGGGCACGCGGGACACAGTCTCGATGGGATGGATGCCCCGCTGCGGCTACGGCTGCGACCGCGGAGACGGTCGTCGGTGGACTCCCGTGGCGCCGCAGGTGAACTCACTCGGGAGGGTAGTAGACTACCGGTCAGCACGAACCAGTGGTGGACCGCCGGGCGGCACGAGGTGGACTCCCAGGTCGGCGGGAGGTGGACTCGACGACGGCGCGTGCCTCTGGTCGGCTCGAGACCCGCAGGATTCAGAGGAGGGGCTCGGGCTTCGCCTGAACACCCAGATGCAGCGGGACCGGCCTGGGCGCCGCCACAGGAGGAAGATGCAAGGGACGGGAGGGGCGGCGCTAGAAGATTGGGGACGGGGCGGCGCTGGGAAGTAGGAGGTTGGAGCGGAGGACGGGGACGCGCCGTGGCTGCCACCGGTGGAGAGGATAGGGGCGCACCGGGGCTACCGCCGGTGGAGAGGATAGGTCCCCGACGGCGGGAGGCGGAGGTCGGGGTTCCTCCCGACGGCCTGGGACCTCGCATGGCGGCGGCGGGGCTGGTCCTCGGCCAGGGCTTCGGCGGGGCAGGTCCTCGGCCAGGGCGGCGATGGGGTGAGCCCTCGGCCAGGTCGGCGGCGCGGGGCGGGCCCTCGGCCATGGCGTGCAGGAGGTCGGGCCCGGGGTAGGTGGTGGTTCTGGTGGGAGGTGGGGTGCGTGGTGGAAGGAGGTTGCGGGATCTAGAGGTTGTGTTTTTTTTTTCGGGAGCGGTTGGATCGGCGATAAGAAGGTTGGAAAGGTGCTCCAAATAACTATTCAGAGCACCTTTTCTGAACTTCCGTTTGTATTTTCTTGTTTCCGGACAGTATTTCTAGCGTGATTTTCGAACCGATAATAGGAATGACGCATGTGATATACCGTTGGAAAGGTACGGAAATTGCGCACGTTTTTTGTCTTGACGGAATTTTCAAATTCTTTACGATTTTAAAACAATTTTAGAAATAGTATACCCAGTTTTCGCGAATTTCTCCATTTTCGTAGAGCTTTTTGGCCGCCATTTTCAAACCGAACGTTGGATTGATACAAATGATATGCCGTTGGAAAGCTATGGCAAATGCGCATCTTTCATGTCATGACGGGTGTTCCAAATTCTTTACGGTTTAAAAACAATTTTAGAAATACTACACTCGGTTTTCGCGAATTTTCTGTTTTCGTATTGTTTTTCGGTCGCCGTTTTCAAACCGCTTGTCAGATTGATGCAAGTAATATGGCGTTTGAAAGCTATGGAAAATGCGCACATTTTCTATCTCTGGCCAATATTCGGAATTCCTTACGGTTTAAGAGCAGTTTCAAAAATAAACAATACTGTTTTCTAAAATCTTAGCTCCAGCGGACCGTATTTTGTCAATTAATTTCAAACCGCTTGAAGAAATGTAACAAATAATATGGCGTTGGAAAGATATTAACCAGACGCAACTTTTTCATAAAGAAATGTTTTTCAAATTCTATACGGTTTGTGATTAATTTTGAAAATACGAAAAACGGAGAAAAGAGATGAAATGGGAATGAAATTAAAATTGGCATGTTTATGTTGTTTGGATTGGACGAGTCAGCACTGGAGAGCCAAATTAGACTCATATCATTACCAATTGCACGCACTGACGGTCGATTTGAACAAATGGAACTCATATCAACGATTTCTATGCGTAGGATTTCTGCACTGAAAAAAAGAGCATCTGAACTTCCTTATACACGTTTGTAAACTTCTGGGTATGCGATAGTAAACTTCCGATCGCGATACTAAATAGTCGTTTATCGAAAAAATGCATGCGTACAGTATTCGAGTTATTACATTCTACTCCCTCCATCCCAAAATATAAGGCGCTATTTTTGTGCTAGTCTTGATGCTCGATTTTGACCACTAATATATACTGACTTATATGGATTGAGAATGTATACATGATACCGTTGGATTCGTCTTGCAAATTTCTTTCATTTCATTATATCATTATAGTAATTTTGTGGACATATTATAAGTACAAATCATGTTCAAAGTTTTACGTCGTTGACCAGCGAAATTTAAGGGCGCCTTATATTTTGGGACGGAGGGAGTACTATTCTTTCGACGTTGTGCGGACTGCCGCGAACTCCGTCAATTGTTGTAGTATCATGCACACTATTTTTCTTTTGTCTTCGGCTCGTGTAAGACCTAGATTCATGGGAGGGTGCTTCATTCGGTTATGTGTTTTGGGCCAGTCGGGTTAGTGTTTTTTTAGTTGATCGCTAGGTAAAATAATGTTTTTTGAGATTTTCATCTATTGTCCTCGATTATCCGGTGGCTTGAGGAAAAAAAATCAGTTTTTCCTTTCCTTTTGCTGTCGAGTTACGGATTGTTTTCTTTTCTTTTTAAGATACCAAGTCCGCAATTGTTGCCGCACCCGACAAAACAAAAGTTTGTTACGGGCCAGCTTTACATTATACGTTTAGTTATATAGTGGCCGTGCACGTGCAACGCACGTCTCATAATTTATTATAATATAAACACGTATTTGAATTTATATTTGTTTCATTGAGTTATTTTATCAAGCCAGTTAAATTTGTTTCATGATACAAAATTTAAATTGGACCAAATATCTCCCGTGAAGTACTCCATTGTCTCATTCCAGTAGCAATGGTAATATTGAAAGAGGGTGTTTGTTGTTTTTCGGGATTGTTGATATAATTTATCTTATGATCACTTGTGAGCATAATAACCTGTCAAAATATAATCAATTATGATTAATTGACTGACAAATACTCAGACCATGTATATAGTTTTTATTTGTTCCCCATCTGATTTACATATTAAAAACACAATGCACGTTTCTTATGAGCTGCCGAACAGATGATGGCGAGTCTAATCAGAAAAGAAGTTTTGAACACTGGATAAATATGATTGTTAGTCCCAACATATCTAATATACATGGACTGAAAACATGAAACATGATGTCAAGCATTCCCTATGATTAGCTTCCTACCTCATTATTGTACTAAGATAAATATTTGCAAGTTACAAATTTGATTTACATTAAGTACTCTTCCACACATCAAACAAAATAAATTTTCTTTGTGGCTTTGCACTGTGCTTAATAGAAAACCAGCTCCTCTCTGAATTTCCTTCGATGGTTATACAAGCTAGGTCTGATGTTTCAAAAAGGAATCATTTGGAGCAGATATGTGCACGTGCAACGCAAGTCTCTACCATGACTCAACAATATATGCGTCGAGATACACAATATGCCGACGACTTTCTTCTAGACAGCCGGGCATCTTATCGTGTCTCATCGCCAGGTGATGTATATGCATATCTATGCAAGATTGCCTTCAGCGCATCGAAGGTCTTGGCCACGGATGTCGGCGTGCGTGCATCATGGTCTTGTTGAAGGTCTCGGCTCAGATCTCAGCTTCAGGGATGAAATTCTGAACGTGTGTGCGCCGATCCATTATTGAAAGCTTTTGTCCATGAGTTTTGTGCTTATCGGCATGTAGTCATACAGGCGCAAATATTGCAAACAATTGTATCCACTACCATATGATCATTTCTCTCTGTTTTACTTGTACTTAAAACCTTTAAAATCATCGGATGATCATAATTTTCTTCTAAAATGTTCAAATCCAAGTCTTCTGCAAGTACACGGGCAAAAACGCCCGAAGCACACATGTGCTTGTATCTTAACAATGTACTCCAAAGAAACACTATCTATTTCAGGAAAATGCTTGTGCGCTGCAACCGAAACATTTGTAAAATGTATATATACCACCTCCTGACTCTAGTAATTGCCCATCGTCAGGTTATGATAGAAGTATCAGGTTTAATTCGTTATAAAAGGCTGCACAATGCAAGGAAAATGCAGACCGGAGCATTAGCCTGGTACCTAAAATTAAGCCTACAACGCTGCAAGAGCCACACTTCTTTAGACGAAATATCAGACTGAGGAGTATCATGCCACAACGCACAAGTAGTTTGGCAAATATTGGATACAGTGATCAAATAACAGGAACCATAGTCCATAGCGCACATCTGTACAACTGATCATTGATGTCATTGGTAGTTGAGAACATCTCAAACAAAACAGGTATGATTTATTCCCAAATCAGTACTAACATTCTCACTGTTTTTATCAGTGTATGTGTATCACTTTGATTTGCACAATTTGCAATCCTGAATTACTTACTATGCATAAAAAAAGGAACGACTATGTGTAAGACGCTTTACATTTGGCAAAAGTGTAGACACTAAGATAAAAACATGTCCCGCCAACAACATGCGTGCCCGCCACCATTTTTTGATCCAAACCGAGCCCTCACCAAGCAAATATGCATGCATGCACTAAATGACAGAATTGCTGACGTCATCCCGCATTAAATGTGAAATTTGAAAATTTAAAATGTTTTTTAGCACAAACCATTTATCCGATTTAAGATCCGTTTTCACCGTTGGACTAGTCGCGACGAGATCTTCAAAACTAGATCCCATGTCGATATGTTTCGACGAAAAAAAAATTGGCACAAAAGTTACCACCCCGTAACATATAAGTTACCCAGACTTGATTACGTAAGTTACCCACCATATTATCGATTATTTTTCGGGTTGAAATAGAACCATTTTTGTTGTTATTTTCGATTTTTACGAGTTTTAAAGTTATCACATCACTTTGAGATGGTAAATTTATCGTGCATAAGTATTAGGATGATAAATGTCGATTTCATAGTGACAACTTCATAAGTACTGAGTGGGTAACTCCATTAGTATTGGATGGGTACCTATTATCGAGAGAGTATGATAACTAAATTGATTTCATATTGGATAACTACATCATGAAAACACATGGATAACTTTATCAATACTGGGTGGTTAAATCCATCAGTATTTGGTGGTAACTTTTACCGAGAGAGTAAGGTAACTATAACGATTTTGTGGTGGATAACTACACATGAAAAAACATGGGTAACTTTATCAGTATTGGATGGGTAAATTTATCAGTATTGAGTGATAACTATTACCAAAAGAGCATGATAAACATGAGTAACTTTATCAGTACTGGGTGGTAACTTCATCAATATTGGGGTGTTAACTATTACCGAGAGAGTATGGTAACTAAATTGATTTTGTAGTGGATAACTACACCGGGGCTCTAAGGTTATGTCCTTTGTAGCTTAGGTTTTTTGGCCGCTCAGTGTCTTGGCTTAGGCGAGGGCGACGGTGACGATGAATAAAAGTTTTGTATATTCTCCTCCGATACAGTGTTATGCTCTGTGGTCAGCGATGGATTTGAGTGGTAGTCTGTCCGTCCAAGCGGGAATGGCGTGGCGGCGGCGTTATCCTTGTGGTGGGCTTGTCTCCTCAAACCCCCGCCATTGTGACCATGCTCGCTCCAGCGTCGGAGCGGATTTTGGGAGGCTTTTCACAAGTGTGTGCAGACGGTAGTCTCCATTGGTGATAGCAGTGGAGGAGCTAGCTCCCGGCGACCCTGGGCAGCTGCACACACTTGTGAGAAACTCCATCAGTATTGAGTGGTAACTATTACCGAGAGAGTATGGTAAACATGGGTAACTATATCGATTTCGTTGTGTATAACTATATCATGAACACATGGGTAACTCCATCAGTACATGGTGGGTAACTCTATCGGTACATGGTGGATAACTCTATCAGTACTGGGTGAGTAACTATATCGTAAACACATGGGTAACTTTAGAAGTACTAGATGGGAAAATTCCATGGGTACTGGGTGGGTAACTCCATCCATAATAGATGAGTAACTTTTCGGTAGCAGGTTGATAACTTTATCAGTACTTGGTGGGTAACTTTATCAGTAACAGGTTGATAACTTTATCAGTACCTGGTGGGTAACTATTACCAATAGTTCGAGGAATTACATCGATTTTGTCATGGATAACTATATCATGAACATATGGATAACTTTATCAGTACATGGTGGGTAACTATTACTGATAGAGTATGGTAACCATATGAATTTCATGGTAGATAACTTTATCAGTACATGGTGGGTAACTATTACTGATAGAGTATGGTAACTTTATCAGTACATGGTGGGTAACTTTGTCAGCAACAATATTGAACATCATGTTGAGTCCATACCACAGGTACACATATGCATATCCTGCTGGTCCAAACTGCACTCGAAGGAAATCCCATAGAACATCAAGTGCAAAGCATAACTTAGATAACCACTCTCGATCTACAACTGAATGTAGTCACTATCAGAATCATGGTCTCTTGCAAGCAATTTTGACCTTAGCAACCTCCTATGAAAACAAGAACAACATAAGTAGATTGTCAGGAGAACATAAGATATAGGACTGCAGATGAATTGACTGCCTCATAAACATAGGAAACATATTGTTGCAACAAAGATGGTGTTTTTCATATCACATCTCAACGTCAGGATGCTGCTACCAGCAACTTTTAAACAATCACAATAACATGGTCTTCCTAATGTTGCTTGTCCCTGGTTTCAGAACCTACATATACAGCTAGTTAATTTTTGCCTGGTGACCCTGCTGGAATCAACCAACAGCAGCAACAACAGTCCCTCCATCGCACAATTGAGCAGCTCAAGCAAAACTGTACACAAAACCTGTCTGCTCCTTTGTTTCCTGATGATGCGAGACAATATTAAACATGGTCATCTTTATTTGAAGCTATAGTCCATGGTTTCAGTCTGCAACCCAACAAGTAAACAGACGTACATATGACTAGCATCAACGACCAAGGTTAAGAGGATAACTAGTACTCCCTATATTTGAACGCAAAAAAGGATCACCAACACAAGAAGCTAGAAATTCAATTTTTTTTCACTGTAAAGTGTAAACCCAGGGATCTGCCTAGGAAATTCTGCTAGAACAGAAATTATTTCAACAGACGCCGATGGCCTACAAGTACTGTAATATTTCCAAGTTACAGCTTTGACAATTTGGCTGAAAATTCACCATTTTGGTTGCAACCACTGTAATCCAAAATTATTTTCAAAAACAACTAAGGTCGGTACTATTTTGAATGACCTCAAGAAACACATAATGTGATGCATCTGACAAATCCTTGGATCCAACGCTCTCAAAATTTCAGAATTAAGAATTCAGAATAGAGACTGAAATCATTCTCTGTAGCACAAGTTTGTTCAGAAAATCAGAACAGCACACACATATCCAATCCTAACACTGTCGGATTTTACTAGCAGTCATACCGTAGCAAGTCAGTGGATGATTTTGCATTGCCGCCTGAGCCTGACGATACCATGTAGTCGGTATTGACACTAACGGTGAGTTTCTGCATCGCCTCAAGAACACCTCAACGAGTACAGTATGGCCAAATAGCATCGGAACAAAACGACGACGCATAATCTACAGCACAACACAGGTTGTTCAGGTCGTCGAAGCTAGCTCTGGTGGAGGCCGCGGACATTACGCCGTACATGGCCACTCTGACTGAGAGGGGAGAGAGGCGCCGGATAACTCACAGGTAGACGCAGCACTGGAATAGTGGGTCCTCCAGGTCGTCGAAGCCAGCTCCGGTGGAGGCCGGGGGCCTCCTCCTTCTCTAGCGTGTGGCTCCTCATGCAGTCGGCGTCCATCCTCCTCGATTTATTCGTCGGCGAAACCCGGATGGGGATCCTGCCTGAATGTCCCATCGACTTCGGCGGCCAGGAGCTGAGGAGCAGCGGTGGCGTTGGGAATGAGAAAGAGCCGTGGGAGGCCTGGCCACCGTGTGGCGCCGCGACGGGGCAAGGCTTGTGTCCTCCGTGCGAGTGCAGTGCAGGGCCGGGCAGGAGCTCGCGTGGCTCGCCGCCGCCGCCAGGAAGTGCGCGTTCCAGCCGTTGAGACCCATGGCCTTGGCGTCCTCCACCTCATATTGTTTCTCCCCTCCTCCCATGGCTGCCTCCATCCCCTCCACCCCCACCAGCTGCCCCGAGCGCCTCCGCCTCTGCCTGCACCCCGTCTTCCGCCCCGCACCATCTCTTCCCGCAATCCGATTCGGATCTCTTCCTCACCAGAGTCAGCGCCGGACGCCGCCGACGGCGAGGAGCACATCGAGGACCGGAACGTTAGAGGTGAAACCCCCCTCCATCCGCACGTCCCGACATCTACGGCTAAACGAGCGGTACGCGGAAATCTGTCCGTTCAGGGGCGATCCAACGGTTCGCGTCAGTGCGTCGAGATAAGCCCTGTGTAAGGCGCCTGCTATATAGATTTTCTGTAAAAAAATGTCCACAAAAGAAGTTCATGGAAAGATAAGCTCTAACATTTGATAATAGCTCACCACGTACAAAGTCGTTAATTTCATCTGAACATTCCTTTGGCATTCAGAAACGATAACCGGCATTCATAAACGATAACCGTAAGACATGTCTTTTTTAAAACTCCTGTTGTACTTTTGCATCCGCTCACTTGCCCATGTACGTATAGAGGAGATAGCTTCATCAGATTCACATTTTTCTTCATTTTCTCAAGGTCCTGAAGTATCAACAACAGTTATGAAGTATCAACAACAGTTATGAAGTATCAACAACACTTGTTAATTAGACGAGCAATTATTTCATCAGCGAATATTACAACCAGTTTCCATGAATTTACTGGAAATAACACTATCAAATTGTGAAATGGGATTAAAATTGATTCATACACTTAGTGGTAATTGTAGGATACAAAATATGCAGCATTTTACTCAAAGCAATCCAAAGAATAGATTTGGAGAAATTTAATCGGTTCCCACGTAAATATGAGCCCACCAAAACTGCATATGTTCATACTTCACTAATCGGGACATGCGAGTCAATGGAGAGGGTGTAAGATACCTCACTGGGGCAAAAGCTGAGATTAACTGAATCGGACTCCATTAGCTTCTCGGCATGCTGTATTTGTACAGCAAACTGCACACCAACTGGCTGCAAGGGACGAAATTGAAGGCAGCTTCCGGATTTAGACACGGAATGCAGATGAGCACTCCACATCCACTACCAATTCGTAGAGAAGAACAAGCAACTTCATTATTGATTTCAAATCATGCTCCATGGCGGTACACGGCAAGTGTCTTCATCCCAGTCGAGACCGATCCAATCTAGGCCGCTAAGGACCGCCTCCTCGTAAATCTTGTTGAACTTCCGACCCCTGGAGCGAGCAAATAGGTAGCTGAATAGCAGTGTTGGGTAACTCACGATGCAGAGTCGCCGCGGTGGGAGAGCAGCCTGCAGGTCGTGAACGTCCCTCCCAACCGGCCTTCAGATCCACGGTCTCCGTGCAGACACCGATGGAGCTTGGCCATGGCGGGCTCCTCGTGGAGGCGCTAGGGGAGTTTCCCGACAACTCTGCATTTGGGCGGCGAGGGGATGAGGTCATTGGAGCGGGTAGCCGGATGAGGTTGCGCTGATGGGGGCGCGGGAGTAGGGGTGTCGGCATGCATTCTCCGGCGGCCGCTGCATCCCGTCGGTCGCCGCCACCGCGGCGGCGGGGATGGAGACGGCTGCCGGATGCGGGGATGGGCTAAGGTGCGACGGCAGGTGCAGGAGGGTGGATGCAGTGTTGGGGTCATCGTATTTGAATTGGTGGCAATCCTTTGTAATTATATCAAAACGAAAAGGTGTGTTGAGTTGTCAAACATTGGACCGATCTGAAACGTTGATTGAATATTGCACGGATTAGATTTAATGTATCAACACATGTTTGCTCTTTTAATTAATAGTAGTATAGATATGTATTTTTTTTCCGGGAGTGGTCATAGGTGTCCCCGGAATTGTTGCCGCAACCGACAAAACAAAAAATTGTTGACGTTGGCGTTGGTCGTTTTTCTTTTCTTTTTGAAACCTGTTGGCGGTTGCATACCCGTGTGTGCAATGGATTTTGGTCGTACCGTTGCATCCAAGTTTTTTCTCTTAAAACATGTTGGATCCAAGTTGTGTACGATGGATTATTACTCACGACCTTTCTCGATTTTGTTTTTCATCTAGATCGTGCTTGTGGGTTTTTTTCCTTGCTGGAAGGTCACACGTGATGGATTATGACTGTTTTTTTTTTGCATGTACACGATCTAGTTTTGTAGGAGTCCTAGGTGGGTAATTTGGACGTGACACATCTAGAGCGTACTTGTTTTTTTTTTCTGGAAGGTCACACGTGATGGATTTTGACTTTTTTCCTGCACGTACATGATCCCAACTCCTTTTTATGTACGTGTTGGATATGATTTGCTTGTACCCGATTAAAGTTGTACTTAACTTCTCTATCTATTAATCTCAATCGTCACGGCTAAAATCAACGGATTATATATTTCTAACATGTGGCTTAACGTGGTGTCTCTATTAGACATCCGTATATTGCTTTTAGTATATAATAGATTAGTTGTAGAGAATAAATCCGACCTGTTTGAGTTAGCTTGCATTGCTCGTAGATGCGATAGCTATGAATTTCTGTACTCTATAGGAATATTCTCGATAGCTTCTTTATATAAAGTGCAGGTTGCGCAGCAGTGCATCACCAAATTAAAGGTTGTTGTCAACAGCTTAAAAAGCAGAACCTTTGTTTATGCATTTGTATACAGTGCTTTATTCCCAGAAATACCTGCGAAAGATTTGGCAGCATATGTTTCGAGTAGTATCTACGTTAGTGAAACTTTTTTATGTACTCTACAACTTAACACTATACTTTCAATAATATATTGCTTAGATATTTATAAATAATATATAGCTACGAGCTATTCTACAACCGGTTGTAGAATAGTTCCCTACAACCAGTTCTGTACTTCCCGCAAAAAGTTCTGCACTTCCGGCGACACAACACTGTACTGCTCGCTGTAGCACATGATTTGTACCGTAGTTTTGACGTAGTTTTTGAACCGTTTATCCAAATTGAGCAAACAATATACCGTTGAAAAGATAATAAAATTCCGCATATTTTACTTTCACATCATTTTTTCAAATTCGTTACGGTTTTAACACAATTTTAAATATACCAAAATCTGAAAATATCACAGCAAACGTATTTTTCAAATATTTTCTCAACCGCTAGTCGGAATGATGTAAATGATATGCCGCTGGAAAGCTGCTGAAATTCCGCAACTTTTTTTTGCTTTTACGGTTTTTTGAAAATCATAACCGATTAATAGTAATTTTAAAAATACTCTAATATGTAACGTGGCATATACGGGCGGACGGTATTTCATCCGCGGTTTATCAAACGTTTATCGGAATGATGCAAACGATATGGCGTTGAAAAGATAATGACGATACACATCATTTTCATTTTGGCCGATTTCGCAAATTCATTATGGTTCAAAAGTAATTTTGAAAGTTCTAACATCACAATACCGGTGTTTCACGAGAGGTGACGGTCAAATTCGATGACTTAGGCACTTCGATTCGTGGTGGAATACAATAATTAATAAAATTAGACTCATATTACACCATATGAAACTTTTGGTACAGACGGTTGAGGCACCGAGATCTCAAATCAATGAGATTATTATGATATATTTCCGCCTCGAAAAAACAAGGTACCTGGACTTCCCTCGACATACGTGTGAACTTCTCGGTTGATGAGTATGTACTGCCGACGGGGTTTTCGCGAGTATTGTTCATTAAAATAGCGATAAATTTCTCATACGGTGTTCGTTTTAGTTCTATGACCTCTTAAAATGTTCGGGCTGAGAAGACGCATATTTTAAGTTACTGGTGAACGACGAACTCAAAAATTAAATTCTAAGTGCGTTATTTTCGCGGTCAAAGTTCGGTCAAACCGATTTTGCTGTTTAAAAAATTATTTGCCTACCCATGCGACCTTCGAATCGAGTGATTCTTTTTGTGTTGGAAAGATGGAGTCAGGGGCTATCTACGAAAAATTTGAAAAAAATGTGTACTTCCAGATGCAACCATGTGTACTTCTCGGCGGACATACTGCACATGCGATGATGATTTAGTGTACTTTGCGAAGTCACTGTGTGTACTTCCTATAAAACAAAGTACCTGGACTTTTCTCGACACACGAGTGAACTTCCTGGTATATGCGTGTGGACTGCCGACGGGTTTTTCGTGAGTAGTGTTCAGTAAAACAGCGATAACTTTCTCATACGGTGTCTGTTTCAGGTAAATGGCCACTCAAAATGCTGGGGCCGAAAAGACGCATCTATTAAAGCTACCGGTAAAACTGGTAACGACAATCTCGAAAATTGATTTCTAAGTGGGTTTTTTCTTGGTCAAACCTATTTTATCCATTTAAAAAATTATTTGGCAATCAAATCGAGTGATTCTTTTTTGCATTGGAAAGATGAAGTGAGGGGCTATCTACGAAAAATTTGAAAAAAAATGTATACTTCCTTCTGCAACCATGTGTACTTCCTGGCACTTCCGATAATGATTTAGTGTCCTAATGCTTCCATGTGTGCTTCCCATAAAATGGAGTATCTGGACTTTCCTCTACACACGAGTGAAATTCCCGGTATATGTGCTCACGTGAATTTCATCTAGGTGTCGTGTGTATTTCTTTTTCAGCGCATTCCTATTTGGTATGCTATAATAAATATTTATTTCATCAATGTGTACTTCCCCTTTGTAGAACACTGTACTTATTTGTCCTGTAGTATGGATTTTTCTTCTTTTTTTACCAGGAAGTATAATTGTACTGTTATGAAAATACGCCTGGACTTCCTGCATCAGCATACTTGTACTGCACAATTCCTTTACATGTGTACTGCCTTATACATGCTTAGGCGCTTGTACTTCTCCCGATTGCCTATATGTATTTCCTCTTATTGAAATCTGTACTTTTTTAAGTTATTACAGTTGACATGCGTCATGTATACTTTAAAAAAAGTACGTCTAACTTTGTACTTCTTAGAATCACTGCGTGCACTTCCCACCTTTTGTGCGTGATATTATTATTTGTCCCATACTTCTCGTAATCAGAACGTGTACTTCCCGTCATACTGCACTTCACGGGACGGTGCACTCCCCGATATTGAACATTCGTACTTCCCGTCCTCTCTTTGTGTAATTATCCGCCTTTATATGTGTACTTCTCATCGTTGATTTTAGCAACTAGTGTTTCATATGGTGTCCGTTACATACGGTGTCCATCGTTTTTTGCTTTAAATCGATTTTCGTGTACTTCTCGCATTCAGGACAGTGCACTTATAAAGTCCTTAGTGTACTTCCCTGGGACGATAATCATTTTCCGTTTGGTTCCGATGCAAACACAAAAATGAGTGACCTTCCACGTGTTCTGAGCCTCGGCAGGCCCGTCGTGGCCCGCCTTAGCGCTGGCCTCCGCCTCCTTCTGAGCTACGACGTTCCTGTCGTGGATCGCCTTGGAGCGGGGCTCGCAGTGGCCTGACGAAGCCTCCTCGTCGTCGCTCTCCTCCTCCTCGGTGCGTCGCGAGGGGACGACGAAGTACCGGTCGCCGCTGCCTGAGGAGATCTCGTGGATTTCAACTTCGGGCGGAGGGCCCCTCGAGGAGCTCGAATTCCCCGCCGAGGAATTGGGACCTCCTGAGGCGCCAGCTGCGCCTGCGTCAGACTCCGCGGGCGTCTCCATCGCCTCCTCCTCGCCATTGGCTGGCGCCGCCTGCGACGCCGACTCTGGGTTCTCGCGGGGCCCAACCTGCCCCTCAGGCACCAGGCCCCACTGGTCGAACTCAGGCATCGACTCCACGAATGTAACGCGAGGTCCGAGCTCAAACCTGTGGAGCGGCTCTGCAGCGCCGGCTGGCTTGGGGATGGATGGAGAAGTGAAGAGGACCTCCATGATGTCGTTAAACTCCTCCTTCTGGAAGTTGGTGGAGCTCAGGCGCATCTTATCCTTCGGGCCTATGTACAGCCACATCGGATCTGAATGCTTCTAGAGCGGAGCGATGTGGCGCCTCACGAAGTCCTTGGCCACCATCTGGCCAGTGTGGCTAGCCTCGCGAAGATCCGCCAGACGACTCCCCACGGCGCCAAGTGTTGGGCCCGCGAGGGGCGTGCTCGACCAGCATGCCCTCTTCGTCGGAGGCGCATCAGGCATCTCGAAGAAGGGACTCTGGCTCCCAACGTCCACGAGGAACCACTGCTTGCGGAAGTCCTCCACCTTCTTCGACACATTGGTCATAGGATTCTCGCCGGCACACGCAGTGGGGATATAGACGCCCCCCATGCCGTCGGTGATGTGAAAGGAGATGCACCCTGTCCGCTTGTTGCACGTCGTGAACCAGAGCGCGTAGAAGCTGCGGAAGAGGGGCACCGAGGGGTAGATCCCAAGGTATGCCTCGCAGAAGTAGGCGAAGATGGAGAGGATGAGAATGGAGTTGGGGTGAAGATGGAGAATCTGGATCTGGTAGTGCTCCAGAACCGCCAGGAAGAAGTCGGAGAAGGGAGGCACGAGCCCGGTGAAGAGGGAGTGCAGGAAGATGGGATAGAAGCTGGCACCAAGGGTGCCGAGGGCACTCGCCGGCGTGAGCATCGTGGTGCTGTGATCGTTGCTCGCGGAGGCCACCATGTGGCGTACGTTATCCAGCTGCGCCTCCGTGCTAATGCGGTACCCGACCAGAGCCGGCTTGAGGTCGCCGTCTTGCTGCATCGCGGCAGGCTCGCTCGCCTGCACCACCGCCTTGCCCTTCCGGGAGCCAGCGGCCTTCTTGGGCGCCATCACAGTGGGATTGCAAAGGAGGAGAAGCTCGGAGATTTCGTTCTGAGAAGAAGGAGGCGAAAGGGGTTGAATGAAGCAACGGCTGTCTGCGCCGAGCTCGCAAGTTTTTATCAGCTCATCGAGTCGTTACCAAGGCATGGTGGGACCCACCACTACGCCCGTTACAGACGAGGAGATCGTGGCGACGTGGGCGGCCGTGGCCCGCCGCATGTCTCGGGCCAGGCAGGCTTCTTTGGGCCCACGACGCTTCGCCTGCGTCCACTTGACTCCAGCGTGCCCATCGCGGGCCCGGGGGCTACTGTCGGCCCAGTGGAAACCGGGGTACCACGGGCCGGCCTGCCACAGCCCTCGACGGGCTATTGAGCTTTTCTGCTAAGGACCAGGCATTCAGCCTGGTGAGCCTCGCGAGGGATCTTTCCCTCGAGAGGGCCTCCCTTGTCTGAAATATCGCTAAGTCCTCGCGTGCGTCTGCGCCACCCTCGCAAGGCTTCCCTCGCGAGGCGTCAAGTACTTGAGAACCTCGGCGAGGCACCCAGCCCTCGCGGTGTTCCTTCAAGTGGAAGCAAGCTCTGCACCCGCTGTAGAGGGCACATGGCCTCTGCGCCCGCCACAGAGTGACGCGCGCGCATGCGCACGATGACGACGATGCCGTAGTTGCCATTCTGGTGATTAAAGCGGTCAACAAAGCTGTGCCAAGCAAAGGAGACAGCAAGCCTTGCCATTTTGGTGATAAGGGGACCGTTGGCGGCTACGCTCCAAGCCGACGTCACCGTGGGGCATGCCACGGACCTCTACAGCGCCAGCCCATCGTCCTGGATGGACGGTGGCTTTTCCTGCCAAGGAGACGTTGCTCTCTTCCATGGACCGTGTCCATGGACAACCCCGTCACCGTGCACTATGCTCCTCTGCCGTCGCCATGTGGTAGCCCTTCCCGCCTTGTGAATTAGGGGAAGAGGCCCGGGGCGCCTATATAAGAGAGCAATGTATGATCGAGGAAAAGGATTCCAACTCGATCCCCATTCGATCGATTCATTCCACACCTAGTCGACTACGTCGCAAGGAAGAAGATGAAGCTCCTTCCACCATAATCCACCATAGCCATAACCGAGCTCTCGGCAAGCTCATTGTACTGTGACCTCTACAAGCAATGCAATACAACAAAGCAGGACGTAGGGTTTTTACACCTCGCGGTGGGCTTGAACCTGGGTAGCGGCTCGTGTTTCACTCTCTGTCAGGATGTCCCCCACCGAGCTCAACGAGCACCGTCGCCGAGGTAGTTGAGGGTTGTTTGATTGCGTGTTCAGCCCTTTACTCGATTCCTGACTTCAGTGAGACACGCCCAAGTTCCTGGGAACCAGTCTCCGACACCCTTCCAAAGATATTTTTTTGTGAAGGAGGGGGAGTTGGCTAAGACAAATGTCAACCCCATTGTGATTGGTGATGCCACAAGGGGTAATGCCACTCACAATGACTTTGTGGGAAAATACAACCCTTCATATGTTCTTATGAAATCTAGAAATGGTTGTGTTTTTGTTAAATATGTTGGCACTTCATATGGAGATGATTATCACTATGCTATTTGGGTTCCAAAGACCCTTGTGACTAACAAAAGAGGACCCATTCCAAAATGGGTACCTAAATCAAAAACTTGATTTCTTGTAGGGCTTTCTTCCGGTGGATCTTCATGGCTCATTGATAGTGGGTGTTCATCTCACATGACCGGAAGCAAAGAATTGGTAAAAGGCTTATTGAAACAATTACTCACATTCTCTCATGTCACCGTTAGGAACAATGCAAGACTTAAGGTATTGGGATATGGCAAGGTAGTGATCA